>JAJGOT010000705.1:135000-177500 GCA_022457155.1 Cladopsammia gracilis | reverse complement strand
AGAAGATTAAAAGTAAATGGTTAACTCCTTAGTTATTTCTGACGAACGGAAATATTTTTTATCCCCTAGTGTAATATGAGAAGTTTATAACAGAGTTCTACGTGATAAGCTTCTGGTAATATTTATAGCCCCCATCATTTTTTCTCATCGTGTTGAAACTTTCATTGGTCATACTCCTAACTCAGTTTAACATGATCCGCCCGATTTTCTTAAAGATCGTGAACGCATGATCGGACGATCGATCAGTAAAAAAATATTTAAATGTTGAATACTCTAACAAATGGTTATTCTATAAACAGTAGATTATAAAAAGTACCCTTTCACTGCCTGAGTTGTTTGGTCCCGAATTTTAACTCTGCTAATAAAATTCCTAAAACGTGAGCACTGTTGTCGTTCAAATGAACAACCACACTGGATACGGAATTTTCTGTGGTTTTAGATGTTCATTATGCGGTACAAAGTGTTTTTAATTTTTGAATCTGTGGAAAGAATCCTTAATTATGACCATTTAAATTCAAACTTTTTAGCAATACTATTATCTAGTCTTTTTACTTAAAACTTACAAGGTAGTTCTAGCTTCTTATTCGATGGCTGGCTGAAATCCTTACGCGTTATCTTTCAGATTAATGAAAGAAGAAAAGATATAGTAAGCAGTAATCTGGTCTGACGGACGCTGGTTCTTTTCTTATTTCCAAAAGCAGGGAAATTAAAATTTTGATTATTTTTAAGACTGAATTGTTTACGTTGTTTCACTCGAACATAAAACGTTTTTAGCGAATCACCACCACCACCACCACCACCACCACCACCACCACAACAACAACAACACAAATCAACATCACAATTTTTCTCGTTGTCCATGTTCGACCGTATTCTACAGTAAGAACTGAATGTTATGTATGAATCCTAACATCGCTAGCGATTTTAGAGAAAGAGTGCTTAATAAATTCTTACCTGGGAATAAGGTAGATCGAACACACCCAAATTGTAACCTTATATTTAAAAAAAGATTACCTTGTGATATACGGTAGCGTCTTCAATCGGCGAGCAAATCTTCTCCAACTTAGTACAATGTAAAACTATATGTTCGTTTTAATTCTTCTTTCGCGAGAATCCTTATAGCTCTGTTCGTAACAGTTGGAGTCCTTTAAAAATTGATAAAGAACTTCAACGAAAGCCAATGCTAAAGATATAAGACATGGACTAAGTGAGGAAATTATTCTTGTTTCCTTAAAGTTATTAAAAAATAAGCGACTTGCCGCTGATCGGAAGGAATGATTTATTACCATAAACAGGTTATATCACTTGGCTTTTCTAGAAAAAAACCCTCACGTTCCAAAAATATTATTTGAAAAGATGGGAACTGATTTACTGCACGATTCCATGAATCCGACATGATCGTACTGTAAATTTATCCTACAGAACTTTCAATTATCGTCAGAGCTCTGAGCGACATATGCAATTTAACATCATCATGTTTAATTTTGATATACTTTGCAATATGTTCAACTTAATCTGGCACGCTGAGTTTTAATTTTTGCTATCGCAACTGATGATTACTGAATATCGCCGCTTGGTGTCTCGGAAACGGACAACCGAATGAACAATTAGCTACGCTCATGCAGTGCGGCTTTTTTTACCCACGCACATACGTATCCGTTCTGAGAAGCGCTTTGGTAAAAGGACTTGTTCCAAAAAACAGGTGTCTAAGTTCTCACCAGGTAAACAGCGAAAGAAATTAACTCAGAATATCACAATTCATACAACGATGATTCTGAAGCACGCTGTGTTTCATAAATACGTCTTCAACCGGAATGTTACCGATACTGCACGAACTTTGGAAGAAAAGTGTTAAATTTGTTCGTTGTGTGGACGTGATGTGATTTCACTAAGTTTCTCGCATCTAAGACTTGAATTGACATACTGATTTAACGCGACTATAAAATGCAATACGTGGCCCTTAAGAGAAAAATGCGTGGATTTTAAAGAAAAGAACTGAACAAATGAAAAACCAAAATCTCGTTTTCTTCAGTTTTCACAGTTGTAAAATTGAGTTTGATTCGCTTGTTTTGAACAACTTGAATTCAGATTAAAAGCGTTTCGGGTTTGCGAGATTGATGGGCTTAATTTCCGATAAAGACTTCAGTTTTTATTGTGAACAGGAGACTAACTATTAAACCATTAGACGCATTTGTTTTCACTAAACCTGTCAGCACTATTCTCCAGTTTAATATAGCAGACCAATAATCAACCAGACCATTCGACAGTTAGTATAGAGTTGCCGAATGTCGTATACCTTTCGGCTAGAAATACGATAATTAAAATCGCCCTATTTGACAGAATTGTACATGAGTTAGTTTTTGTTTCAACAAGCAACGTCATGAAGGGTCACGTTCTGTTATAGTATTCATTTAACATAAGCCGATTATTTATTTGGTATTTTACGTAAAACAAATTTGCGGCTTCGTTCACTGCCGAATAATCGTTTGCAATATTTGCTGCCATAATTGCATTATTTACAATGACGCGATCGAATATTTTCTAAAGCCTTCCTGCCTTTTATTCCTGACAATAAAAGTATAACAAAGAGAATAAGCTGGCCACATCTTAGTCGAGCTATACAAGTTTCGTCAGTGTTTGTGGAAAAAAAGCTTCAGGTTTTCATATGACGTCATCAAATGCTTAAACTTTAAGTACGGATCCTATAAACCTTTTATATTCCTTTCATATATTGTTTGCGTTCATCAGTATCATTGAATCATCATATGAATACAGTGCTTTGTTTAAAACAAGATAAATCATTTTAAAACAGACGAAGGCCCGAATCACAGTGTTTCTCAAATGTGAACTGATTCTCACATTACTTCTATATTTCCATTGCCACCTTGGTCCTTCGATAAACTGTCAAAATTAGTCAGGCATAACTCTGAGTTCTATGTTAAACTTCCACATTTGGTTTAGTTTTCTTTATTTTTAAGTTTCTTATGGGAAATTAAAATGAGGCAAAGGAATCTTAAAAATTCTGTTCGTCAAGCAAACGGTTTCTTTTTTTTTTCATATAAATGCAAACCACCTATAGCAAGATCAATTGGTTTGTTTTTAGTGGTAAGATGTTTGGCAGACGACAGCGCTCAAGAACGCCATATGCACGATGTGAACTGGTAATTGTTATACATTTTTTTATATTGTTCATCATCGTACTGGGGTACAATATCATTTGTCTCACAATGTAGGCACTTGGGATGAAAATGGCGACATTTTGACTGCTCACTGCTAGTATTCCTCCCCAGGCGATGAGGTCGAATGATTGCACGAAAAGCTTCTTGTCGGAATAATTGTAATGTGGAAGGAGTTCCACCAATCGCAGCCGACCATCGTGCTGCTACAGTAACGGCGTAATCAGTCGACCTCATCGCCTAATAAAGACTAGCAGTAAGCCGAGTCGAAACGTCTCGATTTACATTTCAAGTGACTACATCGTGAAACAAACAATAATTTTCATTTTGTAAAGTATTGAAAAACAAATGGTACCATGAAAAAGTACTGCCAAAGAGGTTTCATTTGAATGGTCACACCATAGGATTTCGTTCACAGACTTAAAAGTTAGCACTACACTACATCAGTGTCTCCATAATCAGTGACTCTGGGAGTGAAAGTGTTAACACGAAGGTCATACTATAAATGGCTGTTACCTTCGGAAAGCAGGGCTCATTTGTCAATCGGTAGCATCAACGGCGGATGAAATATCCGATTGTTTTCTTCTACATGTTCTTAAAACCAAACAATTGCTATCATATTCACTTACTCTTTAGCTTTCAGTAGTGGAGCACCGCTCTCCTCTAACAATAGTTCGAGACTTTGGTTTATGTTGTAAATGTCACTGGCAACGACTGGAGTTGTTCAATCCAAAAACGTGTACTACTACATGAATAGATGGCAGCCATGAAAGAAATGTAACTTAAAATACGATTTGCTAACATGAGCACCATCTTCAGCCCACATACTGCACTGACACATTTTGGATCGATGAAAACTTTTGCTGAGGCGTCTCAGCAATAGTTACAATTAATTTGCGTTTCACATAAAAGATGGAAGACGGAAAAAGGAACTTTTCTGTGAACTTCTGTTACCGCAAACGATCATCGTCATCGATGCATAAACATCACTCTGTAGTTTGTGCGGAAAGCGTGCTGTTTCAATGATACAACTCCAGTGAAGATCAAACGGTTTACATTTCTGTTCGAAAGTACTTTCATTGCATATCTTTCCTTTTAATCTCCTACAGAAGAATATTTTGTAATTAAACAAAAACTATAGTAAAATATTCGTCAACAGCCACTAACCTTAGCTTGAAGATCAGTAACTGTGGTCAGTCCTCGTCGAAAGCACGTACGGTAAACGTTTTCACTTGCATACGTCAAGAAGGTATCCCTCGAACGAATCAAATCATGTAAACATTAAGTCGGCAGTCAGCAAAGCATATGTCCGCGACTAACTTGTTTCGCTTTCGGCTGAAAAGACAGTATAAAAAAAGCATTTATAAGGTTACCGACGCGTAAACTTCTTGAATACGGCCTCTAAAAGAAAAGAACTTTTCTACTATCTAGTTGCTTTGTCCAATCAGAGACGAAGACATTAAGATCGAAACCGCAACGATTATTAATAAAGACGGATATTTCAAGAGTTTATGCAATTGTGGTTTTTGACAATATTTCTAAGTGAACCAAATTCAAACAGCGGAAAAGCTTATCAACTAATTGTAACTGAAAAATATTGAGGATGCACAGCTGCAAAAAATAAATGTGAAATTGAGAACTACACCTTAATATTTTTGGAGACTTTAAATTCGTGATGTACTCCTAAACGTACCTTTTTACCTAATATCTGTCAGTAGCTGTATATTCTTAACGATATATTAAACCTTGATAAAAAGGGCCTTTTTAAGTATACAGACAACAAGGGTGCTTGAACTTGAATATACACTGAGGCCTCACAGTGAACTCTGCACTGTTACAAGGAAACCGTTTTTCACCGCCCATGTTAGATATACAGCTGTTTAATTTGATATCGCGTCTGATAAACAACACGTACTCGTGAAATTCGCCGGCTGTTTCCACCTTGAACAAGTGAACATTTATTAAAGCGATTCAGCACGTTAAAAATTATTAAAAAAAACACACTCGCGCTTCCTTGTAATTTATCTTCTTAATTAGTTTATTTTTTCTTTCCAGTAAAACGAACTGGGAGTCATTAACCAAATAAAGAGACTCATTAAAAAACCAAGGTGCCAGTCCGGAAGAGACAAGCAAAATCGAAAGGCAATGATATTAACATTTTCCCAAAGCACCAAAATGTATCCTAATTTGGCTGATACTTTTAATTACTACGGTATTAATTTCCAGAGACGAGCTAAAGAAAATTGGGACAAAAGATCGAACTACAGTACAATGTGTTCATTCCGTGCCGAATAGTTTGTTATAGTTTTAGTCATGGTATATTTAAATTTATAGTATAGTTATGGTTTATGTTACAGTTTTAACAGTACCGATTTGGATAATGAATGTTCTATATAAAAAAAAATTGGTTGTAGGTTTTTTGACCAGAGTTTCATCTACAGCTCCCAAGGAGCTCTTTTAATGCTGCCGAAATCATCACTTAAAAATCGTGTGCCAAGAAATAAATGTCAGAATTTCTAGCATCGGTGACGTTTCAGTGTTCAACAAAATTTTTAGAATGCCGTATTGTAAACAGTAGAAAACAATTCGCGCTTTCCAGCAATGTTCCCACTTAGCTTAGTTTATCAGGACTGACGGAACATCATCACCGGCCAGCAGATAAAAACTATCGGAGATCATGAGATATACGACTTCTGAAAAATAAATAACGTAAGTTATATTTCCGGCGTCCTTTTACTGCTTCTCTCTTGTTTCTTCGTTGACATTTTCAGTAAAGAGTAAGTGAAATATGAAAACGGTCTTTCAGCACAATAATTCGTTGCAGCGGCATCTGGTCGAGGAAACTGTTGAGTCTCAGCAGACCGCTGTAAATTTAATAGTCAGAGTACACTTACACAATCGAGTCAAGACGAGCAAGACGAGTCAAGTTAAGCAGGAAGATGTGCAATAAACTACATGTATTTGAAACTTTTAATAACGTTATAAGAATCGTTTTTAACCCTTTTATAGTGTTGAGTAGGGATAGATTCCAAATTCCTTTTCCTTGGCCAAAAATCCTCATGGACAAATCTGCAAATGTTCAACCCTATTTATGATTTTCTTTTAGATGTCTACATGCGAATTGTTACTACACAAGACTAGTGTCTAACTAGAAAACTGTATAGTTTACTTAGACGCTAGGCATTTTCTCAAACGGTATTTATATTTAGTTATTCGTCCTATTGTTTTAGTAATTTTTAGTTTAGCTAGATATATATTTTCTTGTAACAAAAAATGTCATGGAAATGTGAAAAAAATGGAGTATTGTATTGCCCGCGTAAGCTCGGATCGGTCGGCAGACATCTTTGTGACGTCATATTCTAAAACTCATTGATAATTAATGAAGAGAAAATAAGGAAATCACTACCTTGGATATGTGATACTAAATAACCATAAAATTTGGCGAACTTGTGTTGAGAAGCTATATCAAACACTCGAAAGAGTGTCTCATCAGCTATCCAAACACCTTAAAGTCGGTTTAAAAACTCGGCTGCACTCGTTTTTGCAACCAACTTCTCGGTGTAAGCACCAGGCTTCCTCCTGCTTGATATATTACTTCTCAGTTACATAAAATTTTGTTTACCGAGTCTCCCTTACTGATCTCTCCTTTGGTCCAACACTCTACTGGAGATGTAGACACGAAAATCATGTGGTACGAATGACCTTGAAACCAAAATGTCGGAAACTTCAATGCGATATTGGTAAAAACGACTAATTATAAGTGTTCAAAAATCCCGGCCTAGTCAATCGAACGAATCCGAACCAAAAGCCAATCGAACCCAATCGAACCCAATCGCCGGTTGACTACGCCGGGAAAAATATGGGGTGGCTAATCAGTCAAGTGAGCCGATGCTGTACAATTTCTCTAACTTAAAACTTTGCTCAATGGTTTATTAAAGCGAGGGAGTATAAAAAAGCACTCTCTTGTTATAAAACAATTGCACGGCGATGTTACCATTTCATACTTGAACATTATTTTCCTGAGCGAGCGAATATGACCGCAACATACTGAATACACCTTTTGGAACTGGCGGCCTTTCCATGCTAAATATACGACCTGGACTTCGTCATCACGTAGATAATGGATCACTACCATAATTTGATAATGAAACGCCGGTAAGAACACACGCCTCAGTTTAACAACACTCGCAGTAGAATGGACACCGAGAGGGAATTCCGTTTCCAGAGGATTTACATTCCTTCCTGTCTGAGTGAGGCAGTTTTAGTTTAAACTCATTTTTGCCTAAAAAGTTATAAATCCGCCGTATTAGTGCTATCATATTGTACTTTGTAAGATACGATATAATTATAACATCCGTATACACCAAATTGAAGAAACGTTGACCCATGAAAAGCATAAACCATGAACGATAAGACCGAATGGGATTATGGGTAGGCAGCATTGGCAAGCAAGTAATATTCCATTTCTCGATAATCAAGATATTTTCTTTGCTTGAGACATTTTAGAGCATGATTCATGCATCTTGTGTTGATATAAGGTATTCTGTTAGAGACGAAGGTTAATTTACCCAATTTCCCAGCAAACCTTTGGGTCGCATCGTTCATGGTTTATGCTTTTCACCCGACAACGTTTCTTCAATTTGGTGTATCAGGAATAGATGTGCCCGTAGCTTGATGTAATACCATGGAAAAAAAAACTTGCCGCGTAATTTGAATATGCACCTGGCGTTCAGAGAGCGGAAATACAAAAAAAGAAATGCTATCATTTGTCAAAATGAGGCTAAGTTCACGATAAGAAAAAAAACAATTAAAACGAAATTAAGACTTATGCTTACCCTCCTGTTTTGCTTGAAGTCATGATAAACATATAATAGCGAGCATGCGAGTTATCAAAATCGCTGATATCCAAGAAACGCTTTGCCAAGCCTGGGGAGGATAATAATTGCGTGTCGATCCAAAACAAGGCCTACGTAGGAGGCTAAAGAAACGCTTTTTACTCCTTGTTAAATAAAACAGACGATGAGAAATTGTTTTGAGATTAATTACTGCGGCATAGTTAGGGTCAGTAAGCATGCTATGCTACTTATTGAAAAGCGCTGATTAACCAAGCAACGCTTGCGTAGTCAATAGTTCAGTTTACTCCTTGTTGAATAAATCAGGCAAGAACTTTTCCTGAGATTGACTGCTGCGGTAATATTCACCCAGTATGATTTGACTTTTCAACAGTCAAATGAATGCTATATCGTAAGAAAGACATAAAATCAGCCTATGATTCCCATAAGCATATACAGTAGAACCCCGCTAACTCGAGCTCCCAAGGGAACCGAAAAACAGTTCGAGTAGCGAGGATTCGAGTTAGCCGATAGTAAATGACTGAGGAAACTCTTTAAGGGAAATTAGGTTGAGTTCATATTAGCTGGGAGTTCGAGTCAACCGAGTTCGAGTTAGCAGTATAAAGTACTTAAGCGCTCTTATTCTTTGTTGGCTATCGATAAGGTGTTTTAACCCTTTCACTCCCAGAGTCAAGTATGGAGACATGCAGTGTAGTCGTAAATTTTTGAGTCTGTGGATGAAATCCTATGGTGTGACCATTCAAATGAAACCTCTTCAGCAGTACTTTTGCATGGTACCATTTGTTCTAACTTTTGAGTCTGTTGATGAAATCTTATGGTGTGACCATTCAAATGAAACGTCTTTGGTCGTACTTTTGTATGGTACAATTTGTTTTTCAATATATTTACAACTGAAATTTGGGATTATTCTTGAATTTTGATTTTTGGCACCTTTGGAAGTTAAAGGGTTAAGAGCCCCGCGAAAATTAACGAAGACTGCACCAGTGTATCGGCTTAGTACAGTGGAACAAAGCTCCGAGTTGTGTGGCCCAAAACGAAAAGCTTCTGCTTGGCTTTTAAAGAAGTTTGAATTTGAATTTCTCAGTCAGTCATTCAGATCTAAAATACAGGAGCAGCTTATATTACAAAACTTAACTAGAAAACGTAAGAGGCAAATACCTAGATGTACTCACCTTTTAAATTACCTGAACGACAGTTGTCTCAAGCTTAGCGTTTTGTTCTGTTATATAATGGCATAAGCGAGAAATGTTAGAATAATGGGGCCCAAGTGAATAACGTCTTGTAGCATCGAGCATGTAAGCTGAGGTAATCAACATTTGCTATGAATACGCAATGGAAATTTTTAAGGGTTTACATGCAATTAGTTTTGTAAATAAACAAGAAACTAAGCACGCTCTGATTGGTCAAACACCATTTACCATAATTCTGTAAAAACATAAAAAATTAGTTTGGACGATAATTTCTTAAAATAAATACATAAAGAACTTTCTTTTCTTGTTGGGCGCATGAGCGTATTAGCGTACAATGGGCGTATTTCGCCATACAGAGTCAGTCTGCTGTTAAATTACAGCACCTGCTGTGGCTGAAAAGACTAATTTTTGAGCAACAGAACTTGTTCCAATGACTGCAGGTACAATTTAGTACTAGTGACGATGGGGCTAATGTTGCCCTCTGCTCTCTCCTTTTTCCCAAAAAAGGTTCCCTTTTTGTTTCTTTTCTAGTTTCCATAACATCAGTGAAAGGTTTGGAGAACCTGAAAGAACTGTGGAAACACACCCCTGCAGCTGTTTTCTCAGCTTTTGTTGTTATTCCAAACGTCCAGCTGTGTTACCATACCGAAAGTGTTTTTCCATTTCGCAACAGGCTGCCAAAAGTGTCAGCCTTCAACTTGTCTGACTTCTAATTGCATCTGGAATCCAAGAGCCACATACGCTTTAATCACATTGTTATGTGTCACCCTTGCTAGAAAAGTTTATTTATTTTTATTTTTAACTATCAATATCTATAGGGTCGGTAATGGCCTTCCTTCTTCCAATATAATGCTCAACAAATAGACTATCATTCCAACGAAGGGCAACAGATAGTTTTCCAGAATTTTTTGTCCAAAAAAGACATCTCACCACTATAACAAAAAGTTATTTGTTAATACTACACGCACTGCAACATTTTCATGCAAATCGAAGGCAGCAAAGTTCGCCGCTAATTATTTGTTGTTTATACCTCTCACTAAATTGAAAAGCAATTAACTGACACACAGCTGCTAGGAAGGTTCATGCAGGGTTTTTACCAATTTCATTTGAAGACTCCTCGCATTCAGCATTCACCAGAGCTATTAAAGGAGAATTGTTTCCAGTGGAGAAATCGAGAATTGCATTGGCGTCATTAATTGTCGAATAATTGTCCTAGCTCATGCGTTTGTAAAGAATAATGAAATTGTTTCTGAAATGTTTCAGGAAAGTTCTAAAAGAAAAATGATCAAAAACTCTATATTGTTTCGTCAGTGTACGTTTTTCGTTTTGTTGTACTGTTTTATTATTTCTTGCTATTGAAAAAGGAAAGGCGACAATGTTTTCTCGTGTGTTTCTGCCGATTTTAATTTCCCTCGGTCTTTTCAGCCATTTTACGGGAGTACGGGAATTCATTTTCATAGGGATATGTGCTAACAATCAAGTGAGCTAAAATGACGCATTTTACCAAATAATGTAACTGTAGAATAAAACTCCATAAATGAAGCTCCATAGCGAAGGGATTCTATTTAGTAATCGACTGAAAGCGCTGAGACAAATTTAACGGTGTTTAACCAACAAGGAATTCGCCTTCATTTATTGGCTTAGTTTGGCGGACATTTGTCTGATGTGACAAAATAATATGAGTCACTATCTAATAATAAAAAAATTGGAAGAAATTGCTTCGAGTTTTGATTTCGAAATGAACCCTTCTCTCATATTCTTTGTTTTTACTCGATAACGCTCTTTCAAAGCCTTTTGAGTAAATTCCACTGTTTCATACACTAAACACATCATTGTGGTCAGAAAGTTACATAAACAATGCAACTAAGAATTTGTATGTTGTTAATATTTCACTGTTCGTTCCGAAAGTAAAAAGATCATTTCTTGGTGTATCTTTTTATTCTACCTTTTTATTCTAATTTAAAATGCACGCGACCGTGTCATATTAATTTGTTTTCGTAGTTACAAAACTTATACCGAAAAGACGCAAATACCCACCTACCAGTTTAAACTAAGTGACAAAAGTAAATTGAAAGCTTAAAGGTAAACCTTGAGATGTCAATGGGGTGACACGCTATCCACTTGTCCAAAGCAAAGATTTATTAGCATATGCACCTTATTCATAAATGGCGGCAGATTTATTATTCTTTTATATTTATGTTAATTAGCCTCACTGGCCTCATTTTAGAGTAAAAGTTCTTTTGAATTTTGCACATGCTAACGCTAATAGGAAAGGGTAGGGAAATTAGGGCCTTTCAAAATATATCAAACAGACGCACTTGAAGGCTATATGAAAGGGGTACCATTTTCAATGAAAGGTATATGGAAGGGGTACCATTATCAATGAAAGGTATATGAAAGGGGTACCTTTTCTGTCAAAAACGGTATATGAAAGGGTAAGGGTTTGGACCTTGTGGCGGAGCATCCCCGTACAAAACTTTGTTGTGTACCCCCCCCCCCCCCCCGGGATAGCAGACAAGATAAAGTAGACAAACCAGTTGTTTAACACTTCAATTTGCTATGAAAGCGTGGCATTCCATGCCGGATGTCGTCGAGCATGCTTTCTACTGAACTAAGACAAGTCACTGTAACTAAATTAAAACTGCTTGTTTGTTTAATTCTTACCCTTTTGCTCCTTGGTTGATTTTAACCGAGATGAAAACCCCAAACAACTTATCCGTGATTATTATTACCGCCCGCGTGATGTCAGTCAGCGGGCATTGTTGTGGTTGCACACTACAAGTCAAGGGGCGGTACGCAGCTCTTACAAGGTCTTCTCTGATTGGCTGAGTGAACAATAGAACAAACAACACAACAATGGACACTAGCTTTGAAGACAATAGAGCTAATACCCAAGTCCAATGAAATTAGAGGTTCTAAAGAGCTGTGTGGCTGCTGCAAGCCAAGTGTACCTCCCGTCCAACTGATAAGTCCTTGACTCAAGCGCACTTGAGAGTCTCCAGTAACAGTTTTGAAATTAAGGATTCACATCTGATGATAAAGTGCATTACTTGAAACATCAGTTGTCAATCACTGTCAATATTTTGTGCCGCTGCGCATGTCTTTCAGATGGCATCTGTTTTGTTATTGGTCACGTGCGCTCTCATGTGTGACGTAGATCACACTTGTCTTCGTACTTCGGCTTCTTTGAAATAGACACGTTTCATTTTCCATGGTCACAAAGTAGGGTTCACATTCAAAGTTGGTTTCAAGTGCACTAAGTGCACTACTTAGAAGACCTAGTGTGAAGCCACCAAATGAACATTTTGGATCGTAAACATATTTTTCACAAGTTATAGCGATTACGAATAACACGCGACCTGACGGCACTTCAGTCAATGAGGTTAAATTGAATTTTGGTGAATGTTGCCAATAAAAAGCCGTCGACATTCTTTTAAATTGCGTCGGGCTTCCCTAACAACAAAGCGAAATCATGAATATATATTAAAATTGAGTAAAACAATGCAAAATTCGACAAAATAATACAACAGGACAAGATTTACTGTGCTTTGTTCAAATAATATCAAATAAAATTTGTCTGCCACGTATGTGAAATATACACCCGACATTTTACAGTGAAAGTAAAAAACACACAAATATAAAGGCTTAAATTTCTTAAAGTAAGCAATAATTTAACGTAAGTTCAAAATGGAACCGAACAATTCTTGTTTGGTCAATAAACTGTGGTATATGTATAAACGTAAAAGAAATTTGCCAGCCCCTGGTAAAAGGAGACAAATGAAAAATGAAGTTACTGCAAGGTGAATAAACAAATTGAATAATAACACAACTATCTTATTTTGCGCATGGGTTTTTCGTAAAATCGAACAGATTAACCGATTTCAATCTTCGAAACCATTTTTGTTTACTGTCAGATCTGAAATTATTTCAAGGAATCATTTTTTTCCCCTAGCAAATTGCAGATGGCAATATAATAAACCTGTATTTTTTCCACGTAGTAATAAACTAAATACAAATAAATTAAAATTACTCAATTTCTTACTTTCAAGTGGATGCCTGTTGCCTCTTTGTTCCTATTACGTGTTGGATAAAGCTACTTCAATTAACGTTGTCGAATGAAAGCTCAAAGCGTACAAGCCAAGACCGCAAAGGAGTATGGATAGTTGTAAAAGAGCCATTCTAGATTCCGGTTGTCAATGCGGGCGTGACGGAAAAATGGGCGATAGTCCTATAGAGTGTTTTCACTCACGTGGTCTGCAGCTATGCTAATTTATTTGAACAAAACAAAGTGTTTGCATTAGAAAAGAGTTCAATCCCCACAGGATTAGCTTGGGACACCAATATGGCCGCCGTTTTATTGTTTTGGGACACCAACATGGCCGCCGTGACGTCATGTGAAAACACTCCATAAACTTTTTGCCTTCCGATCGAAGCGTTCCTTTATTTGACAGTGTGGGGAGATTAAAAAAGCATCAGGGAGCTTGAGCAGCCACGACGTTACCGATGATGATGTTACCGATATTAACGCTGTTACCTACGTTACAGATGTTACCTATGTCATCGATGTTACATATGTTTCCTATATTACCGATGTTACTGATATTTTCTATGTTACCGCTGTTCAGTATCGATGTTAAGCTGCCTGAAAGTTACGGCTTACCTTTGTTACCGATGTTACCTATGTTAGAGATGTAACCTATGTTACCCATGTCAATGATGTTACCTTTGTTATCGATGTCACCTATATTAAAAAAAATGTTACCTATGTCAATGATGTTACCTATGTTATCGATGTTATACTTATATTAGCGGAGCTCTCGCGGGCCGAAGGCCCGCTCGCGGAGTTTGGCCATACTTATGGAGGCTATGCCCGTCATTTTTCATGGTTATGGCTGGCGGAATGTTTCGCGGGCGCGTCCATCCGTCCACCCGTTGGGCAGGGCTAGCTCGCGGGTGCGTATGACGTCGCAACACATGCGCGTATGACGTCGCATAACATCCGGGATCTTAGCAATTTTCAAACCAAAGCGAGACTGTTTTTCGCGCGGCTAAACGGCCAAGGTCACGTCAGCTACAGTAAAAACTTTTGTTGTGTTTAGCGGAGAAAACCGTTTGCAAAATCGTTTTTCCCTGCATTTTTTCGCGGTTAGCTTCTCAAGACAGGGATACTAATATAAAGGGATAAAATCTTGCTCCGAGGAACTTCATACGTTTTTATCAATGCGGGGCAATATTTCCTCGTCGGATTTCAGAACCGAAGAAGCGGAGTTTCAGTTTAAAGAATTCCCAAGCAGCCGAGGGACTTAAAGGTAAAATAAATTACATTTTTCGATGGGAATTTCTGTTGATATCAATTTGTGATTGACTTTTTCTTTTTGATTACGTTAGTTCTGGAGAAATGTTTGTAAAACGTGCTCAAATTTAGTCGTTTTGATATCTTGAATTTAATCGAGGACAGCTCGGTCTCGATGCACTATAAATGGTACGCGTTTTGCTTTTAAACATAAACTAATAGATATTTGAATAAAAATTGTCAAAAGAAATTTTTTGTCCATTTTGATGTGTTTGTTTGTTAACTCATTACATAGGTTGAAAAGCGATTTTATGTAAACAAAACAAGACTTGGATTTTATAGCTCTAAGTTCACTCTCGTGGCCTTATGCAAAGATGTCTGTGTATTTTTTCCAATTTTGATTTCCAAATCAGTTTCTCGGGCAATTTTTGATATTCGGAAATTAGTCATACTTGTTATAGTTTGTGAACTTTTGGACGGTCTAACGGTGTACTGTACAGACGGTCGCGTAATACTGTTTTTGAGAATTGCTAAAATTGAAAATTAGCCCGGTCGTCAATCATAATTCTTGTGCTTCCGACTTTTCACCTTTGTTAAGCTTATGATCAGTTTTCTGTTCAGAGAGCTCCGCTGTTAGGCTAAGCCTATCTATATGGATCTATATGTATTATTACAGTCTGGGTGCTAGAGAATTTTTTTGCGCGCTCATCCCTCTCATCAGTACATGCCTCTTATCTGTTTATGTCTCATATTTACGCCGCGAGAATTCTCGAGGTTTCGCCGCTCTTCAGGCTATTGCACACTCGATTATACATGCAAAGAATACATGTTATACGTCTAACTGCGTCCGATTTTATTGTTGAACCGCAGTTGACTATATTCTTGATAGCCTGTCAAGCCTATCTTAAAGGCTATCACCAAGATCATTGGAAGTGTGCTCCATCCATGTCTAATACTGTCCACCTAATACGACTAGAAAAAAATCAAATTGCGATCCGTACGGATCGACAAAATGGGATTTACCGCAGTGTAGAAACCTGCCAAACCCACGAGTGAGGGAAAACAGAGGAAACAAACGGTATAAAACAACAAAAGTAGAAAAAAAAGACAAAGAAAAAAAGTCAGGTTTTTAAACAGATGATAAGCCACAAAATGAGACGACCCGTGAAGTGTAGTTGTCGACCCGACAATTGCATCTCATTAGAGACACATGCCAGATGAGAGACTCTGGCAACCAGATGGACAGGCCCTGTTGACGGGTTGTCAATTCGTATACGAGTCGTACGAATGAAAAACATTATTCACAACCCGAAAAGAAGCCTGAGTTGTCGATCCGAAAAATGCATCTCATTACTGACACTTAGAAATCCGATTTGTTGCTACCGATTTACGCGAACGATGAATGAAAAATATGTGTACATGTATTCCTCGTTCTAGAAGCGAGGAAACGAAACATAAATGGAGTACATGTATATTCCTCGTTTTAAAAAGCATATTGGGCAAAAGGTTCTGTGGAGTAAATGTATATTCATCGTTCTAAACGCGAGTTACACGAAAGGTTGGAGTACATATACATGTATGTTCTTCGTTCTAAACGCGAGTTACACTAAAGGTTAATGGAGTACATGGATATTCCTAACTCGAAACGCGAGTTACGCGAAAGGTTGATGGCGTACATGTATTTTCCTCGTTCTAAAAGTGACTTACACGAAAGGTCAATGGAGTACATGGATATTCCTAGCTCCTAACGCGAGTTACGCGAAAGGTTAATGGAGTACATGTATGTTCCTCGTTCTAAAAGCGTATTGCGCGAAAGGTTAGTGGAGTACATGTATGTTCCTCGTTCTAAAAGCGTATTGCGCGAAAGGTTAATGGTGTACATGGATATTCCTCGTTCTAAAAGCGTGTTGCGCGAAACGTAGCTGTAGTATATGTATATTCCTTGTTCTAAAAGTGACTTCCACGAAATGTTACTATCGATATAAATAGGCATAAGCATAAACATAACAGCACTTATGTCCGAGTGAAAACGGGTCCGACATAAGCATAAGTATAAGCGTCACCATATAAGGATCAATCTTATGTCACTGTTCGTAGCTGTTCGTAGTTGTTCGTAGCTGTTCGTAGGCTGTTCGTAGCTGTTCGTAGCTGTTAGCTTTTACTTGTTGACGCAAATTCTTATGTTTTGCTTATGCTTATGTCGCTAGTGGAAACCAAGGCTTTAGACGGCGGAGCACAAGAGGAATGTGTCATGCCAAACTTAAAACCGAGATAACATGAAAATGGATTAATTTTCACGCGTACTTGTCTCTCGGTTTTCTGTTTAACCGACACAATAAAACTATTTTCTTCTCTCTGAGGATGTTTACATTAAAATATAAATTGTATAAAGCCCAAGCATTAAAAAATACGGCTTCCAAATTGTTTATTACTATTACTATATTCTGTACATGGGAATGAAAAATTTTCATATAATTTTTTTTTACGATTCTTTGCCTAAGTTGGTATGTTTCTACTTAGAGTACCCAAATGTGTGGCCCATAAATTCTGAAATTTCGTTAGCATGCAGCCTTACTGCCAAAAATTCAGTACTGAAGACGGTTACTAAACAGCAAACACAACCACACAAGTGAAGCCCTATTGATGGTACTGGTATGTTTCTAAACATAACAGTTCATGAAACCACTGACTTAGGACCAGTCCGACTTAAAGGGAAGGGACACTGTCCCGGATAAAATATCGTGTTTTCATGATTATGGCCAGGAGCTTGCTTTAAGCTTACTTTATTATCTTGAAATTAGAAGAAACCATTGCCAAAAGTGAAAGAAGCAAAGAAATATAAACTAAACAGACGGAAAAAACGGCTAGAAAAGTCAAAATTTCACAAGAATGGCAAGTTTGATTTATTGACAGGCGGTACAGAAATCAAATTTCATGAACCGTAATAATCCTTGCAATCCTGCACTTTATCTCCAACTTTTGCTTTTGTTTTGCTCTATAGAATCTTTTTATCCAACTAAGTTGTATATTTGTTGGAATTTGGCGATATAACGTGGAAATAAGGCGAAATTTTGCTATTTCGGCGGGACAGTGTCTAGAGAGCACTCATTCATACACACCAATCTAAATTTAAATAGCTCAACCTTACTGCTCTAAATGCAATCAAGAATAATAGTCAAGCTTCTTCTAATTTCAGGTTAGGTTGGGAGAATAACAATTTATAAAAACAGGAAAACCTGTCTTGTCAAAAGCTCTTCAGTCTACACATGTATAATGTCTGACTTTTACATAGAAAATGGAAGAAATCTATTTTGTGCCGAAAATCGATCGGTCAAGTTTTAGACGAAACGTCACTTCAATATGTTCTTAATATTTTTTTTAATAAGCCACAACTCTGTTCGATGCTGTAGATGATTTCATCGCTCTACATTCGAACACTGGCACTATTCTTTTTAAGTGGTGGAATTGACTTTGAACCTGAAGAACAGGTATGTCGAACACTGGCACTATTCTTTTTAGGTGGTGGAATTGGCTTTGAACTTGAAGAACAGGCTGACTGTCGAACACTGGCACTATTCTTTCTCGGTGGTGGAATTGGCTTTGAACCCGCTGAAGAACAGGACTGTTGAACACTGGCAATATTCTTTCTAGGTGGTGGAATTGGCTTCTTCTTCTTCTTGGCTGCTTTTTCGTGTGGTCTTTCTTCAGCTCCAATGTCTTCAACCTGTGAGTATTTGGCTGCATTATACTTTGCCATGTCCATCACTTCTAGATACATCTGAAATGTAATAATGATGACATCATTTTACTACAACTGACAAAATTTGTTTCGTTTAATATTTTTGTAATTCCATTTTTTGCCCATCTTTCAGTCTTATTATGTTCATTTTTAATTATGGATTTGGTACAAATAAAAATCAAACTCAAATAAAAGACAGATAAAATAACAAAGAAAATAATAACGTTTCTCTTTTGTGCTCACCACGCTTGGTCTGTACTAGCTGTCACTCAAAGCCAATTTCTAGTCAGCTTGGAAGTAACTCTGAATACATCTTTTTCATTATATTTTTCTGAGTAATTAACTTGTAAAATTAACAAAAACACACCTTTGTTTCAATATACGATTCCATTTTCTGCCTCAGATGTTCAAAATGAGGGCGGAACTCAGGGTTTTCTTCCCAACATCTATGCATGAGGTGGTACCTTCAAATAAACAGATTGAAATTTAAATATGCACGGATCATCTTTCCTGTCAAAGTTATAGAATTGTTAATTACTTAATACCAAAAACCACACACTTAAACTTCTGTTTTTAACACACGTGGATTCATTTCAGACCAAAATACTTGATTAGATCTAGACCATATTTCCAACCAACCCCTTCGATAACAATAAGACATAAAAATGCTGTTGCGTTCTTTCTTTTATGGCAGCCCACAGTAGATTATTGTTTATTCAAAAACTCATTAATAATTCATGAGCATATCAGCCAATCACACGACTCAAATCGATCACGTGTATGAGCCTTTATACCTGGTACCTTATTACATGAAATTTTGGCGACACTTAAATTTAGCGAATTTAGCGATTTTTCTAAAAATCGCTAAATTAAAATGCACCAAAATTAAGTGTCGCTAAATTTAAATCGTCGCTAAATTAAAATGAGTACAATATGAAATTCCGCCATCTGGTCAGTTTGGCACAATCATGCTGTTTTACGGTCGATTATGACGTGTATCGGATGTCTCGTGCACATATCAGTCATTTCAGCTTGACAAATGAAATGGATTCTTCGCTAGTATTAAATTTTGCATTCCCGTATGGACTCCGCGGATTCTACGTTTATAAAGAGCTGTGGAATCCTAGACTAAATGAAAAGCTTGACACAATTCACAATTCGCCAAAGTTTCAGTTCGTGAAATCGCGGAAATTAAGTGACTTATGTTCCAAAATTTACGAAAAATCGCTAAATTAAAGTGCCGCTAAATATGAATTTTTCAAGATCGCTAAATTAACGTGTCGCCAAAATTTCATGTAATAAGGTAATCTACGGTCATTATGAAAAGCCTGGTGGCGGCTTTGATTTCAGTCACAGGGGAGTTCGGGGCTGAATGGGCAAACAATGCAATTATCGCTGAATTTTTAATGAGAATGATTTTAAAATGACCGTGATATTTATATTAAGATCACACGTAATCTTTATATAAAGATTACTGATATGGGTAGTAATTGTTCAGGATTCTTAGTGCAACAAATGGTGACTTTAATATTTTTGTGCAGTACTGTTTTACGAAATCTGGTCTTTCGCCATTCTATTTGGAATCTTCTCAACAAAATAAACAACCAACAGTTTAACAAGTGAGCCGTTATTTGAATGACACCAGCGCCCTCGTGTAAATTGCCAGGTAAGCGACTGGTTCGCAGATGCAAGCTGCTTATTTCTACTCGTTCTCTACCTCTGAAAAAAAAAATTGTCAGCCGTTTTATCTACCGTATCTGACAACTTTAGTATAGCATTTTTCAGTAGATGTTTTCCCTCAGAACTATAAAATCCCAAAACTTTCGACAGGAGCCGGGTTCGTCGAAGACGTGGCACATGTGTTGTATGCTAATCAGTCTAGTCTACTTGTTTTTCTCGTATGCTAATTTCCTCTTTGCACAAAAGCGCAAATGTTTTAATTCCGAAGGGACACGCTGTTGAAAGAATGTTTTTGAAGCCGTTCAAAAAACTCGCAGCACGTGTATTATCAGGTGTAAAAACTCTCGGCTTCGCCTCGAGTTTTTAAACCTGATAATACACTACTGCTCGTTTTTTAAACTATACATGAAGGGTGCCATAAAATAATATTTTATTCCCTTCTTCGATAGATTTCCATGAATTATCAATAAATAAATATAGTTTTATGTCGCTTCAAACCTATTGTAAACACAAGATGCCAAGTATGTATAAGTTTCATGTAGAACATTTTTTTTCTCAATTTTATGCTTCAAACCAAATTTGCAAAATTTTACCCTCGCGACTACAAGCTAAATTTCCTTGTTGTCAAGTAGCCCTTCTGATGTCTTTTGTTTGGGAGCTTGTTCTTGACGTCATCTGACCGAGGAGTAATTCTACCAATCAGAGCACGAAGATAAAAACTATCTAGCAACCATTCTGATTGGTGGAAATGTCTCAACGGTCAGATGACGTCAAGAACCAGCCCTCAAACAAAGGACAACACACGGGAAGAGGATGGAGTGAGTGCGAGCGACCACGGACCGTTTGAGAATCAGGCTAGTTGTCAAGAAGCTGTTTTTATTTTATCCTAGTTGTGTTGTAATTTATTTCCCATTTTCCAGATAAAGAGAAATAATAAGTAACAATAATCATCATCCTGCTTCCAGTGAGTGCGTCACGTATTGCCCTGTTACTGAAACCAAAGTAATCGATATATCACGATACTAGAATGCTTTGAATAAGCAATTGATATTCACTACAGGTTGTTTCCATATGTGTTTTTTGTCGACTAAGTAAACGAGACAACTTGACAATAGCCTACATGTACTCTATGTCTAGACTACTGCGAGATATTTGAACAAGCAGCAAGATCTTTGAGCGAAGACACCACAGCATCTAGAATTGCTAACTGGTACTAACTCGAACGTAGGTGCTAGGCAGCTCTAAAATGTTAACAAAAACTTACAGGGTATCATCGATGTGTGGGGGTTTCGGCATGCGGTAGCCACTTTTTATTTCCGTAATTGTTCTTCCTTCTTTCCATTCCGGATATGGAATGCCTCCTATTAATTGATAAAGTCGTGCACGTTTGTTTAATCATCAAACCCTCCTGAAACAAAGCTAATCTCTGTCATTGCCCCAACCTTTTGTTGTTGTGCTACATTAACTTACGGTACATATTGTTGAAAACTAAGTTTAACTGAAAATTCGCTTCCTTCAGGCGCAAATTTATAGCGTTAATGGCACTTAATATAGTGAAGGGCGACGTTAAACTACAGCGTTTTTAAAACGTTCACAGTAAAACACTTTCAGTGCAACCGGCCAAAAATAATTTTTAATTTACGGAATGGGGGAAGGGAGGATTAAGGTTTGGAAAAAATGTCCCTTCTTAGTTGATTTCAGCATTAATTTCTTATATTGTTTACCAATGGTGAAGATCTCGTAGAGAACGATTCCATATGACCACCTGAAACAAAATGGCAAAATTGGAATGAACGCTGTATTTTTGTAACTAAATTGTTGTTCACATTATTATAAACAAATCACACAATTTGTTGTTTGTTATCCTTCGTAAGATGGTTTTGACTTCGTAGTGATAGTGTTGTATTACGATTTTTTAAAAGTTGTTATGTCTTCAATGGATAGCCAGTCGTCTTGTATAAAAGATAAGTGTCAATGATGACGTCGTATTGGCATAAAATGAAGTTATTAATGTATAAAGCCGTAATCTTGTATCCACCATCTTTGATTTTATGTTTTCCAGAAAGACCATCTCCAACTGACAAAATAGACTAGAAATGTGAAGATACCAAAGAAACATTATAATGCATGTCTGTCAAAACATAAGCGTAAAGTGTGACCAATGCGATAAAAAACTGTTGGACCGTACTTTCCTGTAGTGTTGTTAATTATAATGTGAAAAGTGGTGATAACAGTAAGCCTGTTTATGAGTTCTTTATACTGATAATCAGTTAAGTAAAACTCCCACGTAAAATGAGCAGTATTTTCACACGGTATTTTTTTATGCTGTTTTGCTGTGTTTTAGCTTTTTAGTCGAGTCTATGAATGGATTCTTAAAGTGTAACCATTCAACTGAAAGAGCGGGGTCGTAGCTGTCCAAACGATGTCTGTGATTAGCGAACGATACAATTGATATATCACTTGAACAATGCCCCTATCCCTTATCCCTATCCCAGCGGGACAAATCTATTGTTTTCCTAGCGAATCACAGACATCGTTTGGACAAGTGCGGGACTACCCAACTGAAAGCGGTTAGGCAGTAGGTTTCGTTGGTTTTATCTGTTATCTATGTACACATGATCCTAGACCAACCACGCGTTTTTCTCGTACGAGAAATACGTTAGCATTACTCGTCAAGTCAATACCATCAATAACACTTTATTGATGTTATTGACTTGTTGAATATGCACAGAGGGACTGACTAGATGATAGAATGGCTGGTAATTTCCCTTTTTGTATAATTTAGTACGTACACATCGCTCTTGGTAGAGAGATCTGCAGGATCTCCGTAGAGTATCTCGGGTGCCGTCCATTTAATTGGCATACAACCCTGTGAAAGCAACCAACCGCAATGAGAAAAGACGATGAAAGTGGAATAATATCGCTCTAACCGAGCTGTAATTGTGAGATTGCAACCAGAATTGAAAGTATATTGTGTAAAAACTGGGCATGAATGTCAAATCCATAAATTAAGAACCAAAATACAAGTAAAACTGTCCTTTTCTTTTCCTGGAAAAATTAGTAAATGAAACACACTATAGCACGACAATACACATTCTGAATTTGGATTTTGTAACACAGAACCAATACTATTTTGAACAAAAGTCGAGTTCTCATCCAGTACCTTTTTGGCCTTTCCGTGGCCATATTTGAAGTTCTGATATGCCAACCCAAAGTCAGTCACCTTGCAAACATAGTTTTTATCCAAAAGGACGTTTCTTGCTGCCAAGTCGCGATGAATTATCTGAAACACAACCAACCAAACAAACAATATCAAAAGACATGAAGCCATGGACTAATGCCGTTTATGATCTTACATTTTGTGTACATTATTTTATGCCTGTTGCTGCTACATGCACGCTTGAAGCAATAATCAGCTAAGTGAAAATGATTCCCCGCCTCATCCCCCTTGTGATACTAAAAATAAATATATTAAGATACTTGTTTGATATATATATATATACCTGGATTTTTGAAAAGGTGGTCAACGAAAATTACAGCAATTTCACTACAACTAGCCCAAACAAGGGTTTTTATGAACCCAATCAGCCCGAAAATCACAGAGAAGAGAGGGAAGATGGGAAAGGTTGCGTGGGCGAGAGAAGAAAACACTCTGTAATTTTCGGGTTGATTGGGGTCATAAAAACCCTTTCTTTGGCTATTTGTTGTGAAATTGCTGTAATTTTCGTTGACCCCCTTTTCAAAAATCCAGGTATATATATATATATATATATATATATACAGCTGTTTGCAAAAATTTTGAACCCCCAAAATATTAGTCTCCAACGCAGCCGTTATTGGGGCTCGTCACGCAACGCTCCTCCCCCACCAAGTGGGGGAGGAGCGTTGCGTGACGAGCCCTAATAACGGCTGCGTAGGAGACTACCAAAATATATCATTATATTTATTTATCCGGCATTGTTTGAGAGCACTAATCCGGAAACTTTCAGCGAGTTCCATTTTGCTGTAATGTATAGCACAGACTTGCGCTGGAGAGTAATTTACCTCAAATATCTGAAAATCAGCACGTACGTTAACAATTTATTTTGCAATTCAATTTGTTATGTGTGGTAACTATACACTACATTTTGACCCTGAAAACGTGCCATATTCCTTCGCGTGATCGGTAACGTGAGATATAAATGAAATGCCATGAGAGCTCAAAGCCATTCATTTAATAAATTGAAGTTAAGAATTACTGCTTTCCTCAAAAATCGCGACAAACTGTCAACACAACAAATAAAGTTTAGATAAACTGGAGGCATCGACTCGCGACTTTAGTGTGTTTTTCTTTGTCTTGTCAATTAAGTTTCTAATAGTGCCAATGTCTTTGATTAGAATCGAAACGCTGAAGTCGCTTATAAAATGCTTGTTAAAATGCATGCTTTGTCATTCAATTCACAGCAACAAAATTTTACATGTAAACGAATGCAATTATAGGGTGGATTACACCAAATAAAAACTTCTACATTTGCACAAAATGATAAACTTTAGTAAGCTAAATCAGCAAAATCATGACCTCTCTTGCATGATGTTGCATACTATTGCATAATCAAACCCCGTCAACACATTGTACCATGTAGCTAAATCTAATAATGGCAATGATTCAGTATTCCAAAATAGAACAAAATCCAAAGTCCATGCTATATTATGGCAAACAAAATCTTCGGAGAAATATATGCTCACCCAAAGCCAGAAAGACTTGAACTGACTTATAATACAATAATACTATAATAGCTTCGATACTTACAAAAACAAATAACCGTATTCAGTTTCAAACCGTAATTTTCTTCGGAGAACAAATAATAAAATATACGCTCAAAGCCGGGAACACTTGTACTAACTAAGGATACTATAAATACTATAAAATCGCTACGTTGTCAACACTTAGAAGAAACAATTATCACATCGAGTTGCGAATTTACAAAACTGAACTATTTCTAGCGTATTCAAAACAGCTATTATCTGAAACGAAACATTAGACATTAAATTCGCTAGCAGACACGCGCGAGAATCCACGCTTTCGGCGCTTCATGCCTTTGCGAGCAACGGACAGCTGATTTGCAGTATAAATCGGTAACGTGAGATGGAAAAGTTAATGAAATGATGACATGCCAATACCCCATGGAATTTAACAATAACCCCGGGGGTACTCCCCGAAAATTTTAGTGGCGGTGTGCCGTTATAGCTTATATAAAGAAGTACCCCCACCCGGACAAAGGTTTACGACTAAGGGACATCGAGTACATATTTATACCTGTACACTACATCTCGGTCACGCTTGCGCACTGAACGAGATAAAAAACCACAAATGGTGAGTGCTTCTCTCAGCAAAGACCTTTTTTCTTAAAAGCTAGGAGATTCGTGCAGGCGTTTGGGTCATTTAGAGAACGAATTTCAGTATGAAAAACTTGAGTGTCCTGTGCAGGATGGAAATGCTATCCGTAGAGCGATGATTATCCCATCTTGATGCTGCTGACGTACGATGGAATTACGCCTTGGAATACCACTGTAACAGCGCCCAATCTGATATAGCTTCACGAATTAATGGCTAAATAAAGAAGGGGAAAGCTTCATTTCTGCCAACCAGTAATCTTCATCTTCAAACGAAAACCGTAAAGCATTTGAAATTGTAGTAAAATCCCTGAAAAATATTTGTCGGGCCACTCATCAGTCAGAATTAGCGCGCGAGACTTCGTGAAGAATCTTTTTCTGCATGGACCCGGCTGTTCAAAAGTGGATAGCGCTATCCACCGAATAAATCACTATCCGATAGATACACATCAAAATCAATTGTGTAATCCATTAAATAGTGATTTATCCAGTGGAAAGCGTTATCCACTTTTTGAACAACGGGGTCCTGAACATGAAGACAATATTAGCAATATTGATGTACTACCGGATGAAGAGATTCGCTTTGGTGTACGCCAGGCCAGACCCCACAGTCTACAGCTTTTAGTTGGCCTTTAGTTGGCACTGGCTAATCGTTAGGGTTATAACATGTCAGAGTAGCCATTTTATCTGTGTCACTAGCCGTACGAATACGGTTAAGAAGTGAATTCGGGAAGGTCTCGGCCAGACATTGATACTTCGAGTCTGTCGATTAATCGTCAAGTTGCTGGGGGCGGCTGAAAAAGATATGGCAGCGATTTAGTCATGTTAGAGGGCGATGCTTCCAGTGAAAAGCACACGAACTACTGCTGGAGATTCAAGGATTCCAAACCGTAGCGTGTAAGCCCCTGGTTATGGTCGTTATGCAGCCGATCCGCAACAAAGTCTGGCGAGGCTAATTGATTATAAAAGATACGCTTCAATAATGTTGATTTAAGTGCGGGGCGAAGAAGGACTTTTTGTCCAGGTTTTTATCCATGGAATGCCTTGTAAGTTATTAATTGACTCTCGAGCTGAAGTGCCAATTTTGAGTCCTATATTACTGCTAATATCCTCAAAGAAAGTAAACGTGGAGCAATTAGCTGCTAGTGACAGGCACTGTGTATTCGATTGTTTAAAAGTTGCTGTAAAGTGCAACTGATGAGGTTAATCCCCGGGGTTAATCTGAGCCTAATCATTAGCGAAAAAGTGTAGGAAAACAAATGTCGAGTTGCTCTGACATCCAGTACAGCTCTTCAGCATATAAATTAACCACGTTGTGTTTTGTTTTAGTTTCTCAGTTTTGTTGTGTTAGTAAATTAATTCACCTACCCCTCTGGATCCAAGGTACACCATTCCAGTAGCAATTTGCTTAGCAAATAAGACCAGGTCATATATCTGCAGCTGCACAGTCGCGACCTCTCCCACATGATACTTGTCATCAATTCCTCGGCTTTTTCTCAGATATCCCAACAAATCTCCATAAGCCATGTACTCCATGACGAGAATTGGTTGATCTGTAAGTACCGATATATCATTTTAAATGCATTTGCAAGTATATTTATTGGATGACTAACAAACGAGAACAACAGTTTACTTGAAGATATGTGGCCTGTGATTGGGCTCAAACCCATACTACGCATATTTCCAAGTACTATGTTACAGGTCCGCTGACTCTCCATAAAAGTCAAGTCAAACACCAAATTCCTTGCACAACAAATTATTTCCAATACTTTAAAATAAATTGGATACTATACACTACAGAAAAAGACTTAAACCTAAATACGAAACCACTCGTAAACTCGAATAAGCAAGAAAAGTCAGGTGCACCAAATTCCTTGCATACCAAAGCTTTTCAATTAAATACTTGAAAATAAATTGGATCTACACACTAAAGCAAAAGACTTAAAATGAACTGACATACGAAACCACTCGTAAACTTTAATAAGCAAAAGCGCCATCGGTGTCATAAACGATTTAGATTTAACTTTCATAATCAAAAGTAACTGATCATTATGAACCTTGGTTGCCGGTATGTGTAACTTTTCAACTTTGGGTCTTAAAAAAGGTACGAATTTTGCCATACCAACTATATTGATGAAATGAGGAAATAAATAAAAAATAACAAAATAAATAGCAATCATTTACTTTCGGTAGTAACACAGCCAATAAACTTGACAATGTTTTGCGAAGGACGAGGACCTTCTCCAAGAAGTTTTCCCAACTCGATCTCCCTCGTCAGCGCCTTTCTTCCATTCTCACCAGCAGTGGCTGCAATTTAAGAAATTGGAGTACATTCTGATAGCTAGCTCAGTTAGAACGCTAACCTTTATAATTGCTTTGGTGGAAAGATCTAACCCATTTAACCCTATTCAGACTGGGGTGCGGTAAGTGCCCGTGCTGACTGTTTATAACTTTAGAAGCATTTGATAAATACCCACCAAATGTATCTGGGAATATTTATATGGAACCGATTTTGGCTCCTCTATATTGATGATGCAATTCCCGCGTCATACGACGTCATCTCCACATGACCTGCCATTAATATTCACGCAGTTTCACGCAGACGCAGTGCATTTTGAAGTACTTTTCAAGTATCACGACACGACTACAAATCGTCTTGTTATATATTAGAGTAATTAAAATTCAATAGATCGAGCTCACGTGTGAAGCATTTCGCAGCAACGGGCATTCTTCTTGGTCTTCCATCTGGTGCATTAAAATTTGCTTTCCAAACGACTCCGAATGACCCCGTGCCAATGACCTTTTGAAGTATTATACGGCTTGGCGCGATCTCCCATTTATCGACTTCTTGATTCAAGACGTCCATCTCAATGCCTTGCTCTTCATCAGGATGGGATGGAACACTATAAAAGTCACTTAATGAATTAATTTTCAGAATGAAGAACCTTGGCAATTTTCAAAAATTAAGTTCACTATTTCATGCATGTGAAATGGGAACGAATACATTTAACGTTCCAGATTAAAATGTTCTCTCGTCGCAAGAGCCAGGCACATCAAAGGCTACAATTTTTAAAGGCAACAATTGAATTAAACTTACAAGGCTTTGGCTGTTTTTCCAATAAAAGAAAAAATAAAGACATAAAAGAATTACTAAAAAAATAAAAACATAAAACGATAAAAAAATACATAGCTACGTAAGTGAATAAATAATTAGTACGGTGAGAGAGCGCATGCACTTATTTAAAGGTTTGTAGTCAGAAATCTTTGAGTTTAGGTTGGGATTCAGGCGTCTTCGTTCAAGAAAGGTTAATGAAAATCAACGTACTGTTAATTTTAGTTATTCTTGATGTTTTGCCATTAAGTTTCAAGCTTTTAATAGCAGGGGGGGCGGATCCAGGAATTTCTGAAAGGGGGGGGTGCATGTCCCCTGGAAAATTTTTTCCGATTTTACCCTCTGAAACGCCATTTCCAGCATTCCTGAGAGCCGAAAAGCGTTTGTTAAGTCAAAAACCTGACAATCAGTTAATTGGTGGAAGTGAAACAACTACGTATAAAACAATTTTATTCTAATATTTTTATGAACCACATGGGAGACACAGGTCTGAGAGGGGGGTCCGGACCCCCCGACCCTCCCCCTGGATCCGACACTGAATAGTCCTTTAACTTCGAAAAATTAGCCATTTTTTCAACCCACAATTTGGTTTCTCACAGGCTTTCTCGCAGCAGGCTTTCTCGCAGGCTACACATTCAAGTACATTTATCGTACTGTAGAGTTTACCTAAGTCTTGAAAAATCCGGGGTCTTTCTGCATGTACCGGTATCCATGGTCTTCTATTGTTTGTGAGGTATTGTATTTTTGGTCTTGTTTTGCATTTGTATTGTTGTCGTTCTTTGTTCCTTTTGTTTTACGTAATGTGTGCTCTGGTACATGCAGAATCTACCAAAATCCGGTAGTGTAGCAGCCGCTCAAAAGAGCTGTCGACTCATTCTATTGTTTTGTTTGTGTTTCTTCTCGTTCTGTTGTATCGATCCAATTGGGTTAGATCTTCTGAGAGCTGCTACATGACCCGAAAAACCCATTTAAAATCCACACATCGGTTTTAATTTTCCATACTGTATTTGAAGTAAAAGAATTGAAAAGTAAACAGAAAACATCTTATTATTGAAGTAAACAGAAAACATCTTAGCGTGACATAAATATGCATTGTGTGAAACGAGACAACTGGATGACGTAATTTACTAGTCAGTGGAATCGCCAACAAAAGTTTTCAGCCGAGTGAGTGAGTGAGTGAGTGAGCGATCGGGCGATCAAGTGATTTTTTCCCCTTAGTGCTACAACTCGTTTTATGCTTCGCATATTTACGAGATAAAAATTACTGTGTGTTTAATACTACGAGATTAAGATGGAAACTACAATGGAAACACTACACAATATTCGCCGTTTGTTCATAATTTGGCTGTGCGCAACCGTAAGGTATTGCATAGCCATATCATGTCACCTGTTTTCGTTCAATCATGTGATCAATATTTGTTTTCTTTTTCTTCTCTTAGTTTTTCTCTCTTTTTTAAAATAGCTGTTTTCTCTTTTTTTTGTTTTCGACATGCGAAATTACAGGAAGCATTTCGACTTATTTGCGTTTCTTCTCAAAATACAAACGGAATAAATTATATACTTTGGCTTTCTTACAATGATGCACGTCGACAATCTATCTTAATTAATCTTAAAAATAAATAATACAAAATATTTTCAAGAAATCTTTTTGTAGTTATATTATTCTCAGATAGCACAATTTTCAAATGAAGCTACACAAAGAATGAATTGTTCGCAAAGAAAAGAACAACTGGAAACAGCTTGAAATTTGGAGAGCACAAAAAAGCGTGTTCTCCATTTAGGCTTTTTGAAAATGTCGTGATCAAAGCACTTGTCTTAGTGGTGACAAAAATGACAAAACCTGCCAACACATTTCATACTTGCTCTACGTGCAGCACATAAAAAGTTTAATTTCTACAAACTTTTGGTGACAAAACGTACGTGGCACCTGTTTAATATATATCCGACCGGGTTCTAAATTAAATACAGGAATAATTATCAAGATAAATTTTATTACTTTCTGTTGCTAATTTATAACGCTTTAAGTGAGGAACATCATGCATCCATTGCCAGAATTATTAAATACAAGAAAAACCTAGTAATTGAAACATCACGTTTTGTGTTAAAACAAAAGGGGTAGATGTTTGTACCTTTCATTCGTCGTTTGCAAATGTAGCAGCAGATGACCAATGCGAGAAACGTTACAGCTGCAATAGGACCAACAATGTACTTCAACTCCTGCATCTTCTCGTCTTCTGTGTATTCAACAGCAGATCAAATTATTAACGGAAAGTTATGTTAACCCTTTCATCTTTCGTAGAATCCGGTTTCCCATTAAATTTAAATAAACCGTTGAGTGGCTTTTTGATATGGTGTTGCATACTATAGTACTGCGCTATGCTTTAGAACGTGATCCTACGTTTTGGGTCAGTGTGTGAATATATTTTTTTCTAACTGTTATACTATCTAATAACATTATTTTATTATACTGTTTTATTATACATGTGACGACTTATTATTTTCGGCAAAAAAAAAATACCACATTCAAACTGCAACAAATACAATGCTACCTTTCACTTTAATCTCCACAGTGGATGACACAACGCCAGCTTGGTTATGTGCTTCACAAGAATAATTGCCGCTGTCATCAGTCACAACTTGTTCAATAACAAGAATGCTTTTTTTATCCTTCTTTCCGATGCGAGCTCTTGGAGTCACTGGGGAACCGTTTTTCTTCCATTTAACCTCCACTGTCGTGTCACTGACTTTGCAAGTCAATTCCAACTTAAAACCGGCTACAATTGTGGGATATGGCTTTTGCATTATTTCAGCGGTGGGTTTTTCTATTATCAAAACAGAACAGTGAAAGATTATGAAGGGATCAGATTCAAAGTAAAAACAGTTTGATGATCTATGTTGAGAACGTCCTGAGGTAAACAGTTACATCAAGATTTACTTTGTTCCTTCACAATTCATAGTACTTAATTTGCTCTGACGGTTAAGCGGAAAACTGAAAGTAAGATTTCGTTATGAGTTGTTCTTGAAACTACCTTGCATCGTTAAAAAAAGACAGACAAGAAGGACCAAGCAGCGATGCCCGAGTGCTCTTTCGTAATCACAAAGAGGATCGCTGGTGAACCGAAACAGCCACGACAGGCTGTCTTCTACATTCGTATATAAACTACCCCTATGACGTTTGCCTTAAAAAGAGTGATTTATGTAACATTTGAATGTGGCTTACAATTCGATATGCATGATAATCATAACAACTGAAAATAGATATAAAGCACGTTGCAAATTCAAAACCAACGCATACCTAACACATGAAGGGTGGAAGTGGCATTTGCTACACCTGCTCTGTTTCTTGCCGTGCACTTGTACGTTCCTTTCATGTCTTTTGTGGCTTTTTGAACCTGAAGGACTGATTCGTTCTCGATCTCGGTCTCGGTTATATCTGAAACTAGGGGAAGACTTTTATCCTTAAAGCTCCAGGACAATGTTGGTATTGGAACACCAGCTGTGACTTGGCAGCTTATGTTGGTTGATCTGCCTTCAGGGATAGTTTGGATTGTTGGAGACACGGCAACCTTAGGGGACACTAATCAGTAAAAAAATCAATAAGTAATATATTAAACACGAGAAAGAATGTTTCATAGTAGGATTTCAAAACACCGAGAAGAGGGGATTAAAAACCTTGGGTCACGTTTTGGTAAGGTGTTTGAGAGAATTGGTTGCATGCATAAGTAGCATGCATGCGTTCAACCCATTTTAAGAAAAGTGCATGTTTTCACGGTTTTTTTCAATGAAAAAAAAAATACATGTAAGCGCTACCAAAAGCAGCAAAATGTTTAATTATATAATATTTTATAACTCCAGCGGTAAATATTTTCAATTTCCGCAATTTTTCCGATAAATTTGAATTTTTAGTAAAATCCAAAAATATAGCATCACTCAAACTGCAACAAATGCCATCCTACCCATCACATTAATCTCCACAGTAGAGGAATTAAAGCCAGCTTGGTTGTGTGCTTCACAAGAATAATTGCCGCTGTCATCAGTCACAACTTGTTCAATAACAAGAATGCTCTTTTCATCCTTCTTTCCGATGCGAGCTCTTGGAGTCACTGGGGAACCGTTTTTCTTCCATTTAACCTCCACTGTCATGTCACTGACTTTGCAAGTCAATTCCAACTTAAAACCGGCTACAATTGTGGGATATGGCTTTTGCATTATTTCAGCGGTGGGTTTTTCTATTATCAAAACAGAACAGTAAAAGATTATGAAGAGATCAGATTCGAAGTAAAAACAGTTTGATGATCTATGTTGAGAACGTCCTGAGGTAAACAGTTACATCAAGATTTACTTTGTTCCTTCACAAACCATAGTACTTAATTTGCTCTGACGGTTAAGCGGAAAACTGAAAGTAAGATTTCGTTACGAGTTTTTTTTCCACTTTTTATTTCAAATTATGAAGCTCAAATTAGTTACATCATATTATTGTTAATAATACCTATCATTATTGGAATTAACAATTTTATGTCCTGTTGTCATAATGAAATGAATGCACTAAAACGTTAATAAATTTAAGTTTCTAATCTACTGTTTAAACAAGACGCTGTGGGGGCGTATACTTGGGCGTCGTTGTATTAGGCGTATTGGAATGAAAATATCTTGGAAAATCTGCATGCACGTCAGTTTAGGATGATAGGGAGTGCACTGAGTATTGGGATAGTCTTGTATGTCGTTGACTGTTGGTGCACATTTGTAAAGTGGAACACGTGAAGACTTAAGTGAAGTGCGAGTGCAAGGATTATATTTAACGCTTGTAGAATTTGGAAAAGCTTAATTGTGGCCAGCGAAACTGCAAGGAAAACAGAGAATTCATGGCAGCGCATATTCTGTATTCAGGTTTCAAATTACCCTTTTGACATATGCAAATTCGGTGCACTTTTTCCTGACAACTACAACAAACTTAAAAGGGCTAAATTTGTTTTGTCTTTTCTGCCACGTACTTTTCCCCGCTGTATGACATCGATTATTATATTTAGTTTCATTCAAGATTTATCTTCACAATTGGTAAACATGAAGTTCAGAAAGAATTTGCGTGACGCTGGCACTTGGGGCCCTTGTTTACATAAAGTGACCAATTTTGGTTTCGTTCGCTTTCTGACTGAAAACTCACTCCACTCGAAATTTTTCCATAGCCGTTCACAGCCAGCCGTTCGAAGTTATTGTTCTGTTTCGGCCGTTCGCTGCAAGCCGTTCAAAATAATTGTTCCGGCGTTCAAATGAAATTCGATCTGTTGGCAGATCTCGTTGCCTAGCACGTGATCAAAATCTGCCGTGAAGAAAATTGTTCTTTCTTGTTGCACCTTTCTCGATGTAGTGCGAAAGTTATTTTATTGTTATATCTAGAAGAACTAGTCGTTTGAAACTGTATTTTTGTAATGGGCGATTTTATTGCGTTCGTCTGCGAACGCGATCCTAATTTCGTGTTGAATGTCCTGTATCATGTGTTGGGAGTCCTGTGCAATTTCCTAGCGGAAAAAATCGAGATTTATTTTCTCATGCTTGGACATCCGATTAGCCCCCCCGATTTTCTGGGGCAAATTCACGGGCGGGAACTGGTATCTACTTTGGCCTCGCTTGCTGCCGATCGGAGAAGGACGCTTTCGCTGCACATAAAAGCAACTTTATGCTTTTCAACAGCCAGAAAAAAGTTGAGAATTGACCAATTTTTATCACATATAGCAAGTGAAATGAAGCCTGGCAAAGGTTTGACGGCAACAACCACGGACATTTCAGGGTCTGTTTACGAACGCTGTCGATCTCTATATACACAATTCATCGGTCTCTGTCATACGGCAAGTGAAATAATGGTTGGCTGCGATTTTTTTTCCTGTTTGAATCCAACAATTCTTCCCCGTAACTTATGGCCGCATGTTTTAGCTCGCTGTTGTTACTGTTTTTTAGGTATATACGCTGTGGCTATATGGCCGGTAACCGGTCAAGGTTTTCAAAACACTAAATGGCCGGCAGTTCTATATTCTCAGTAAATTTCACAAAATCGAAAAATTCCAGCTAATCCAAACTATCATATGTCGATTTAGAAAAGTCAAGCGATCCTGAAATGCTTTATAGATCTCAAGTCTAGTGTTTGGTTTACGCTGGGCTCAGAAGACGAAACCATGTTTTGCGACACTTAGAAATTTTTTTCAGTTCGACTGCCGGTCAAGGTTTTCAAAACACTAAATGGCCGGCAGTTCTATATTCTCAGTAAATTTCACAAAATCGAAAAATTCCAGCTAATCTTAACTATCATATGTCGATTAAGAAAAGTCAAGCGATCCTGAAATGCTTTATAGATCTCAAGTCTAGGGTTTAGTTTACGCTGGGCTCATTAGACGAAACCATGTTTTGTGACACTTGGAAATTTTTTTCAGCTCGACTGCCGGTCAAGGTTTTCAAAACACTAAATGGCCGGCAGTTCTATTTTTTCAGTAAATTTCACAAAATCGAAAAAATCCAGCCATTCTGAACTATCATATGTCGTGATCCTGATCAAGCGAGCCGGTTTTGTGGGATTTCTATATCACGAAACCCCCGACGAAACCATGTTTGACCATGTTTTTGCAGTCGAGCTGAAAAAAGTTCCAAGTGTCACAAAACATGGTTTTGTCTTCTGAGCCCAGCGTAAACGAAACACTAGACTTGAGATCTATAAAGCATTTCAGGATCGCTTGACTTTTTTAAATCGACATATGATAGTTTAGATTAGCCGGAATTTTTCGATTTTGTGAAATTTACTGAGAATATAGAACTGCCGGCCATTTAGTGTTTTGAAAACCTTGACCGGCAGTCGAGCTGAAAAAAGATCTAAGTGTCACAAAACATGGTTTCGTGATCTAGAAATCCCACAAAACCGGCTCGTTTGATCAGGATCACGACATATGATAGTTCAGAATGGCTGTATTGTTTCGATTTGTCAAATTTACTTAGAATATAGGACTGCCGGCCATTTAGTATTTTGAAAACCTTGACCGGCAGTCGAGCTGAAAAAAGTTCTAAGTGTCACAAAACATGGTTTCGTGATCTAGAAATCCCACAAAACCGGCTCGTTTGATCAGGATCACGACATATGATAGTTCAGAATGGCTGGGTTTTTTCGATTTTGTGAAATTTACTTAAAATATAGAACTGCCGGCCATTTAGTGTTTTGAAAACCTTGACCGGCAGTCGAGCTGAAAAAGTTCTAAGTGTCACAAAACATGGTTTCGTCTTCTGAGCCCAGCGTAAACTAAACCCTAGACTTGAGATCTATAAAGCATTTCAGGATCGCTTGACTTTTCTTAATCGACATATGATAGTTAAGATTAGCTGGAATTTTTCGATTTTGTGAAATTTACTGAGAATATAGAACTGCCGGCCATTTAGTGTTTTGAAAACCTTGACCGGCAGTCGAACTGAAAAAAATTTCTAAGTGTCACAAAACATGGTTTCGTCTACTGAGCCCAGCGTAAACCAAACACTAGGCTTGAAATCTATAAAGCATTTCAGGATCGCTTGACCTTTCTAAATCGACATATGATAGTTTAGATTAGCTGGAATTTTTCGATTTTGAGAAATTTACTGAGAATATAGTACTGCCGGCTATTTAGTGTTTTGAAAACCTTGACCGGTTACCGGCCATATAGCCACAGCGTAAAATATATAGACGGCTGCATCACGGTGTTCCTTTCTTTGCTTATCTTATCATTGCTATTTTACTAAATAACATTCGATTTCTTTATGATTTTGTTTAGTTTTATTGTAGATCTTGTAAGCTTATGTTTGAATCACATCATCTTAATTACATCTGTGCTGTTGTTTGTCAAATATTCAATGTTATTCGCTTGATATATTTGCATGTATGTAAATGTAAACAAAAAGTAACGCAAATGTCACGCTGTTTCTTCCTTGTCACAGCAAAATGTTTGCGAGTTCCTTGCACTCTCAAGTGGCGGTGAACAAAAACATTTAGCATGGTGTGAATCGACATCTATACTGCTTTTTTCAATTCAGCTTTTAACGAACATGTCGAACGCACTCTTAATCTCTGATTATTACTAGTATAAGTGACGATTTGTCCGCCGGTTTTAGCGCACGGATGGGAATTGTCATGTACCGGCTTTGAGAATTCATAACTCGAATAATATTCCATCGATCCAATTGAATTAAAGACTGAATAACGGCTAAAGAGTAAGCGATCAAGATATCAGAATTTATCTGCCACTAGAATTTAATTTTCGCCGGCGAGCATATCAAGAAAGCGTTGAAGCTAGCCGAGACGCCAGCTGTTACGCTTGACTGAGTTTGACGCACGCGCATTAGAGCCCAATTGCAAATTCGTGCACTACCAAACTGCATTTTATAACTTGGGCTCTCCGCCCAAGTAATAAGGTTGCCATCTAAACCGAAATTTACATTCTGTGTTGCCAAATATTTCTCAGTTCTGAATTTTGGCTTGACGATTTCCTTAAACACATTAAAATTGGGTGTTACACCATGTTTCCTACTTATCCAAATATGTAATTTAGTAAGAGTAATAAAATAATCTAGCAGTTCTGTTCCTATATCTAATTTACCTAGTAGCACATCTTGTAATGTGAGGTTCTCCCGTTTGCCAGAAATCAAAAACCAGAAGGATGTAAATTCATTCCAGATTAGGATTGTGAAAGGGCACTCATAAAATAGGTGACATACAGTTTCCGATTCAATTCCACAAAATGTACAAATATCATCTATTTTGCTAAGCGATAGTTAGTAAAAGTAATATCATTCATGAATCTTAAATTGGAAGCTCCTTACAAAGGTTTCAGACGAAGTGGATCTCACATAACTGTAACTCCAGTGTAGGAGTTATTTTAACTCTTTAAAAATACTGTGTTCTAGTAGAATGACCTAACTACTAACTAAGACTGACTGAAAGTCTCAATGTGCAATTCCGTTTATGATATCTACGCACAATTCATTTAATGATGTAACAGTGAAAAAGAAGATGCATTTATATTTGAAGCACGGCCAAACGAGTATTTTGAAAGGACAGTCAAAACTATAATCTCTTCTATACCAGTCAAATGCTCCAACCACTACCTATACCGTAATAAGATCAAACTGTGAATTCGTTGGCATACACAATTTATGACTGGCTTCCATACCTTTTTCCTTGCAAATTACTCCAGCGTCTTCATTGTGACTACAATCATGTGATCCCCATCTCCGGAATGAACATGAGGCAACAGAAGTCTCATCTCCACTGCACCACAAGTCATCCAGTAACACTTTCTGGTTAGAATTTCCAGCACCAAATCTCCCTTGAATCTCAGCAGATATGGCCTCGGGAAAACCCATCATCCGGCAAATTACATTTGCATCTCGGATATCGAAATCATCATCGCAGACAGTTCCCCATGTACCATTGTAGAAAACTTCAACACGGCCTTCCCGATCGCTTAATCCATTGACCAGCCGAACTTGAAGAGCTATAAAATAATATAAATTTAATATCAAGGCCTGAGATTTATGAATTTGAGTTACGATAATTTTTAAGAGAACAAACTCTTTACGAATGGCACCATTTTTCATTAAGGTTGTATTGTCTTTTATGAACTTGAGCTAACTTGAAAAGATGTTCATGCAAGTGATATAAACGTAACTTTTAGATTATTGGGCTGATGAAATTCTAAAATGGATCATTTTGGTAAAAGCTTATGAAATAATATTTTCTAAACGAGTTTGAGTGTTTTACCGGGTATCCAAATACTGAGAAACAGATGAAAGCCCCGGGTCCGCAGCCCGAGGGCTTTTATTGTTTCGAGGTGTTTGGATACCCCGGTGAAACACGAAGCACGAGTTTAGGAAATGGCTTCTCAATCGCGCATAATAATAAACAAACGAGATTTTTTACATTAATTAAACATGTTTTGTTTAATTAGCATGTAGGTGCTAGTTTACGACGAAATATTTCTCCCTGTTTTTCACAAGTTATTGGTGTTCTTGTAATGTTCGTTGGCATGGAGGAACCAGCTGCGGAAAAATCTTTCCGGTTTCGTCGACCTAAAAGTTGTGAACAGAAAGTTGGTTTGCTCGAACGGTCCAAGCCTAAAAGTACACAGCACAAAGACAAGTGGCCGGTAGATGTTTTCAAAAATTGGCAAGCAACGCGAGAGACAAAATTTCCTGTACTCGAACCTAGTTTAGAGCAGAGTGTTAAAGTGTCTAAACTACTTGGACCTTGTACATCCAGCACTGTAATGAAAGCTACTAGTACAAGTACTGAAACTTCAGAAATTCTAAACAGTAGTGTGCGTGGAATGTTAAATTGAGCACTGAACGTTCTTGAACTGTACCGTAAATGTAAACTGTAATGAATAATTTAGAATGGAAGCCAATAAAGGTTTGTTCAAGTGCTGCATTTTTTTTTTTTGTTAATTTTTTTTATGATTTTTGGATATCCAAACACGCCGTTCTTTACCGGGATATTCAGTGCATGCATGTGACCCGAATGGGTCCACGCAATTGGACAATTACTTCATGAATTATTAATGAGTTTGAGAACAGTACTTCACGGTGGTACAACGAACAATAATGTGCTACACAGTCAGGTAGTCTGTAGATGGAATCCTTAAGTGTTCCCATTGATTAACATCAATTTCTATTGAGTGATAAATATTATGTCAGGAATTGTTTTAAAGGCAAACGAAAGGGAAATTTAAACAAGACAACAGACTCTCTGTTATATGTGTTCTCCTATGGTGTTGTTTGTTTTTCAAAAGTCTGCAAGATAAAATTTTGAGGTCTCTTGGACTTGGCGGACAATTTTTCGTGAAAGGGTTAATACTTCAAGACCAGCAGAACTTACACGTTGGCCGAACAGGCTTGTTACTGTCATTTACCAATGATGCGCGTACATAACTGGGCCTTGCTGTATTGTCACAGAACACGCCAGCGTCTTCAAGATGATCGCAGTTGTGCGCCAGCCAACCATTGTGACTGCATTCGGTCAGAGAACTCTCATTTCCGGTACAGGCGACATCGTCAAGCCATATGGGACCAGTTCCAATATGGTCAGTGGTTGGATCTTGTCGCAGGACGATATCAGCGAACGACAAAGCGGTCCAGGTGTACTTGAAGCCGAGCATTCGGCAAACTACAGTGGCGTCGTTAATATCCCAGTGATCATCACAGACTGTGCCCCAAATTCCGTTGTGGAGAATCTCCACTCGGCCACCATTAGCGTCGGAACCATCCCTTAATCGGACTATTGGAGCTGTTATTAGCAGTGCAAAGAGTAACAACAGATTGTCACAAGTTATAAAAGCAAAAACTGAAATAAACTGAAATCTAGTGAAGCAAAGTCAGAAAAACAGTGGCATCGACGAATTGACAGAAAATAAGACGAATCTTTCAATTTTTGCTGGAAAATATTCAACCCAATTTTATTCGAAAGTGCTGCAATAGATTTTTTTACAGTCATAAAGGTATTCATCTAGACTATAAGAGGCAAACTGGCGGTAAGGTCCTTTTAAAATTTAGGTCTAGATGTCGAGAAAATTACTAATATGTACTACCACGACGTCGTCAGTTCGTTGTTATAGAAAGTTCATTGAGGAACAAGATAATGAATTTTTTAAATTGGCCACCGTAAAAAGATTTAAGATTTAAAGGCTTCACAGCGAATCGAAGCGAATCAAAGAATTATGGGATGTGGGTGGTTTGTATATCAAGCGGAAGAGCTACGCTATTGAAGGAAACATTGTAATGTGTATGCCACCGATTCCCATTTATTCCAGTCACTCCAACGACTACCAACTTATAAAAACAAAACAAAAAAGACAATATCTTTGCAAGCTGTGATTATAATTATTGTGTTAGATTTGCTAAGTAGTGCTATCTTCAGTAGTCTTTTTTAACATTTAGAACATGTTTTTTTTTTAAAAAAAAACATGGTAACTCTTCGTTGGAACAGTGAAAAAAGTCTAAAAAAGAGTGAAATTGAGTAATCAGAAGCGTCATCGGGTAAACGTTAACAAGGACTTTAGACGAACTTTAAAGGCAATCGGAAACTGGATCACAAACTGCGTTACATTCAGGCTACTATAGCAACCATTCAAATTTTCGTATTTAACTGCCAGCTTTCCAATTTCAACTGTTCAGTCGTCAAAATTGCCTGATGAGTGTGGTCCTTGTACCATACGAAACAGTTCTGTAGCAATAAATCGATGATTACTCGTGAAACCTGAACTTCTGTGAAGTTATAGTTCATGCTCCTCAATCGACTGAGTTGAGCGCTCTACGAAATACGTTCTACTCAAAAAAAGAATATATATATATATATATATATATACATATATATATATATAAGGCACTACCAAAAGCAGCAAAATGTTTAATTATATCATATTTTATAACTCCAACGATAAATATTTTTAATTCCCGCATTTTTCCGATAAATTTAATTTTTTAGCAAAATCCTAAAATACAACAACACTCAAACTGCAACAAATGCCATCCTACCCATCACATTAATCTCCACAGTAGAGGACATAAAGCCAGCTTGGTTGTGTGCTTCGCAAGAATAATTACCGCTGTCATCACTCACAACATTTTCTATTACAAGAGTGCTTTTGTGATCCTTCTGACTGATGCGAGTTTTTGAAGTCACCGGGGAACCGTTTTTGTTCCATTTGACATCCACTGTTGTGTTACTGACTTTGCAAGTCAATTCTAGGTCATCGCCGACCAGAATTATGGGGTGAGACTTTTGCATTATTTCAGCTCTGAGTTTTCCTACCACAAAAAGAGAACAGAGAAACAGTATCAACAAATGAATCAACGTAAAAACAGTTTGAGTATGTGTATTGAGAACGTCGGCTGCGCATCTATTATTATCTGCATTCGACCATTCTTTTTTCCTCTCAAAGGCGCGTTATTACTCTCCATATTACTTTCCAGTTTTCCATCCGAAGTTTTTTTTTAGGATTATTTTAAGCAACTGATTCCCTTCTGCGTTTCAAAGACGTTTTTACAGCAGGCAATTTTGAATGCTAAAGAAAACAGATGCAAAGACGTTTGCATAAAAGAGCATGTATTGAAACTGGGGTTTACCCGCGTGCGTTTATAACGCCGGTAAACCCATAGAAAATGCAGTCTGTTGCTTTGAAATAACTATGGATATAAGCTTCTGTTAAAGAGAGAACTTTGTTGCAATTTTGTGCCGATCAAGATGCTTATTCTCATTACATTAACCGAACAAGAGGCACCGATTAGCCTATACTAATGCGCATGAGTAGGAAGTTTAATGGCATATATCAGTCATCGTTCCTGCAAACCACTTTGCAACTATTGAGTGTTTTATAATGAAGGTTGTACCACCAGGAAGCCAGTGATTCTTCTGAGTGTTTTATATACCTAACGTGAATGTTAGCAATGTAACGAGGGTTGTAGGATATTGTGTCGTGACATTTCAGTAACGCTGTTTTGCTAACATTATTATTAGGAACGGAAGTGAAAGTAGCCGGAAATCAAGAAACCAAAGCATACCTAACACATGAATGGTGGAAGTGGCAATAGGCCATTTCCGAGTTGCCTTTAGCCTCTCTATCAAAGCGAGGCTAGATGCACAGCCTTTCATATGAAAATGAGTTTTCATTCACATGCAAATAAAACTTATTTGCACTTATTTTAGCGAGAGTCGAGATTTGGACGTTAGCGCGGGGCATTTGGAGAAAGTACGAAATTGTTAGTTTTTAATCCTAGAAGAGAGCCGTGCAAAGACACAACAGGTACGAGGAACTGTCAGTCTTTTTAAATATTCTAAAGCCCATTTACAAATAATGTTTGTTGTTTCATACATCAGTAGTCTCGCAAACTGTATTCACCCGACTATTAAAAAACGTCGCTCCAGGCGACGTCCGGACGGTGAAAATTCTACGTGGACGTTAAGGAGGAGGGGGGTCTCACCTTAACGTCCAGTGGACGTTAAGCGGGGAACTTGCGAATTTGCCGACGGCCCCTAAGTTTACAGCTGAGTGATGGAACGAGTGAGCGGTAACGTAATATTGCGT
>JAJGOT010000705.1:0-130000 GCA_022457155.1 Cladopsammia gracilis | reverse complement strand
CGCATCTATTATTATTCGACCTTTCTTGTATCCTCTCAAAGGCGCCTTATTGCTTTCCAGTTTTCCATCCGAAGTCTCTTTTTAGGATCATTTTGAGCAATTAATTCCCTTCTGCGTTTCAAGACGTTTTTACAGCAGGCAATTTTGAATGCAAAAGAAAAAAGATGCAAAGAAATTTGCATAAAAGAGCATGTATTAAAATGGCTTACCCGCGTGTGTTTATAACACCGGTAAACTCATAGAAAATGTAGTCTATTGCTTCGAAATAACTATGGGAAACTTCTGTTAAAGAGAAAACTTTCTTGCAATTTTGTGCTGATCAAGATGCTTATTCTTATTACATTCATCGAACAAGAGGCTCCGAGTACGTGGGCATGCGTAAGAAAGTTTTATGGTATATTTTAAACAAGATAACAAGTTGCCCGACATGGAGAAGGGTTACTGCTTTCATTCAGTCATCGTTCCTGCCAACCACTTTGTTACTATTGAATGTTTTATAAAGAAAGGCTGTACCACAAGGAAGCCATCAATTCTTCTGAGTGTTATGATACACCTAACGTGAACAATAGCAAGGTAACAAGGGTTGTAGGAGACAGTGTTGTGATACTTCACTAATGCTGTTTTGCTAACGTTATTATTTAGAACAATAAGCGGCGAATCCTCAAACGCCTTGCATTGCATTGCATTGTCTTGTACGCTGTAATTCTTCTCTCTGCTTCTCAAGTCAAAAGAACACATGGAGAGATTTTTACGCCATCTTGAAATCGAGAACGAGATCACGAGGTCGCGTGTCCGACCAGTGAAACTAAAATATGCCTGCATGAATTTGCATGCACTAATGTGACACGAAAAAAAGAAAGAAAACTCAGAGCCGAATTTATAACTCGTTGGCTGCGCCACGAGATAAAGGAAAACTCAAAACCCGAAACATAACTGGGCGGCAACGCCAGGAGTATTGATCCAAAAGTACATTGAAGGGTGAAATCCAGAAAATTATGTCCGAAATCCGCTGCCACAAACGTGAATTGCGAGGAAAGTTTGAATGCCTACAAACGCTATTTTGGATTCAAAGATTGCCTTCTTCTCAAGAAAATTTCAATAGACCAATTCGGCTGACGCATTGTTGTACCCAATTCAAACCTTTTGGGATTATAACTCTTTGTTCGTCATATTTCCATATCAATGAAGCATTGACATGGAAATTATATGGAAATATTGTGAACAAGGAATCTTATTCCCAGAAGGTTTAAATTGGGTACAACAATGCGTTAGCCGAATTGGTCTATTGGAGTAAAAGCTAGTTCAAGAAACACAGCTTCTGAAACTTTTTTTGACTTCATGTATTTACATTGAAGCGTACAGTGAAACCCGCACTTCTTCACAAGACGGAAAGCACACGCTCACTGATCATTTCATGCAAATATTTCGTTTTAAACTATACCTATAATTTTTGTTATTTTCATTTCATTCTAGACTTGCTACAAGTCCCTTCCAATACTCATTTTCGCTAAGTCAGGTTCTTCGTTGGAAGACTAAACTCAATTCGGCGCGAAAATTTATGGAATAAAACTCGACTAAAAAAACGAAGGTCGACTTGTGGCAAGTCTAATTTCTTCTTTCTTCTTAAGAAGCATCACAGTGCTTGGACATAATCAGAATTTTTACTGTGTCCCCTACAAACTCTATATACTTGTGTTCTCAAAAACAAAACACGCAAGCGTAATAAAGTATTAATTATATTTGCAGGCACATTCATAACATTCCGTGTAAAGGACATACCCTAAAGACAAAGTTTTGCTCACTCTGCACTGCGTGCTGAGAGCATCGGCGGCGATTTTCGTAATGTTAAAAAATCCGGTAGGTCACTTTGTCAGACCTTTGCCTCGAAAACTTAAACTCGTCTGGTTTCACGGGAATTGTTCTGCAATGTTCCTAACTGTTACGTTGTGATAATACATTTGTTTCCGGGCAAAATAGTAGTGCTACTTGTGATACGAAAACTAAGCTTAACTATCAGGTTTAAGGGTTTGTCCAAAGAATTAAAGAAACTAAAAGGAATGGAAGTATCAGATATGTTTTGTTAGCTGAAACTATTTTCAACTGTAATGTGCCCAATATGTTGCGTGCATATGTTTATGTATGCCCTATGTTGTATTCCGTTTGTTGTTTTGCTGCATACAATACTTTAAAATAAATACTTTACCTATCGATTCAGCCGTTTTTGCGCACACTGTATTTTCTTGAAACCCAACATCATCGATAGCAATGTCACCAAAGACAGAAATACCAACTAGACCTTCGAAAGATACCTGAAGGAGACGAAAATGCAAAAAGTTCCTGCTTAGATTGTGTGTGTGATTGTTTGCTTTCCAGACGTTTCTACCATACAAATAAAAAAAAAACAACAGGCAAGAAGAAACGAAACATATGTATAAATTCAATTTCAACTTGGAAGAACGAATTTTGAAGAGCACTCAATTTGTTAGGAGCAGTAATTATTGTTATTAAATGGTTCCAGACTTCAGGAGTGATTCATCGCTTTATTGCTACAGCTCTGCCGTTGTGTGATCAAGGAATGACCACACTCTTCAGGCAATAACAAAGAATGACCGGTAAATTTTGAATGCTGACGGTATAATTCAAATGGTTGCTAGGTAGTAGTTGCATTACGTAATTCTAAAGCTCCCGAGCACGTACTTGTTTCGGTGGCGACATGAACTTGCTAATTCGTTACGTTTGCTAAGGCTGCATAGATCTTTTTACAGATAATTATAAACTTTTCGTAAAGGCATAAGTTACATTTCTTAGTGATATTATTGTAGGGTTGGCATTTTCTAAGTACTTTCCACTTTATGTGAAAGGGTTTGTTATCGTCTTTCAGGGTCCATATGTGTTTTGATAGTTCTGTTTCATTTCTTCCGTTGTCATGTCGGAAGGATGTCTTATGGTTTCTGTATAGCTCTTGGAAATTAGTTGCTAGTCCTACTTAAGATTCTGTTGTTGATTCGGTTTTCACTGTTAGGGGTGGCGAATGGTACCTTCAAAATCGTGGGTCTCGGAAAATTTTGGTCCGGTCTCGAAATCTCGGCAGTTTTTGTTTTAAGTCTCAAAGTCTCGTTTGGCTGGTGTTTTTTCTGTCTCGGAGTCTGGGATTTTTTTCCTCAAGGCCTTGGAGTCTCAGATACTTTTGTCAAGCGTTCTCATTCTTCATCCTTGTTTGTTGTTTGATAGGTGAATCGGATATTTTTAGCATTGAGTCTCGGGCTCGGTTTTTTCCCGCATTGGGTCTCGCGCTCGGATTTTATAACGTAGCTGCGGTCGCGGCCTCGGATTTTGAAAAAAGAGTCTCGCCGTCTCGGCGAGTCTCGGATTTACCATTCGCTACCCCTACTGTTGCTTGGTATACCACGTTAGACTGGAGGCATTTTCCTTTAAGAGGGCATTCGGATGTCTTTCTACAGTACAGTACTAGTTGCACTCCAACCATGCAACCTTGACAAAACATTTTTACCGTCGACAAATGCTTCACCAAGAACCACCCTTTATAAAACAATTTATACAAGATATTTAACAGACAAACACTCAAACTTAGCTACTCATGCATGCGCAACATGAAAACCACTATCGCGTCACACAACAAAAAGACACTCTCCAACGCTGCAACGACGCCAACGCAACAATCAGAAAAGGAGTGCGTGTGTAATTTTGATAAAAAAGTTTAAAAAAAGGGCTAAGACGGACAACTCCTTGGAAGTTTAAAAAGTAAAAATTTATTAAAAAACGTTTCGGTCTTCTGACCTTCATCAGTTGTATAGCTATTGGGAAAAGTGTATTCCTTCTATTCAAGGGCAATTGCACGATGGACTTAACTCCCAAAAGAGACAGCATTGTCTGCCTCACTCGGCTGTATTTTAAAACGCAATTTCAAACATGTATTACTTTGCTTATAAGCGCCATTTCAAACAAGTCTTGTATTTTCTCTTTTTATTAATATTCTATTTCTTTTAGAGCGGTCTAAAATGCTTGACATTGAACGACAGACGTATGTGATAAATACAAGTGATCTTAAACACAGTTTTAGCGGAGCTCTGCGGGCCGAAGGCCCGCGCGGAGCACCATACTCATAGAACCCATGCCCGTCATTTTTCATGGTCATGGCCAGCGGAATGTTTCGCGGGCGGCGTCTGTCATGTCTGTCCGAACGAACGTTTTCCGCGCGGCTACACAGCCGAATATCACATCAGCTTTACGCTCAACACAATATATTACAATCCCTAAGTGTATTACCCAACCTAAAATATAAATAGTTAGCCTTAGCCTAACAGCGTCGCCCTTTGAAGAACCTCTGAACAAGCTTAACTAAGATGAAACGTAACTTACTTAGTAGGTGAAAGGTCGGAAGCACAAGAATTAAGATTGACGACCGGGCTATTTTTCAATTTTAGCAATTTACCCGACCGTCTGCACAGTACATTTAGACCGTACAAAAGTTCACAAAAACAACTTTTTCTCCGTCTAGAATAACTATTACGACTATTTTCTGAATAAAATGCAATTGTTGCTTGTCAAAAAATGCCTGAGAAAGTGATTGGGAAATCAAAATTGCAAAAATACACAAACATATTTGCATAAGGCGACGCGAGTATAAAATCTAAGTTTTGTTTTGTTTACATAAAATCGCTTTTCAATCTATACAATGAATGAACAAACACATAAAAATGGACAACACAACCTTCTTTCGAAAAATTTTATTCAAATCTCCATTAGTTTATGTTTAAAAGCATAACGCGTACCATTTTAATATAGCGCATCAAGCTGCCTTCGATGAAATTCAAGAAATCAATACAACTGAAGTTAAGCTCGTTTTAATTAAAATAATTCTCCAAAACTACACAAGAACAGAAGGAAAAAGTCAATCACAGATTGATATCAACATCAATTCCCATCGAAAAATGTAATCTGTTCAGTTTACCTTTGAGTCCCTCGCTTGCTTGTTAATTCTCTCGCATTGAAATGAAGTTCCTCGAAGCAAGATTTTATCCCAGAAAGCTCTTCTTTTTCTACTAAAGCGGCTTCTGAGTATCCCTCAATTAGTATCCGTGTCTTGAGTAGCAAACCGCGAAAAAATGCAGAGAAATAACGACTTTTACTTGTCCGCTAAACACTGACCAGCGAAAGATCCAAACTTTTTAAAACATGTTTACCGAGCTGACGGCTGTGTAGCCACGCGAAAAACAAAGCCTCAAAGATCCCGGATGTTGATGACGTCGTACGCGCATGTTTAGCCCAAAGTGTACGGCGGGCGTTCGGCGGGCAGACAACGCGCCCGCGAAACATTCCGCTAGCCATGACCATGAAAAATGACAGGCACGGTTCTATGAGTATGGTGCTGCGCAGCCAGGCCTTCGGCCTGGCAAGTGCTCCGCTATAAAAGAACTAATTACGAGATAAAAGTAGATTTTTTTCAAAGCATATTACATAACTATATTGTTAAATTCAACAAAGATCCGATCCGAACATAACAAGCTCCCCATTGTGGGTCCCTGAATAGTTTCAGCGATTAGACACATAGCAAGTTCCAAGAATAGGGCACTTCAACAATAGCAATAAGTTCCCTATTCAAAGGTCTTGAATGTTCCCAAAGCACAAAAAATATTCCCAGATTCTTGCAAAAGTTACATCTACTTTTGTCACATTTAAGGTGGCTCCCAACAGTTTCCAGCACTTTTTAAGACTTAGAATTTGATGGGTCATTATAACCACTCTTTATCAGTTGATTTTACAATCATGATATCAAACGAATGCCCGATGATTGGTGAACACGTTGTTATCATTTTTGTGACACAATATGTTACTATAGCAACAGTATAACGTGCTAAAAACACCCTTAATTTTAGCTTGAAGTGTTGATTACTCAAAAAGGACTCGGTGAACCCCATTTTCATTGTCGAAATTTGATTAGTAGGACAAGATGCAACTTTTGGCAAAGTTTAAAAAAATTCTGTAGGTGGGGTTCAGCGCCATCGTGAAATTTTGGAAAATTTACGATGGCTCTGAACCCCATCTACAGAATTTTTTTAAACTTTGCCAAAAGTTGCATCTTATCCTACTATAATAAAATTTCGACAATAAAAAATGGGGTTCACCAAGTCATTTTTGAGTTTTCAGCACGTTATACTGTTGCTATAGTAACATATTGTGTCACAAAAATGATAACAATGTGTTCACCAATCATTGGGCATTCGTTTGATATCATGATTGAAGCACCAACTAATAAAGAGTGGTTTTAATGACCCATCAAAATCTAACTCTTTGAAAGTGCTGGAATGACGAATGACGAAAATTCATTGATTCATCGATTGGATTACTACTTAATAGTTTCACGCTACTTAAAACTCGAAAAACATTTCTTAATAAAAATTTCGAAGTTCAAAACAAAACTGCAGGAAAGTAATGCACACTAACTATAATACCAAGATGTCAAACTTTAGAATTTAACTGACCAGTTACATGAAGGAGCCAGTCTTCGTCGTTGTGTTAGATGGTACGGTGAAGTTTGGTGTGGGTGGCGGGTGCGGATCACCCACTCCCCGGTCTAATTCCGCCGAGGCACAGTTAAACCATGGAAGTGAAAGGTTTCAGCTAATGAATGTAGAAGGAACAAACTAATTGCATGAAGTACCTTGTATGAGCCGTAAAAGTTAAGGTGCACCGTAGCTTTGTACCAATCGTTTCCTTGGTTGCCTTTTATTTGCCACAAAACCTGATTTCCAACTTTCACTTTAAGAGTGCCAACGGACCATCCATAGAGATGGTAGTAGAAAACCATACATGTTGCGTTTCCATTGCTTTGAATCGATGGAGATCGGAGTGTAGCAACCTTAAACGGATTCCCTGTTGCCTCTATATAGAAGTAGTACCCTGCAATGAATAGATAATGAAGATTAGAAGGAACGTGTTTTCAAAATAGGAGGCTCTACATTTCAAAGAACACTTGAAACATAAGTAATTAGCCGGTTAGGGCACATTCTCTTTTGAGCTCCTGCAATTTCAAAACTTTCCATTGGTTTTCGACAATGTTTCAAAGTGTTTCATGAATGACATTTCACATGTTGTTTCCGAACATTGCACAAAGTATCCTTGTTTAGGGTTAACAGCTCTGGTTCCTGGCTCGCTTAATTTTGATATAAACACAAATGACTAAAATGTACTTTAATATTCCATGACCATCTAGGTATTTCAAAACATGTAGGAGCCTTGTAGTGAATACGTTTGTTCCTAGAAATCGCCCGGCTCTGAAGTCTAGTGTACAGGTGAGAAAGAACTTATGAAGTACACTGTATATGACTTGTATCAGATATGCCTCAAAGTATTGCACTTTAGGAAAAGGCCACGCGTTTATGAAAAACCATGAGGAAAATTAAAGCCGTGTAAGAACGAAGAACGTAAAAAAGTGTTGGCAGTAGGAATGTACAATTTCAATAGCGCTAAAATCCCAAAGTTATAAGGCGCCTTATAAAAGTGAGAAAAACTCAATACAAAACAGAGAGTGTTAATATGACAAAAATTGTCTTAATATGTAAAAATTATCTAAATATTTACTAAATGTTAGTTCCTAAAGGAACATTTTAACTGATTATTTTTAAAATATTAACTGAAGTATAGTTCCTTATTTCAATGGATAAAGGAGGAGGACAGACAGAGAACACGCTGTCTTCATAAGTGTTCAAATAAGAGAAAGGAGTAACTAGTTTTTGCGGTGTAGTAGAGCATCCGATCGGTTCCCATTGGAGAATTTTGTTTTGAATTCGTATGCTTCATGCAAATAGACTATTATGCAATTTTACTTAAGAAGATAAATATAACAATATATCACAGTTTACCTTGCCCTGAAGTGTGATCTCTCGATGGTCCAGTGTTCAATGATGGCGTAGGACCAAATGTTCGAATCCATTTAAAGGTCGGGTTACCAGGACCATTGTCCCATCCACAATACCACGTGTCAAAGTTACAACTTGCATCTACCGAGAATCATTTGGGAGTTAGTTCTTTATTAAGCATGAAATAAACTAATTCAGTAATCAATGATATTTCTACTTACTCACAGTTTTAGCAAACACAGCAAAATAAATTTCATAAAAATAGGAAGACGGTGAACTGGACAAAAGGGACAAGGATTGTCGGTTCGACAGAAAAGAAGGCTGGCGCTGTTGTTATAAAAACATCTTTGTTTGATATACAGAAGACAATCGAAGCTTTCTTACTGAATAAATACGTCATTCTTGAAGCTTGAAGCTAATGATTGTAAGCACCAAACGGGCTTTTATTGAAATGAGTGTGCTCATTTCACCAGTCAAGTTTTGAGTCACGAGTTAAGAAACGCTTAATGTCATCTAAACAAAGATATAATATTTTGGACGCGGCAATAATAAATGATTACATGGAAATTCTACGAAAAATTCTGGACTCCCGTACCAATAGCAAATTGAAGTCCACGTACGGGTGCGAATAAAATTAAGTTTTTGTCGGACTGTTTACCACTGTGAGACGATTTAGACAACAATAATTATAATAAAAAAAGAATAAAGAAAACAATTAAACTTGACTTGAACTTAATGACTTGTGACTCAAACTTGACTCAGGCTCGAACTTGTCGTGAAATGAGCACACTCATTGGAAATCGCTGCACAAATTGATAGCACTATAAGCAATTTTATGAACACGGACTCACTCGTTGCATTCACTTTGTAATCATGAAGGCATACCACTCCTGCATCCTCAGTATGATCACAGTCGCTGATTCCCCATCCATTATGTGCACACGCAACAAGCGTGTTCTCATTTCCCGTGCAGTTCACCTCATCCAGCCATATGGGCCCATCTTTGACCCCACCAAAAGCGGAATCTTTCGCGAACTCAATAGCGCTTGGGTACCCCAGCATGCGGCACACCACATTTGCATCATCCATATCCCACGAATCATCACATACCGTGCCCCACCGGTCATTGTAGAAAACGGACACGCTGCCCATATAGGGTAAACCGTCCTTCTCATTGCCACCCAGTAGCTCGACGTATATGACTGTAGGAAAATAACAGAAAATAATTGAATCATCTGACTGATAAAGAGGAAGCAGTTGCAGCGCTGTCAATTATTATGTTTACTCAATGGGTTTACACACTTTTATACTAGTCTTTCCAAACGCCTTACAAAAAGCAAATGACAGGCAATAATACGTTTTGCTTCTTCAAAACCAGCCAACGATTTGGCATTATAGTTATATCAATCCGAAGTTCATTCTATTTCGCATTCATCCTTGGAGTAAAAAGAGATCATGGAAAAATCACATTTGCAGGCAACTAGAATGCAACCATGTGATAAGGAAACTGTCTTCAGTATTTTAAACTAAGTAGGGCATCGAAATCAGGACAGCCGAAACCATGATTTTCTCCGTGCACTGTAAATTTCCCAAGGGTTTTTTAACTCAAAAAGTGGAGTTAAAAAATAACCCCTTTTGGGGAGTCATTTTAACTCCAAATTTAAAATAACTCCAACCGCTATTGGAGTTAATTTAACTATACTACCTTATTATAGGAAATTAACGCTCCATGAAATTAAGGTAAACGCGAATTTAATGGAAAACGACTTTCGAATAAACAAAATTAACGCTAAAGAGGAGGTAGAATTTCGCAATAAAGGAAATTAACGCGATTAAGACACAGTTGGTGGTGACAACTGGAACAAATATATTTCAACACTGGATGCAAAAAAAATTCAAATCTGAACAAAACTAAGCCATCTGCTCGACAAAACAGTTCGTAAAATTCTAAATGTAGGGGTTACTTGACGGAATCTGGCCATTTCTGGCGTTTTTCACACAGTCCACGATACCGGCCGATCTCCACCCCGATAGAACAGTGCCCTTTCCTTTATCTGCTAAAAGGCATTCGTAGACTTCTGTCATTATGGCGGCGCTTCAAGGTTGATAACTTCAAGTCAATTTCAATTGATGTAACATCTCTCTCGGGGTTACGCAGCATTTCATCCGCGATTCGCATGATACATGTCAAGTCTCGTATTCTGTCGAGAAAGTCTATGTTGACGATTCAAAATCTATCTTGGCCGAAATCAAAGGAGAAGATATTGAAAACATTACTTCTGACAGCTCAACGATGAAGATGAACTTGAAATATTGTAAACCTTCACTTCAGCTTTTGTGAAAGATTAAAATAAAGGGTAAACGGAAAGAAAGAAAGCTTGTAGTTGCTGTTTGTTAAATGTCAAGAATGTCTGGACAGGTTCCAAAATTGGGGTTAAAATATTGGAAATTGAGAGCGCGGAAATTAACGCTGCTCTTAATTAACGTCGCGGAAATTAACGCTCAACAAAATTAACGCGACTTAAATTAACGCGAATTTTAACGATTCGCATTAATTTCTTGGAGCGTTAATTTCCTATAATGAGGTATACAGCACGATAACTACTTTTGGAGGTTAACATAACCTTACCTCCAGTGTAAGAAGTTAATTTAACTTCAATTAAGGAGTTATTTTAATTCTCTCAACGTGCAATTCCGTTTATGATATCTACGCACAATTTATTTAATGATGTAACAGTGAAAAAGAGGACGCAGTTATATTTGAAGCACACTCATAAACTATTTTGTTAACCTAATGGATTTACGCGCGTTTGCACTTTCAAACGTTTATTTTGAAAGGACAGTCAAAACTATAATCTTTTCCATACCAGTCAGTCATGCTCCAACCACTACCCATACCGTAAGATCAAACTATGCATTGTTGGCATACACAATTTATGAATGGCTTCCATACCTGTTTCCTTGCAAATTACTGCAGCGTCTTCATTGTGACTACAAATGCTCCAACCACTACCCATACCGTAAGATCAAACTGTGAATTGCTGGCATAAACAATTTATGAATGGCTTCCATACCTGTTTCCTTGCAAATTACTCCAGCGTCTTCATTGTGACTACAATCATGTGATCCCCATCCGCGGAATGAACATGAGGCAACAGAAGTCTCATCTCCACTACACCACAAGTCATCCAGTAACACTCTCTGGTTAGAATTTCCAGCACCAAATCTCCCTTGAACCGCAGCAGTTATGGCCTCGGAAAAACCCATCATCCGGCAAATGACATTTGCATCAAGGATATCGAAATCATCATCACAAACAGTTCCCCATGTACCATTGTAGAAGACCTCAACGCGACCTTCCAAATCGCTTGATCCATTGACTAGTCGCACTTGGACAGCTGGAGTAATAAAAGGTAATTTAAGCAAATAGATCCATGCCATGAAATGTGAACAAGAATTCATACTATTTTATAAGGGAGAAAAACCGTCAAGTAGCCTCAGTTTCATAAAGCAAGGATGAGTGTGTTTCCTCTGGACAGGATGGTAAATCTATCGCAGTACTAAACTCCAGCATGTTGTCAGGTTGAATAGGAAAGTTCACTTGAACTCATTTATCTAGACCACGGGAAAAAATGTGGCCCAATTAACTCGTTAAAGGACACATTACATGGCTGTGCTAGGGCTCCGTAAAACTACTATCTGACCATTCGATATTCACGATGCGATTAGTTACAAAGGCACTGCTTGTCAACTACAACTCGTTGTCTTAATTACAAGAGAGGTAATCACATAAAAATCAAAAGAAGGGCTCACGTACTTATAGATGATCACGACTAAAACTGAACAAAACGTTTTAAGTTAGAAAAGAAGTAGACATTTATAGCTGTTTATTAAAGGACAACAGCACTTACAAGGTGGTCCTACAGGCTTGTTAGTGTCATTAACCACTGTTGTCTCAGGGTGACCATCTGGTCTCGGTAAATCACCACACAACACTCCAGCGTCTTCAAGATGATCGCAGTTGTGCACCAGCCAACCACTGTGACTACATTTGGTTAGAGAACTCTCATTTCCGATACAGGCGACATCGTCAAGCCATATGGGACCAGTTCCAATACGGTCAGTGGTTGGTTCAGCGAACGACAAAGCGGTCCAAGCGTACTTGAAGCCGAGCGTTTTGCAAACTACAGTGGCGTCGTTAATATCCCAGTAATCATCACAGACTGTGCCCCAAATTCCGTTGTTGAGAATCTCCACTCGGCCACTATAAGCGTTGGAACCATTCCTCAATCGGACTATTGGAGCTGTTATTAGCAGTGCAAAGAGTAACAACAGATTGTCACAAGTTATAAAAGCAAAAATATAGGTTTAACTCAATTACATGATATTAGAAACGTTACAATCGCTGTACGAGTGTGGGTACTTTAATTTGTTTGCCTATCTAACATGCGTATAACGTCCTTTATAATTCAACACATTGATACACTGCCTAAATATGGTCATAAAGCTCTAGATATACGTTCGGTCTACATGACGTATATTCAGCGATGGAGGAAAATTTCGCATTTAGAAGGAAATTAAGTGAAAATGACCGCTGCCTGCAATTTCGCGTTTTTGGGCGAAAAAAATGCGTGAACTATAGATAAAAAGGGGGGAAAAAAGAGAAGAGAAGAAAAGAAAAGAGAAAAATTATTGATCACATGATTGGACAAAAAAGGCACGAAATTTTCGCGTTGTGTCGCAGTGTTTCTCGGCGAAGCTGAATGAAAGCTGGTTCAAAGTTCAACCGCTCGACACGGAGTGAATGAAGGAGCAGAATTTTCGGAAAATGCCTTATAGTAATCACCTCTGGAATATGATATAGACTTGATACTTCCTCAGAAAAGTTTCTTATCTTTGTTTTAATTGGATTGAAGTTAAACAATCTCACCATCACGGCTGTAGGAGCTAAAACGAGCAAGCTTGTAAACGACAGCGATGGAGCTCAGCTGGTACTTCGATGTTTGAAAATTTGGTGCTAATGGAAGGGACTAAAAAGCCACATCAACTAAACAGGTAACGATAATTAACCGTTTCTTGTATCCTTTAACTGTGAATTTTTGTCAGACATACCGTCCACGCTGCAGTTCTTTCAGACATTTCGCCGCTCATTATGTTTAGGTAGCCATGTGTTTGTTCAATTTGCTTTGATTCTGAATTGAACTTTTTGAGACACGAAACCGACTTAACCATAGAAATTATATGCCATTTTACTGTGTTTTAATTCGTGTTACTCTGTCCCGTTCTTTACGTAGACGAAAGCTCTTCATGGACTGACTCTCAAATTGTGTACGCTAAATTAATTTTAGCTTGGCATTTGCTGCTTGTTGTGTAAGAAATAGAGCGAGGTAAAATATTTTTGTAAGCCTTTTTACTTACTAAAAGTTTGTATATCTCAATGATTTTTTTCTGGAAACAGTGATTTGTTATCAATTTGTTGAATTATAAAACAGTTAAGTGCTCAAGCTAGCGCAATATCGCCTGATTTTAGCCAACTCGGCCTACGGTCTCGTCGGCTAAGTATCCGACGATATAGCGCTTCACTTTCGCACTATAACTGTTAAATAGCTTTAACATTTAAACCTATTCTGCCTTCTTAAAGCAGCGGCTATACTTGAACGCTTGTTTGATTCCGTGGGCGCAATCGCACTTTGTCCATTTTTACTTTGCCTTGAAAAATGAATCTCGCCAGGCTTCTCGATTTTTCTAAAAATGCCTTTACTACCGCGCAAAAAACGTAGCCCTGATTATCAGACGAGCCATAAACTAGGCTAAATGTTTGAACAAAAAAGTTCAAAAAACTGCGTGGCACTTGTAACACAATAAATAATAGAAAATGTTAATTTAAAAAGTGCCGAAAATGTAAAAGTTTTCAGACGTTTTGGGCTTAGCCCTTCTTCAGTGAAATGTCAATTTTAAACGCTTGACGGTTCTGTTCTTGTATACCACGCCATTTAAACAGTGCGCGCGCCTTAAATAAACCGGAAGTCAGTATTGAGGCCGCGCGGCTGACTCGTACCAAGCTTGAAAATTAGCTGCATCTCATGTCTCTTTCTTTGCTTGCTTGCGCCGCAGAGCTTCACGCCACGCACTTCAGCGACATGCAGGGAGTGGCCGTTTGCATTAAAGTGTTGTGCGACGGGGAAACCAGGCAGATTTTTTTCAATGCTGCGGAGGTGTTCGCCAAAGCGTTCCCTAAGAGCGCGCCCAGTTTCACCAATGTAAACTGCAGAGCAACGACGACAGGAGATGCAGTAAATGATATTTGATGTCTCGCACGTGAAGGCTTCTTTAATGATGATGGTGCCTTTGGGGCCTTGCAGGGTGGTGTCGGAGGAGATGTGTTGACACGTCCGACAACGAACGTGTTGGCAAGCAGAAGAGCCTGCGAGACGATCCGGTGCATTTCTATCAACAGTGTGGACCAAGATGTCACGCACGTTCTGATCACGGCGATATGCAACCAATGGTGGCTGGGGAAATATGTCTTTGGTTGCGCGGTCATCGGTGAGAATGTTAAAGTTGCCAAGTAGGATTCTTTTAATTCTATCGTTCAAGGGATGGTATGTGAGAACTAAAGGAATCCTACTGTCATTGTCGACGGCGGTATGTGTCGTAAGGGCGTCGATCTGTCTAAGTTGACGCAACTTGTTGAGGTCTTGTCGAAGAGAAGACGGCGAATAACCTCGCATGACGAAAAAGGCGGTCATTTAATCCGCCTTCTCTATGAAGTCGGCATCGTTAGAACAGAGACGGCGAAGACGTAGTAGCTGACTGTACGGCAGACTATCCTTGCAGTGGCGAGGGTGTGAGGAGAGGTGATGGAGATAGCTGTGAGTGTCAGTGTCCTTGTAGTAGATGGAAGTGCTAATATGATTGTCAGAAATGCGCAAAGTGATATCCAGGAAAGGTAGTTCAGATTCAGAGATAGTGTGTGTATACTGAAGAGCAGGATGAAAGCTGGATACGAAGTTGATGTAGTCCTCCAGCTCTACCCGGCTACAATAAGCTACCCCGACAACATCGTCAATATACTTCTTGTGGAGTTGAGGTACAAATCCGCGGTACTGTCTCATAATTTGTTCTTCGATGTAACCAACGAAAAGGCATGCGTAGTTGGGACCCATTTTGCTGCCCATTGCGACCCCTCCTGTTTGATTGTAAAATTCGCCATTGAATGTGAAGGCGTTCAGGGTTAGCACGAGTTCAGCAAGGCGTGTTAGTGTCGATGTTGGTGAGTCAAGAACAAGACGCTTGTCAAGAAAGTAAGCTAACGCTGCTAGGCCATCGTCATTCGGTATGACAGTGTATAAGGATTTAATGTCCATGGTGTATAGGAAGCGTTGCCCCACCATAGCATTGGCAAAGCGAAAATCACTGAAAATCTTGAGCGCGTGGTTTGTGTCTTTGACATAGGTGTCAAGATTGCGGACGAGGGGTGACATGATCTGGTCCAGATACGAGGCAATGTTCTCGGTGGGGCAGCCGCATGCGGAAACAATAGGTCTCCCAGGATTGTTTTCCTTATGGATCTTAGGTAGAAGGTAGAATCTGGAGGTTCTTGGAGTTAGGACAATTAGATGTTTTGCTGACTGTGGTAAACTAGGCTAAACTATCGGGTTCAAGGGTTTGTCTAAACAAGTACATGAAAATATCATATATGTTTAGGTTAGCTAGTTGAACTTTTTTTAACTGTAATGTGGGAGGAGTAAATAATGTTGCTTACATTCTTTCCACTTTAACCCCACCCCACCCCGCCCCCACCCCCCTTCCCCGACTCTCCACCAAAAAATTGTCCATAGCTGACTTGGAAAAGTCATCATACCGGAATGACCGAATGATACTTCGCCAAAAGCCAGTGAATTAATGTTTCGGCCATTTCCATGGGAACAAAGATGATAGGATTTTAATTTTCTCGCGATTGCATAGACAAGTACAAAAAAAAAATTCCGGTACACATAAATTTATGAATACTTACGATTTTTCTGACAAACTACCCCAGCATCTTCTTTGTGGTTGCAGTCACTTGATCCCAACCTTCTGAAAGAACAAGAAACAATAGATGCCTCATGACCACTGCACCACAGCTCATCGAATACGATTTTCTGGTTCTCATTTCCTCCACCGAATCTCTGATCAGCTTCACCTAGGACGGAAACTGCTCCGGAAAAACCCATCATTCGACAAATAACATTTGCGTCTTGGATATCAAAGTCATCGTCGCACACAGTTCCCCATTCTCCATTGTAGAAAACTTCAACACGGCCTTCTTGAGAGGTTAATCCATTGACCAGCCGAACTTTAACAGCTATAAAATAATATAATGGCCAGAGATTTATGAATTTGAGTTACGATAATTTTAAATACAACAAACTCTTAGATCATTGGACTTATGAAATTCTAAAATAGATCATTTTGTTAAAAGCTTTTGAATAGAACTTCCCGGTGGTGCTGTGAACAATAATGTGCTGGTAATGTGTGGGTTGCAATGTATGAGTTTGTGGATGAAACGCCAAAGTGTGATCATTCAAATGAAAGATATTGAGCAGTGCTTTCCTGTTTTGCTGTTTATTATGCTGTATAAGGTGGTTCTAACTTTTGAGTCCGTAGATGGAATTCTTACGTGTGCCCATTGATTAATATCAATTTCTATTAAATAATAATAATGTTAAATATTATGTCAGGAATTGTTTCACAGGCAAACGAAAGGGAAATTTAAACAAGACATCACACTCTCTATTATATGTGCTCTCCTACGGTGTTGTTTGTGTTTCAAAATTCTACAAGATAAAAATTTTAAGGTCTTTTGGACTTCGGACAATTTTTAGTGAAAGGGTTAATACTTCAAGACCAGCAGAACTTACACGTTGGCCGAACAGGCTTGTTACTGTCATTTACCAATGATGCAGGTAAATTATCCGGCCTTGGTGTTTTACCACACCACACTCCAGCATCTTCAAGATGATCGCAGTTGTGCACCAGCCAACCATTGTGACTGCATTCGGTCAGAGAACTCTCATTTCCGGTACAGGCGACATTGTCAAGCCAAATGGGACCAGTTCCAATATGGTGAGCGGTTGGATCTTGTTGCAGGACGAGGTCATTAAACGACAAAGCGGTCCAGGTGTACTTGAAGCCGAGCATTCGGCAAACTACAGTGGCGTCGTTAATATCCCAGTTATCATCACAGACTGTGCCCCAAATTCCGTTGTGGAGAATCTCCACTCGGCCACCATTAGCGTCGGAACCATCCCTTAATCGGACTATTGGAGCTGTTAAGCAGTGCAAAGAGTAACAACAGATTGACACAAGTTATAAGAGCAAAAAATGAAATAAACTGAAATCTAGTGAAGCAAACTGGATGAAGCCGTCAAGGAAAGTAGTTACGTTTTATACCACAAGTATAATATATGGTGAAAATATTGTTTCAATCAGTCAGGAAAACACTGGCATCAACGAATTGACAGAAAGTAATCTATGAATTTTTGCTGGAAAATATTCAACCCAATTTTATTCGAAAGCGCTGTAATAGAATTTGGTCCAGATGTCGAGAAAATTACTAATATGCAAATACCACGACGTCATCAGTTCGTTGTTATGGAAAGTTCATTGAGGAACAAGCTGATTGAATTTGAAACATTGGTTTTACCAACTGAGTTGATAAGGTAAATTGGCCACCGTAAAAAGGTTTAAGATTTAAAGGCTTCACAGCGAATCAAATAATTATGGGTTGTGGGTAGTTTGTATATCAAGCGGAAGAGCTATGCTATTGAAGGAAACATCGAAATGTGTATGCCACCGATTCCCATTTATTCCATTCACTCCAACGACCATCAACTCATAAAAACAAGACAAAACAGACAATATCTTTGCAAGCTGTTCAAATAATTATTGTGTTAGATTTGCTTAAGTAGTGCTATCTTGAGTGATCATTTTTAACCCGTGAATACGCGCATGCGTAATGAACGGGTTAGAAAGATATGCAAATGAGCACTCACTCACTCACTCGCTCACTCCTTCCATCAGCTGTAAACTTAGTGACGTAATGCTTTGTTACGAATGCGTTTGGTAACAAGAATAACGTGAATCCAGCGATAACTATAACTAAATTGTTGAAATCCAATATAAACAACAATAAGATTAAAGATGTTTCGCATTTGGAGTCTTTAATGAAACGTCAAAATCGATCAAAAAGGATTTTTCAACCGAGACACTCGTTTTGTTGCGTATCTACCTTGAAGTAAGTAAATTTATTCTGTTCTAAGTCAGTGATCACGGTTGGCGAATGGTGTAAAACGCGGAATGACAGCCCACATCCCCGCGGTTCGAGTCTCGCTCGTGCCGTCCTTTTTTTTTTCTTTCTTCTTCGGACTGAACAAAAAAATTCTTACGTTTAATTTTGAGTGTGAAAACATAAGCTTACCGCAATATTGCGTTACGCGTTAGCATTTCTTATTCACGGGTTGGCTCTTAGGAGCCTTTGATTAATATTTAGAACATGTTTTTATAAACATGGTAACTCTTCTTTAGAAGAGCGAAAGAAGTCTTGTTAAAAAAAGTGAAATTGAATAATCAGAAGCGTCATCGGGTAAACGTTAACTTGGACTTTAGACGAACTTCAAAGGCAATCGGAAACTTTGGAAATATGGTGGATGTTAAGCTCGGTAATGAAATGAGAAAGAGTAATGTTCATCATGTTACCAAAGTGGGGCAAATTAATATTCCATTCGGTAGACGTTTTACGTTACCCTATTTATAACTTCTGTTGTGACTATTGTCACCGACGGAGACGATTGATCAAGTGTTGATCAAGTGTTGAGATCACAACCGAAAACGACGACAATTCGGATATAAAATGGCTTCCACTATGCATAGGCCTTTATGATGATTTATGACAACAACATGACCAAAACTGTTCTAACAAACCCATCACTCTTTTACAACAGCTACTAACTGTGATAAAGTAATGACGCACAACTAAATCGGTTCAAATAAAAATAAACGGGCAATTAAACCGACACTTACCGGCTGGTTTGTCCCAAAACATGAAATAGAAGAAGAAACAAAAAGAAAGAAAGAAAATCAGTATCAGTTAGAATTTTACTTTTTCAAAGGAACGTGATAAGAATGTGCCTTTTTATCAAAACTGTGCTAACAAACCAATCACTTCTTTTACGACAGCTATACTATATAAAGTAATGACACATAACTTACTTGGTTTAAATAAAACTCATTGGGCACTAAACAAAATAATTTTTATATTTTTCTCTTACTGAATGGTTTGTTTTCGTTTCATTTCATTTTATTTTTAATTTCATTATTATATTTTTCTCGAAACCATAAGAAAAAGAAAACAAAAGATAAGAAACACTGCCTGGTTTGTCACCAAAAGATGAAATGAAACAAAAAAAGTCAAAACCAATCTCAGTTAGTGTCAGTACGTTTTCAAAGGAACGTCACGAGAATATGGCTGTTTTGTTGTTGTTTTCAAAACTATGCTAAGAAACAATCACTTCCCTGCGATTTAACAAAACATTCCACATGAAAGGAAATTTCAACTGTTAAATTTGGTATATTATTTTTAAGAGCTTGTGCCTGAACCTCGATGTGATTTCTTTTGTTTTATTCCCTAAGCTTCGGAGCCAAGAAAGAATTTTGGGTCGTGCGACCATTCGCCGCGTCCAAGAGAACATAAAGTTATGTTCTCTTGTGCCAATTTATTTTGTTATCTGATTTTCCCCTAAATTCCACATGGAAGGAAAACAGACAAAACAATTAATTGGGAATATTATTTCAACTGTTAAATTCTTTTTTCTTTTTAAGCGAGCTTTCTTTTGTAATTTTAGATTATATTTTTAGTGTATTTTGAATGTAATTAGCGCATTTGAATCACCGAGAAAAGGCGATATAGAAATGTGTTATTTTTATTATATATTATTTTAAGTTTCAACGAAAAAAAGTTGTAAATTCAATAAAATAAAAAAATGGTCGTTATCTACGCCTCAAAAATACCGTAATTTGTATTACAGACTAACAAATACAGTTTTGGGGAATTGGATCACGTTACTGCTACCAATGATCACATTACGATTATAATCACAAATTAACGCAATTACGTCGTAACTGTTTCAGTGGGAATGCCTAAAACATAATCCTAAGGGATGGACCATTTTATTTTTGAGGGGGGGGGTTGGGCAATTACCAAAAAAAAATTCCTGCACAGCAAAAGTCAAGAAAAAAAAAATCATGCACAGTGGGCCAGGGGAAAAAAAAATTCGAGCAAGCCTTTCTACTGGTAGGATCCTGTTAGAGATTATAAAAAAGTAATCTGTAATTTTTGTCAATTTTATTTCAGCAGACCAAAAATGCTGTTAAAATGTTTGTAAAATAATTCACCTCTTTGTGTTTCATATCATAAATATCAAAAATACATTTCCATCCATTTCTTGTAGTAAAACATAAATCACTATAGAGGTGCTGTAAAGAGGGGAGGCAACTGGTTCCACTATGATGGTCTATGGGAGAGGCAACAGCCAGGAAGTGGATGGAGACTGGGGGGCACAGCTACTCCACATGGCTTTATGCTGTCAAGCTGCATTTATGTCAAGGCTTTGTTACTGTAAGAGGGTGGGAAGTATTAAAATTTGCTAGGTGTTTTCTTAAGACAACATTTGTCTTTTAGATAAGATATTCAATACTAATTTCCTGGCATCGGATAAAAAGATCCAGGCATTTTTACAACATTTGTAATTCAGCTGAACAGAATTCCTTTATATTTATTTTTGTAACCCAACATGTAACACTGAATAGACTAAATGCAACTTGACAGTATCGGCCTGGAGAGAAAGCACTGCTTGAGGTACATGAGGCACTTGCCTCGGTAAAATTTTGACGAATTTCGCCGATCCTTTTTATTTTACATAAGCAATCATCGGAGCCTCCCAAAAAAGATTTCGTGGCCAAAATATAACAGTTAATATATATATATGAAACAGTGCTGTAGCATTAAACGAATGAATATCTTCTGAAGTCTGATCTGCATTCAATGAAATTTATATATATATATATATATATATATATATATATATATATATATATATATATATATATATATATATATATATATATATCTAAACGTACATCCTGTGCCCAAGTTCAGGAGTTGCCATAAAGCCATTATGGTAACAACCGGGAGGGCACATTGTATACATAATTGTATATATATATATATATATATATATATATATATATATATATATATATATATATATATATATAAGCAAAATTTTCGCCGTATTAATACTGCAGGCATGTCAGTACAAAAACCTGTCGGTACACCGGAAGTACCTCGCTTTCATGTGCTTAAATTTACTCGAAAAAAAGTTACCGAAAGGCCCAGAAAACGCTGCAAATCGCATTTCCGAGAGACTAAATTTCAAAACTTCTCGGGGCGGGCATGCCCCCGAACCCCCCTAGCAACTCCCGCCTTCGGCGGTCGGCTGCCTCAGTAGGCCGTTTAGTCTGGCTACGGCACTGATGTACCATCTTGTATAGACATACCCTATGGAATGCTCATTTTTGGTGATACTAAATATGAAGACTTAAAAAAAAAATGGAAAAAAAAAAATTCGTGCACAACCTTTAGGTACTAAAAAAAATTCTTGCACAGCCCAAAGGCGAAAAAAAAAATTCTTACCAAGCAAAAATTGCCCAACCCCCCCCTCAAAAATAAAATGGTCCATCCCTAAGAGGGCTTATGATAGACATGGAATTGATGAAAAATTGGCCAAAAAAGGATTCGACAAAACAATATTAACCTAGCGGAGTTGGCAACCCAGAAGACCTATTAGACCCAGTAGCTGAGATTGCTTCAACTTATAAAACTATACGTGTACACCGGATAGACACATCCAAAAATTTAATAGCGTGTATATAGTATATCAATATAGTAGACACATGCCCCCGAAGGGGAGTCTATCTGCTTATGATTATGATTACGTGGCTCTCAAAACGTGAAAACGAAAGCCCTATAATCATAACAGTACACGCGAATAAGCGATTGTATTCTGTCCAATGAACTTCTAGTTCCAGTTCTTTCCAGTCAGAATCATCTAAAGATGCTGTCCTTTGGGATGGATAAGCTGGTTTCGTGACCACTAGACCATATGAAGCTTATTTTTATAATTATGATTATCATCGTTATGTCGCTAGAGTGGGTTTCAAGCCTGGCACTTTTTCCGGACTTTATTTATTTATTTATTTATTTATTTCAGGTTGCGGTTGAAAAAAAAAGAAAAAAAGAAACATATGAATTACAGCTTACATACCAGCACACGGAGCGGTGGATAATACAACCACCAATAAACCCAGTAGAAGCATTACAGCCAAAGGAAAAGTCTGCAAATAAGACCATAAAAGATACAGGCAGAGAGTTTGCGTTGAACTATCCATGCTGTTGTATGTGAAGAACAATACAATGCAATTCATTGCAATCCAATTCAATCCCATCCCAAATTGAATCCAATACAGTTCAAAGCAATGCAATACCATGGGCCACTTCTAGTTGCCCCAATAAGCCTCTTTATCAAAACAAGGCCTGATGAAACTTGATAATAATTAACACAATAAATGACTCTTATTTGCATTCCAATAAGTTAAATTAAATAAATGCAATCTTTTTATGATTCAGGCCTTCATTTGAAAAGAAAGCTATTAGTTATCGACACTGGATTTCTCTGGTCCTCTACGGCTTGATACGGACCAATCGTTGTCGCCACTGTTATTTCCTTGGAGCTCTTATGAAGGGAATAACAGTAGCGACAAAGAGATCTACATGATTTTTTTTCCCATACAACGTCTTATACAGAAGCGCTCAAATTTTCAACGGCCGCCGTGTAACCCAATACCGCTAGGTTTTATTGAAACACGCATCGCTATAAATAAATAATCCTTTGCCTTCTCGTGACGTAAGCTTGGGCTGTCTGTGGTAATACAATATTTTAGTCGACAGGTACAAGCTGTGGAAGTATTGAACACGACAGGAAATTTAGTTTTAAAAACGTTGGATCGGCACACATTTGTTTACCTGGCAAATGTAAAATTTGACTGAATTGAATGAAAAATCCCAGGATCTAACTGCTGAATATGTGATGCGGATGCGTTGAATACTGAAACACATTTCATTGCGTGCTTTCAAATATACAGAAATTTTGTCAGTTACCTGTGAAACGCAGTGGATCTGTTTAAAATATAGTATTAATTCGTCGAATTCATTTTATTTTAACAGCGTTTTTAATATTACTTTATATATTGTGAAAAAGCTGCTATACAAATGTCTGTAAGATTTGCAATTGTTTCCAGTTTGTCTTGTTAAGTACATAACAATATATTGTAATATATACGAATGACATATTAAATAAAGATCGTCATATAGCCTCCTCCTTCCTCAAATGAACGCGAAAAGAACCCGAGTCGCGAGTGACAAAGCGAAGACGTAAGGCAAAGCACACTGAAAGCATCTCCTTCTACAAAGTGCTTTACGTGCACAGGCTAAGAAAGGCAAACATGGGCTTTGGGAACGAAAATAAAAGTCCATTGTTATTTTTGAAGGAGAAAGGTCTAGGTAAATAAAAGGCCCTTTGAATTTTTTTGTACTTTAAGCTTAAGTCGTTAGTTACTATTGTCATTATTATTATTTAGTTATTATTTATTTAGTTAGTTATTATTTAATACTATTATTTAGTAATGCTATTTGTAAAACTTATTTTTATGCCACGCACGACACAGTTCTCTAATGGTGAATAATTAATGACAACTTCCACAAAAGACTTACCAAGAAAGAGCGGTTGTATTTGAGTCGAGTCAGCTGGATCCAGATGCTGTAAAAAGAACCAAAGAATTATTTGCTCCGTTTGCCAACCGTCGGAAATGTAGAGTAGCTGCTATCGGGGGAAAACTACTTACAGAGTTTAATTATTATTGCAGTAACTAGCGATTTAACGAAAAACAATTCTAACCAACGAAGAAACTTAGGCCTACGGCAAACGTCGAACTTCACATGTGCCGAATCTAATGCAAATGAGCAAAATCTATTGTTCTTGCTCATTTGAATTAGATTCGGCACATGTTAAGTTCGACGTTTGCCCTAGGCCTAACAATCCTAGATTAGTCTTTAATCCAGAACGAGAAAAAAACTAGATGGACAATCAGGCGTGTAGCATGAAATTTTTGGCGGGAGTTTTATTTTGCGGATTGGCGATTTTTTATGTTTTGCGGGAATAATTTTTTGCGGTTCGAGATGACTGAAGTTTCTGCTGGGAACTAATTTTTGCGATTTCCTGTTCAAGCAGCAGAACATTAACGCAAGGAAGAAAACTTAATATTTTCAACTTTTATTAATTATGGAGCCGTTACGGTACGCTCTACTTAGAGACACTTCATTGAATTCTATTAAATCTTCTAAGGTGATACAGGAGCCCCATACAGTACTGGAACTAAAGGACTGATGCAACAACAAAATCAGACAAAAAGCTTACCCCTGCCATGCTCAAGAATAAACGTTATTAGTATTAAAAAAAATGTTCTTTTCTATTAAAAATCGTTGTTAATAGTTCTTATTTGCGTTCGATATTGTCCCAGTAACGCCAGTTTACATTAAAAGGCTGAGTTCTTTATTTGACTGAAGGGAGTAAATTTTTGCCGAGTATTATTTTGCGAGAGTTTTTTTTTTGTGCAGGAACTTATTTTTGCGGATCGAGGGCAATCCGCAAAATCCGAAAAAATTAAAACCCTCAGAAATTTAAATTTTGTAAAACTATTATTTGGAGTGCATGTGAAATATCACTCGATCTTCAACATTACAATATTTGTTTCCTTTACTATTGCCCAACCGACCCAGATTTTTAGAAAAGTAAGACAAGAACTTCCAGATGGACTGTCTGATAAGCACATAATTCATTCTTTTATAATCAAAAGGTCTCTAGAAGCCATCTCGCGAATACGAAACAACGTAAAGTTACGTCCACGGATCGATTTTAATTTTCCATACTGAGTTTGAAGTCAAAGAATTGAAAAGTAAAACAGATTTAAAAGGACCAAAACATTTTAGCGTGACATAAATATGCATTGTGTGAAACGAGACCGTCTGGACACTGAATGACGTTATACACTGGAGAAGTAAAGAAAATTGACATTTGAGTGATAAATCGAGTGAAAATTTACGTAATTGTCCCCGTATACGAGATAGAAAGTAATGTGATCATGACTTCGTTTTCTTAAATAGACGTCGCTACCCTTTACTAGCCTGTATGAAATCTGAAATGTTTGTTGACATATATCTCTAAACATTACATACTCCCTCTGCCACACTTTCACGAGAGGAAAATGGGTAACGAATTATTGGCCTAACCACGAGAGACCATGAGAGAGTATACATTTGCCTTCTTTGATTCTCTTAACTTCACGAAAAAATTGCACGCAAAATTGTTCATTGTTAAATCTTTCTAAGCAGAGGGAGTGATAGCTGACATGTGCCAGTCTTTTTCTATTTGTAAAGAAGTTAACAGGAAAATGTGCAAACACTGACGCCAAGCCGCATGCATAAAATTTTATCACTCAATTTGGTGAAAATATAAAAAGAAAATTAGGGAAACCCAGATAATTTTTACACAGAGGGGGAAAGAGAGAGAAATATAAGCAAGAGAAAGAAAGCGGTGTCCATATGAAATTGTTTCCTTGATTTTTAGATTACGTAACAAATATAATCGCAACTCAGATTATGTTTATACCTATATTTAACGAGAGAAAAAAATGATATTCATGGAGTAGCACTCGCTACTACACCCTAAATCTCTTGTTATCTCTGTCTAATTTCTCGGTTAAGTAAATTTGAACTGAAGCGGAAGTTTTGACAATTGACATATTTCCTCTCAACGTATTCTTTTGACCTATTATAGCACCAACCTTATCAGAAGAACAATAAAGCACTCCAAATGCTTGGTTCTTTCTGAAAGATAAAGCATTCCCCAGTTAGTCTACGGTGCACTAACTCTAAGTTTTCGTTTGAATATATTTTTGGAATGCATATTCCAAATGTTTAAAAGCCCAAGAAATTGAATCCTTTCTTATCAATAAGCAACAAATTAAACAGCATTTAACATTACACTTTTATAAAATAAACAAGTACCTTTTTTCCTTGTTTTTATGATAAGAAAAGTCTGTAGTCTCTATAAAGATAGTCTCACGAACAAAACTTTCCTGTTTACAGAGGACAAACAAAATTGGCCCATAGACAGCTGGTTTCATCTGCTTAACCAAACGCTCCTCCTCCTCGTGGATATGGACAGCTTTTTTATATTTTAATAGCGGATGTCGGACCGAGAGTCACGAAGTGCGAGGCACGCGGAAGGAAACAAATAAGCGCCATTGTTCTGGTTCTTTCGCCCACTTTCAACACGCCCCCAAAACAAACAGATAAGTATCAGACTTAAAAAACAGCAGCTATTTTAAAACAAGCTAGAGATTCAAATAACTCATGCTGGATGCAATAACGGAGTTCCCTAGCTCTGAGACACAGCTAATAAACACAGAATAAATTCTATAGACTACGAGCAGTCTCTCTTTCCCAGCTTAGTCCGTCGAGTGAGAAACGAAAAAAACATTAGCGAACGGATAATGGCCGCGCGAAACTAGGGGCGAGGCAGGCGCGCCTGCCTCGTCCCAGTTTCGCGCGGCCGTTCGCTTATGTTTTTTCGTTTCTCGCTCGACGGACTAAGCTGGGAAAGAGAGACTGCTCGTAGTCTATAAATTCTAAGGAACTAAATACAATTGGGAGAAACTATAATTCCAGCAGAGAGAATTGCATTCTTAAAAAGACTTGAATCTTTATCCATGAAACAAGTCATGCTAACCGCAGACTTAATAAAGAAATAACCGAGTCTAGCATTTCAACAGGGAATCATTTTTATTTCAGCGGTTGCCATATATCTTCAAAATTATAAAAACATGTCTTAGTGTGACGTTTGATAAGCAGCGCAGGACGCGATTTAAGAGATAGGTAAACACGCGCAGCATGCAACCATCGAGTTATGGATGGACGCGGGAGGTTGCTAAGCACGAAAGCAGCGTAAGAGTTGCTCGAGGCGATAGCCGAGACCAGCTTATCGATCTAGCTTTTTGAGTGCTTAGCAAACCTCCCAAGCGCATCCATAACTCGCGCGCTAGCTTTCGTCAGCGTTCACCTATGGGCAAACAGTAAATACAATATCGACCAATCAGAGCGCACGCTTTACTTTTGTTATGTTATAAATAACATAAACACATAGAGGCATTGTACCGGTCAAAGCTACGCGTCTCACAACGACGACCATTCCTCTTGGCTGCTCAGTGTACAAATGAGCGTATTCAGATTAGAAATAACTAAAGCGTGTCTGTTCCCAATGATCAGTCTAAGCTTTTTGTTGTTTCACAAAGTAGTCAAAGCACTGATGAGTAAACAAAGTTAAAACATTACGTCAAGTTCCTAATGCGTATTTGTGTCACGCTAAGACATGTTTGTTTTTTAATTAAGCGTTTCAAACCAAAATTTGCTTTATGTTATGCCCTGTGACCGAGTACTTTCTCGCAAGCCACACATTTTAAAACATTTATTCGGATGTAGCGTTTACCTAAGTCTTGAAAAATCCATTTGAAGTCCACAGATAGGTTTTATTTTCTATACTGAGTTTGAAGTCAAGGAATTGAAGAGTAAACAGATTTAAAACGATGAAAACATCTTAGCGTGACATAAATATGCATTGTGTGAAACGAGACAACAGGATGACGTAATGCACTGATCATAAATGATTACCAACAAAGGTTTACAGTTTATAACGATCGAGCGATCGAGTGACTTTTCCCGTAAATATTAGGTGTTTTACCCTTCGCCTATATATATAGGCGTATATATACCCTTCGCCTATATTTTCAAATGAACTTAAACCAGTCAAATAAAGAATAAATAAACACAAAATGAAAACCTTAAAAATTGTCCTGATCGGGATTCGAACCCGCGTCCCCGGCTTTCTAGCGCCGATGTGTTACCACTACACCACCAGGACGACCACGTAACAACGTAATCGAACTTTAGGCTTTATGGCTCACGGGCCTCCCGAACAATTTTCAGTGTTTTCACAAGAGCTGACTGGAAGGCCTAAAGGCCTTTTTGACGAATATAAATAACACAAATGAACTTAAACCAGTCAAATAAAGAATAAATAAACACAAAGTGAAAACCTTAAAAATTGTCCTGATCGGGATTCGAAACTGAAAATTGTTCGGGATTCGAAACTGAAAATTGTTCGAATTGAACCGCTAGCGAGGGGGGCTGCTAAAATTTCAAGCATCGAGTTTCAATATCTTCATCCCCCCCTCCTCCCCCCTTGTCATATTAAATCGAAACATTTTTTATTCTCTTTTAGTTATTACAGGACCTTTTCTGACCCTAAGGCCCAGTTCAAACGTCGAACTTCACATGTACCGAATCTAATGCAAATGAGCAAGAATAATAGATTTTGCTCATTTTCATTAGATTCGGCACATGTGAAGTTCGACGTTTGAACCGGGCCTAAGTAACGTACAAATGGGTAGGTCAATGTGCTCATTTCAATGAAAGCAAACATTTTTTATTTGGTCAGCTCAGCTTTAAAGGAACAGGCCCTTTGTATAAGTTGATCATGTGACACACATCTTGGTAAAATGATGACCTGCAACTTAAAGACCACCAGAAATGGAAAGTAATTAGAGGTCAGAGCAAGCCTTGCAACGCAAGTGCTTTTTCCATACATATTATAAAATCTCACATTTATATGACAAGGGCTTTGAAACTATAGCAACTTGCTTATTTCATGAAGCAATTTCTATTTCAGGCATTCGTTTAGGTTTAGCCCATAGTTTTGATGACAGGTATATCACGTGATCAACTCCTGCAAAAGACGTACCGATGTAGAGAAGCATATAGTGATGGGTAATGCGATACAAGGAAATCACTTTAACGAAAATCTTTTGAAATGTATAAACAACACACTTTAATTATGTGAAATGATATATATGAAATAAATCATATATGAACTGCGGAAATAAAATCAAATGAAGAATGATCCTCGCAGTTGTGAACGCAATTTAAGCAATTGCGAAAAGAAGCCTGAAAAAAAAAAAATTCAGGGTTCGAACCCCGTTGAAGTCCTGAATTTTTTTCAGGCTTCTTTTCGCAATTGCTTAAATTGCGTTCACAACTGCGAGGATTATTCTTCATTTGATTTTATTTCCGCAGTTCATATATGATTTATTTCATATATATCATTTCACATTCACTCCTTTCACGGGAACATATGAACCTACAATTGACCTGCTCCCAACGTCAGTGGCTTCATAGCTCAGTTGGTAGAGCATCGCACCGGTATCGCGAGGTCACGGGTTCGTACCCTGTTGAAGTCCTGAATTTTTTTACACTTTAATTATATGTTGATAAATACGATTAAAATACATAAACACTTTTTCCTTGACAAACCAAATTTAACAAAAACCTACAGAAATATCTAGACATTTCCTTTATATCATACACAGCATTTTTTAGTTAACGAAAAGGAGTAAAATACATTTCTTGTAGCGTAGAATTTCCCTCTGCTGACGCACTAACAGTCACTGATGTCGATTTCAGACACCTATGAAATAAAGTCATGAAATGAAAAAATAAATAGTATTATCAGAATCATCATTATCGTCATCAACACCATCATCACCATTATTATCGTCATCAACACCATCATCACCATTATTATCGCCATCAACACCATCATCGCCATAATTATCGCCATCAACACTATCATCACCATTATTATCGTCATCAACACCATCATCACCATTATTATCGTCATCAACACCATCATCACCATTATTATCGCCATCAACACCATCATCGCCATTATTATCGCTATCAACACCATCATCACCATTATCACCGCCATCAACACCATCATCATTATTATCGTCATCAACACCATCATCATTATTATCATCATCAACATCATCATCGCCATTATTATCGTCATCAACACCATCATCATCATTATTATCGTCATCAACACCATCATCATCATTATTATCACCATCAACACCATCATCACCATTATTATCGTCATCAACAACATCATCACCATTATTATCGTCATCAACACCATCATCACCATTATTATCATCATCAACACCATCATCGCCATTATTATCGTCATCAACACCATCATCGCCATTATTATCATCATCAACACCATCATCATCATTATTATCGTCATCAACACCATCATCATCATTATTATCATCATCAACACCATCATCACCATTATTATCATCATCAACACCATCATCACCATTATTATCGTCATCAACACCATCATCACCATTATTATCGTCATCAACACCATCATCACCATTATTATCGTCATCAACACCATCATCACCATTATCATCGTCATTAACACCATCATCATTATTATCGTCATCAACACCATCATCACCATTATTATCGCCATCAACACTATTATCACCATTATCATCGTCGTCAACACCATCATCACCATTATTATCGTCATCAACACCATCATCACCATTATTATCGCCATCAACACCATCATCACCATTATTATCGTCATCAACACCATCATCACCATTATTATCGCCATCAACACCATCATCGCCATTATTATCGCCATCAACACTATCATCACCATTATTATCGTCATCAACACCATCATCATCATTATTATCGTCATCAACACCATCATCACCATTATTATCACCATCAACACCATCATCACCATTATTATCGTCATCAACACCATCATCATCATTATTATCGCCATCAACACCATCATCACCATTATTATCGCCATCAACACCATCATCGCCATTATTATCGCCATCAACACTATCATCACCATTATTATCGTCATCAACACCATCATCATCATTATTATCGTCACCAACACCATCATCACCATTATTATCACCATCAACACCATCATCACCATTATTATCACCATCAACACCATCATCATCATTATTATCGTCATCAACACCATCATCACCATTATTATCACCATCAACACCATCATCATCATTATTATCGTCATCAACACCATCATCACCATTATTATCGCCATCAACACCATCATCGCCATTATTATCGCCATCAACACTATCATCACCATTATTATCGTCATCAACACCATCATCATCATTATTATCGTCACCAACACCATCATCACCATTATTATCACCATCAACACCATCATCACCATTATTATCGTCACCAACACCATCATCGCCATTATTATCGTCATCAACACCATCATCACCATTATTATCACCATCAACACCATCATCACCATTATTATCGTCATCAACACCATCATCACCATTATTATCGTCGTCAACACCATCATCACCATTATTATCACCATCAACACCATCATCATCATTATTATCGCCATCAACACCATCATCACCATTATTATCACCATCAACACCATCATCACCATTATTATCGTCATCAACACCATCATCACCATTATTATCATCATCAACACCATCATCACCATTATTATCATCATCAACACCATCATCATCATTATTATCACCATCAACACCATCATCACCATTATTATCGTCATCAACACCATCATCACCATTATTATCGTCATCAACACCATCATCATCATTATTATCATCATCAACACCATCATCACCATTATTATCATCATCAACACCATCATCACCATTATTATCGTCATCAACACCATCATCATCATTATTATCGTCATCAACACCATCATCACCATTATTATCACCATCAACACCATCATCGCCATTATTATCGTCATCAACACCATCATCATCATTATTATCACCATCAACACCATCATCACCATTATTATCGTCATCAACACCATCATCACCATTATTATCATCATCAACACCATCATCACCATTATTATCATCATCAACACCATCATCATCATTATTATCACCATCAACACCATCATCACCATTATTATCGTCATCAACACCATCATCACCATTATTATCACCATCAACACCATCATCACCATTATTATCACCATCAACACCATCATCACCATTATTATCGTCGTCAACACCATCATCACGATTATTATCGTCATCAACACCATCATCACCATTATTATCGTCGTCAACACCATCATCACCATTATTATCACCATCAACACCATCATCATCATTATTATCGCCATCAACACCATCATCACCATTATTATCACCATCAACACCATCATCACCATTATTATCACCATCAACACCATCATCACCATTATTATCGTCATCAACACCATCATCACCATTATCATCGTCATCAACACCATCATCACCATCACCATCATCACCATTTTCACCATTATTCTCAACATTATCACCATCTCTTTTTGCCAATGGGCTACAATGTATGCCTCATCTCCAATCACATGTCAACATCATTTACTTACATATGATTACAAGTCCGTCTTCTTGGCATCATGTGCCACAACATTAGTGACGGGGAAAATCGTTGATAGCTTTGTTTGCGTCCCTTGATTAAAATCGATGCTACGGTACTCGGGCTCTCTACTATAAGCATGGTACACCTTCATAGGGACATTATCATCTGGTTCATCTTCTTCAAAGGTACCGCCAATTGACTCACTTCGTTGCATGGCAACAGCATTGGTGGTAATTTCTTTTTCCCCATTGTACGGCTGACTGTGATCGCAATTGCCATTTCTAGTCTCTGTTGGGTTAACATCAGGTTGCTCACTCTCTTCAACAGTGACATCAATAGCTCCACTGTCATTCAATGCACCGACGATTGTGGGAATTTCGATATTTCCAGTTTTTAATTGGTTATTTATGATGTCTTTTCCAACCAAACCACTAATTTCTCCCGGCAAACTGACTAGAGGAAGAATCAATGCCAGACAACATGAAAACGACCATCGTGGATTTTTCCGCCATTTCTTGAGGTACTCGTACAGGTGAATTAAGTACTGAACTGAGGAAAGAGATTATGTTATTAATGATATATGTTATTGACGCAAACTACATAGGCAAGTATGCTACTGGTATTTTCAAGTTTAATTTCGAGCGGAAAAATTAGAAAAATTGGATTTTAAAATTGATTTAATGAATTGAACGAACTAAATTTTTTCTTGCCAGGCCTAGGATTAAGATCCATTCCTGTTCATTTGATTATATTCAAGATTCTACACATAGCTAATGCCACCTGCGTCTTGTTACAGTCGAATCGCGTTGAAACGGCCACCATTGGACCAAAAAACAATCAAAATGGGTTGGTCTAATAAAACATCATAGGAGCAAATTATGATACTTATACTATTCCATTAAAATAGGCCTACTGCAAAACGCTGAATGTTAAGGTGGCTCGAGTGGTTTTTTTGGCTTCATAACATCCCAACTTTGAACGGCTAATACTACACTGTTTGAGCTCGGTCAGGCAAGCTGCTTCACACAAACAAGAGAAGAAATGAACTTTCCAAAAAGGTAGATTTTATTGACATCGGTGTTACCATAACAACGATCTGATGACGTCATAGTTTTTGCATATTTTTAATTTTCTCAACATCTAGACCTAAACTTTTAAAACGACTGTATGCCCCTTAAAGTCTAGATGTAGGTCTTCAAGACTGCAAAGTTTAAAAGAATTCTATGAGAGCGTTTTCGAATAAAATTGGGTTGAATATTTTCCATAACAATTTTAAAGATTTGCATTACTTTCTGTTAATTCGTCGATGCCAGCGTTTTCCTGACAAATTGAAACAATATTTTCACCATATATTATTCATGTGTCTTACAGCTACATTCCTTGAAGGTTTCATCCTGTTTGCTTTACTAAATTTCTGTGTGAAGCAGCTTGCGTGACCGAGCTCAGACAGGGGAGTATCAGTCGTTCAAAGTTGGGATGTTGTGTCGCCAAAAAAACCACTCGAGCCATCTTAATGTTATCAAGCGAATAGGGAGATAAATTGGAATCATGAAATGTCCGATTAATTAAAAATAATTCGTCGATTTTTATATCATTTTGTAACTTCTTCACTATGCATATCAAAGGGAAAGTGTCATTGTGATTTTGACCTTTTTTTGGTCAAAACCATGCAACATTTCTTCTTATTTGCAAAATAATTCTAAAACACAAACAGAAAGAAATCAACAAATTCTTGAAAGAGGAAGAAATTATGGTCTATTCTAGCTGATTTTGGAGGCGAAAATGAGGGAACTGCAATTCATTCAGACTGTCTATGACTAGAAAACAGTTTTAGCATATTTTATGGTTATTTATCACACCACTGGGGTCCATCAGATTTCGGTTTCTGCTAATAAAAATACATTTTTTTAGTTTTTGAAACACCAGACGCACTTCTCCTTTAACGGTTGGGTTCTTCAAAAAAGGTACTCGTGGGTCCTATTAACGATGCTTGGTCCGCTTAACAGGGCTTTAGGCTAAGAAAATGACCCGTAGCAGATGTTTTGATTTGTTAGGGCCACTAGGGACTTCAATAACGCAGAGGTAGTGGTAAGGAAGTGCTCCTACTTTAACAGTTTGTAAATGGTGAAAAGTCTCAATATCAGAATTTACTATTCCATCGCTATTCACTACTCCTATTGCTTACGGTTGTTACAAAGCGATAAACACGCCAGAACCCCCCAAAAAATATCATGATCGTTTCGGTGGAAAGCTTTCGAAAGTAAAATATCGCCTCAAACTTTCGTAACAACGGAACAGTTTAACGCCTTTTTTTGGAGGGATAAAAACTGCCGTTTTGGCTACGAAATAAGGTCAGTCGGGATTTTTGAAAAGGCGAAAGCAGCTAGGAAATTCACAGGGAGCCCAGGCTCCCATTGTGAGCCTGGGCTTCCTGTGGTAAATTTGGGTGATAAGATTCCTTTCCCTAAAAGTTTCTTCCACTCAAATATTCAGCTAAAATAACCAAACAATCAAACTGTATTAGCTTTCACATAGAGCAGTTTTCAATTGAGTGTGAAAAGTAATTAAACAATTGCTTTGGTTTTTCATTGCTACGCCTTATGATTGGCTAAAAAATCTCGCGCCACTTTCTCGACCAATCAGAAGTAAAACCAAAACCAATTGTGACTTGCTCGCACGCGTTTTCCCGCGCTTGGCGCCGCCGACATGTAATTGCTTCGAGCTCTGATTGGTTCATTGGATTGTTTACAACTGCTGTGATTGGTCAGAGTAATTATTTTGGTTTTGGTTTTACCATACTTACTTGAAAACTGCTCTAATTATGTTTTGAAGGCAATGATATGGAAAGTATAACAGTCAACGCAATTCCAAGCATTTCTCTAAGCATTCCTCGTTGTGTGTCACCGTGCGGAGATGTATATATTTAAAGACAAATGATTTCCTTTGCATTTTGGTTCCATTTTATTATAGCAACATATCAGCAAAATTATCTTACAAGCAAGTAATCCGATAACCAAAGTGTTTGCTCCAAGAACCAATATGTTGAACATGGCGTTGTCCATTTGAAAGTCGGTCGAAGCGGGAAGGTTCTCTGCGGGAATTTTACTCACAGCTCCAACACCCAAGTTAAATACCGTAACAGCAATGGACGCCGTCATCAACCTGTTCTCAAACACATCTTCTATGGGACGATGCCAGGCAAAAAGGATCCCATACATTCCAGCAATGGTCCATGCCAAGCCAATATAGGACCTGCTTTCTTGTCCCACAAGGATCAGACCAGATGTTACAATTACTTTACGAGACATCTCAATCAGTTCCCAATACCACAAACGAGATTTGTAGTTTTCACAGAGAAAATGAAGTCCCTTTGTCACCTCGATGCCAAGAACAGGATCTTCAGATGCTTCGGCGTCTTCTCTGGCAACTACAACTCTTCGTTGTCTCCAAAGGACTATAAATGTGGCGGTAGGAAGTGCAATGATATAAGCAGTGGAAATGTAAGCCACGATAACCAACCTGTTGTACCAGGGATTATGGCATCGAATGCTGTTATCAGCTTTCAGATACTCCAAGCACGACTCTTCTTTTTTGTCTCGGCAAAGATCCCAGCAAGAAAGTGGCAAAACAGTTGCCGTCTTCGAACACGTGCTGAGGTAGGTTACGTACAGGAAGAAAAATAAATTCCTGTAAACGAGTTCTTTTGTCTGCGAAACTTTCAATGACTTCTCCTCGTCTCCTATGTTGTCATTTCTTGAGATGATCATTTTAAGTACTCCATAGACGACGACTACCAGGCCAATAACAGCAACATTTATTGCCATCATCGCAAACAGGTGTCCAAAGGCATCCACATGTAATCCCGGGAAAAGGCATGGAACAGGTGCCATCTCAAGTACGTTTAGCTGGAGTACTTCTGAATACTTGCTTATAACTCGCAGGGAATCTGGCCATTTGATATACGAGAACGCTTCTAGTAAGCCATTAGTGACCTGATAAAAGCCAATTGCGATCTTGATTTTCGATAAAAACGAGTCTGTTAGAGTGTGTTCGCCTTCGTTCTCCTTTCGTTTGCTCGTCCATACACAAACTGCAGTGATTATGAAAAAAATGGCAGCAATCATTAAAAACTGTCCGCCCATCAACATCTTAGACGGGCATTGTTTGCACTGATGAAACTGTTTATAGTATCCTTTTTTACAAACACTGCAGAGTGGACCCTTGTAACCATCATTACACGTCGAATCTATGCCACCTTTACAAGACGTTTCCTCTGGGCACTTGTATGGCGTTGGTAGTGGATACAGGTATTGTAGATCATCTTCGCCTAATGCTGGCGACACAGCCAAGAGATTGGATATAAATACTCTGTAGCGATCTTTGTGAGTCTTGTTTCTCCAGCTCCACCAATAGCCAGATTTTAAAGAAGCGTAATCATTTTGGCATTTGAGTCCAAGTCCACATTTGTGACACCTCTCTAACATATGAGTTCGATAGTGTCCTTCCAGGCACATACAAGCACGATATCCAGCAAAGAAATCACTCTCTGTTCCTATGGACGATTCAATAAAAGTTAATTACTTTTTAAAGGAACACTCTGAGTCCATTTACGTCTCTTTAGATCCCACTCAATCCCTTACCCACTCCTTCACGAAGAGGTTGAGATTGGCTGAGTGTTCAATAAACGTTTCAATAAAAGTTAATTACTTTTTAAAGAAACACTCTGAGTCCATTTAAGTCTCTTTAGATTCCCACTCAATCCCTTATCCACTCCTTCACAAAGAGGTTGAGATTGGCTGAGCGTTCAAAATCTTTACTAGTGCTGTATCCATTTACATTCCGTTATATGCCCGCTCACTTACCCAATCCCCTTTCAAGAAGAGCCAGAAATTGGCTAAAAGGTAAATATGAAAATGAAAAGAGAACCCTCTCTTGAACTATATATGTAATTAAGTAACATTGTCTGAAGGTGTAGTATAACATCGCTGAAGGTACAGTCTTAAATAATGTAAAGTCGCAGTGGTCATCATGATTATAGTAGTGTTTTGAAGACAAATTCATCTCCTTAGAATCTTGCATATACAGAATAGCATCACACTGAACAAAAGATTAGCCTCACTGATATAAGAAGAGGTCTCTGGTTTTGCGCAACGCAGCGTGATTGTTTTCTATTTCCGAAAGCAAACTTACATTAAAAGCCAACTAAGTCGTTCTAAAGTGACGTGTTTAACAGGATCGGAGTCGGTTAATGTTTGAAGTAAAATGTACTCAGGCCACAACTTTTGTATCACAAAAATGACCAAGGTAAAGTATATCATTTTCTGACGTCTCTCTCGAATATCGTGACTAGCTTTCATTTTATACACAAGCTGAATATTGTTACCTAGAGGACAAGTCTTGCAATCTTGAACTTGTTTTCCTGGTGCCTTATCGAATGCAACAAAAGAACCATTTGGACATTTCTTACAACTTGTGCTCACATAGCCAACATCGTCAGAGTAGAATCCCCCTGAATAACAAAAAAGGAGTAAATCACATCAAATGTAAGGGTAATGAAGGTTTTCGGTATAACTGTCTCCCGAAAAAAAGGTTGAAAGTCCGACGCGCTAACCACTAGACCACCGCGCCTCCACTCACTGTCTCCCGAAAAACGCACTTTTCGTGCTTGGTAAAGGTACAAACAATATAATGTTTGTCTGCCATGGTGAAAGGTGATAAGCATACACATGGAGATCAGACTTGTCTTGATGATTAATACTATGTTCAATTACCTAGCATAATGTTACGGAATGCAGATATCAAAGTTCGTACTTAACCACCCATGCCGCGTTAAGGAGGCTCGTACCCATTTCTCAAGTCCACACCCTTTCAATTTTAATGGGCCATATCTTTGTTGTAGCGCATAAAAAATCAAGCCACTTTGCATGCAAACACACAATACATTGAACTTTATGAGAGTATAGGATTTGTTTACATCGGTGCTTCCATGGCAACGAACGGCGATCCTCCGAAATTTACAAGTCGCGGAGTTTCTCTAGATCAAGGGAATTTTTCGTAAAACCCGCTTGTTAATTGATTGATTAGATCATGGGCTTCAACTGGACAAAGTTTAAAAGAAATGTATGAGAGCGTTTTTGAAGCAGTTTTGGGGATTATAAAAACAGTGAAAATCATATTATCGACATAATTGGCTAATATCTAAAGAAAACGACGCGCGTTGGGAATGCAGTTTCATCTCATAGTAGTTTGATTTCATTTAAAATCGTGTGTTAAATAAAAATTGTAACAGAACTTTGTAATTTTCATACTTTTTAACTCTAATGTGACAAATAAAACTTAATATAATGATAAAGACCAGCTTTGCTGTATGCTTTGTCGAGGCCCAACAGATTCATTCTGTCGCAGCAGCATAAATTAAAATATTTTATCATCGAAAATGGTCAAAATGTACTCTGTCAATGCGCGCAGGGTATCATAATTTCGCTCACCGCTTATTCCATGTTATAATGCCAAATGCCACCAAATATTATACAAATGAATTGGATAAAAATATTCTACAGAGCAAAACAGAACAAGTAGTTTGGGAATAAAGTGTAGAATTACAAGGATGGAAATGGTTTATACATTGCAGTTTATATATCAAATTTCAATTCCAGAAATCAAAATTACGATTCTGGTGGAGGTGAGACTTTTGGCCGCGATCTATTCTCCCCATTTCTCGTTCCCTACTCATTAAACAGGATTTATCATCCGGGACACTGTCCCTTTACTTGGCTAGATCACTGGCTCATACACACTGGCTAATAAAACCTACCAGTAACAACAGAGTTACTTCAAGAAATGAGGACGGTCAAAATTCGACAAAATAGATACAGAAAGCAAAATGCAAAACTTTATGGTGTCTCCCAAGGGACACATCAGTTTTCGAGTTTTAAGCTCTATAATATATAATTATGCAATGAAGCTTTTTTCATAGCAAGCACATATTAAAATAACATATAAAACCGTCTTTGAAAAGCTGCGCGACGCTGGATTTTTTAAGGCGGTGTTATTCGATCCGCTGACTTATTAATGCACTGACTCTAAGTTATTCCTGGACAGAAGACTTGCGATCAGATTAAATTTAAAACCCTTCAGTTTAAAGCTGTTTTCATAGCAAATAAATATTAAATAACATAGAGACCCGACTTTGAAAAGCTGTACACCACTGTTTTTTTGAAGGCGATGATTATGCACTGACTCTAAGTTATTCCTGAGCTGACGACTTGCGATCAGCTTGAGCTCTAAGCCCTTCAGTATAAATTAAGCTCTTTTCATAGCAAGCGAATATTATATAACATAAAGACCCAATTTTAAAAAGCTGTACGCCACTGGCTTTTTGAAGGCGGCGTTAATTTATACGCTGACTATGCACTGACTTTAAGTTATTCATGCGCTGAGGGCATGCGATCAGATTCAGTTTTAAGCCCTCCGGCACATGTATGACGCTTTTTTCTTAGCAACTGAGCAAATATAAAAAATATAAAACCGACTTTGAAAAGCTACACGACGCTGTTTTTTTGAAGACGGTGTTATTCGATCCGCTGACTCAGTAATGCGCCAACTCTAAGTTGTTCGTGCGCTGTAAACTTAAGATCAGATTCAGTTTAGGCCTCTCACTATGAAGCTGTTTGCATAGCAAGCACCGAACATGAAACGAAACAATTAATTATGGTTATCTGTGATTTGGGGCCACGTAGCTTAATTTCGTGAAACAAGTCACTCACTTTGTTTAGTGCAAATGAGAGTTCTTCCTGACCATTTAACTAGAAAAAAGGGTGGCCATTTAATAAAGGTGAAATACAATCAAATTCAGGCCAATTGGGAAATCTAAACGGCGGTGACCGCGTCCGCTTAATAGAGTTGACCGCTAAAAAGAGGTCAAGTTTACAGTAAATATGGGGAGCGATAAGGTATCATTATGTTAGGTAACTGAACTTAATATTAATCATCAAACCCCAAGACAAGTCTGATCTCCATGTGTATGCTTATCACCTTTCACCACGGCAGACAAACATTATTGTTTGTACCTATACCAAGTACTAAGAGTGCGTTTTACCTCACTAGAACAGTTTCTTAAAATTGGAACCCCGAAAGTGACAACAAACAACACGAATTAAACTAATGTTGGCAATAAAGCACGAAAAAGAGAAAAAATAACGCGAAGAAAGAAAGAAAGAAAGGACATCGGTACTGACTTGAACCTCTAGACCGTGCCATAGGAGTATTTCATTATAACATATATACAGCTATATAAATGAAATGGGCTTCTAATCTGCTACATTTCTGTGGAACTCTAATATGGCACTGGCTTCTTTAGCCTTATAGCAAAGCTTCTGGGATTTTAAACACGATACCTGGAGGGCATGGTGTACATCCTTCTGTTCTTTTCGAGGTAGAGTTGGAAAATGTACCAACAGGGCAGGGTTCAAAGTAATCCGCATGGTCAGTTTCACGCGTTTGTGTGAATCCAGAGGCCAAGAGAGCAGAAACTAATCGTTTCCTTTCTCTTAATCCAATAGAATATTTTTTCACTTTGATAGCTTCTGATCTGGATTCATGAGGATTTCTAGGGGAGAGAATGGGAGCAATACGTGTCGTAACACAAAACCAAATAATCACTCTGAGCAATCACAGCAAACGTAAATAACGCAATGTACCCATCAGGCCCCGGTTGTTCAAAAGGTGGACAGCGCTATCCACCGGATAAAAAAAAATCACTATACAGCGGATAACACAATGAATTTTGCCTTGGTACTTGGTGTATCCCTGATCATAATGTATGGTACTTCATGTATCCATTATTGTAATGTATTTAGATATATTGCAGTGTAATTTAGGGTCGGATTACAGTATCTAGGGTTGAAGCACTGATTTTAGTATTTAGGTTTAAGCACTGATTCCATTATTTCCAGTGTATCGAAAGGGTTAGTTCTTATATGTGGTCTGGGCTAGCAGCATATTATCTTATATCCCTTAAAAGTTACAGTTTTCGGCAGCTAGTCCTCGGTGGTGTAGTAGATAGTGTGCATGAGGTAGATCATACGGCCCGGGTTCGATTCCCTATTCTGCTGTTTTTATCTTCTTTTTCTACTAAAATAAAAACTAAGTGTTTAAATACAAAATAATAAGGGATACACCAAGTACATAACGAAGTGATTTATCCGGTGGATAGCACTATCCACCTTTTGAACAACCGGGGCCAGAACTCAAAGCAAATTCATGTATTCGGCGCCAAGCAGTATACATGTGAAATCAAACAGTGGATGCAATGCCAAATTGGCTTTGATATCGGCAAATATATCAGCTGACTTAGCGATTATTAATTAAGATTGGGCTGCATGTGGTGTTGCCGAAAGTGGCGTAACCCGGTAAGGCATCAGTTCATGTTACTCACTCGTGGAAAGCCCATAATTTTCTCTTAATTAAATTAATCTGCTTTATTTATACAGCTCCATACATAATATCCTGACTTTGTTTGAAAAGGAAGGGGCTAATGCCACTGATCGCTGTGTTGTTTAACTCATTTTAACTCGTGAACACTCCAAAGCGTTGAACAAGTAATAGCAGCTTAATTGGGTAAATTTCACTTGGTCGATAAGTCGATTGGTCGATCGCTCGATAACTATTATTGTTTATTTTACTGATCATTGGCGTCAAAGGCGTCCTTTTAGCATTTACATATGCAAAGAAATATACCTAGAGAAACTAAATAATACTCAAACATAAACGACAAACTGCAAGGCTGATCTGACTACAAGAAAGGGCGAAACAGCTGTCCGCGGTTGCTACCCTACTTTATCGGTTTCTGTCGCATTGGTGTCTCGCAAAATCTACCTTTTTACGTAGTCAGATCAGCCTTGCAGTTTGTCGTTTATGTTTGTTCATTTTTTGGCTGATAAGGTCTTTCGTAGATCCTACGTATCGTTTACAGCATTATCGTTTGCGGTCCTTTGCAAATTTTGGTTTTATTTAAATAATACTCGACCGTCGAACAAGAAGACATTGTAAAGCGATGTACTGAACTTTAGCGTTTGGAGTCCTTCGATTAAAAGGCATAAGCTCTCGAAAATTAAAATCGATCCGCAAACTTCAAATAGACTTTCAAGACTTATGAAAAGGCTACAGCACGGTTAAGTTTCTATTTAAATATGTGCAACTTCCGTTACTGGATTAGGGTAAAAAGAATATATTTCGTCCTCACACACATTCACATGACCTCTTTCTCCACAATTCTAGATACATTATAGATAGATATATTTGTTTGACTTTGTAGGATTATGTTATAGTGTTCCCAATTAGCTCTTTTTGTAGCTAAATACATTGATACTTTAATAAAGTTATTATTATTATTATTATTATTATTATTATTATTATTATTATAACCTACATATAAGTATTTTATGATAATTGAATATACTTACAGATATATCACGCAGTCGTTCTTGTCAGGAGAATCAGATGAATATTTTAGAGTTCTTGGCGTTCTGTTATTTATTAACCTGCAGAAAAATAAACAAAAAAGAAAAAATAACAAGTAAATCAATCATTCTCAAAAACCAACAGTTCCAAATTTCATTTCTTTCTAGAATTAGAGGGTCACAGGATTGTCAGTCGCAATACCGTAAAGTGTCACCCTCGTTAAACAAATGCGATGTATTTCTTTATTTCTGTATTTTTTGAAATCGATAACGAAGGATTATAGAAATTTACCTACTTTTCCATTGAGTCAATAAGAAGCAAAGGACCGCGAACGAAAATGCTGTCGGTGTACGTAGGATCTGTAACAGATCTAGTCAGCCAAAAATAGAGATACCGTATTTTCTCAATTAAACGCCCCCGGCGTTTATTTCAACTTGGCCAAGTGGACCTGGCGTTTCTTTGAATCAGCAGTTTTCTCTTGCCCGCCATTTTTTAAGAAAGGGTTATTATTCGTTTTTCTTGCCAGCCGTGTACCTTGCTCTTAAATCTTAAGTTTATTATACCACAAGTAAACGTTTGAGGGGCTTACTTACAACCTCCTCTATTACACCCCGCGTTTATTCGGGGCCCGGCGTTTAATCGAGAAAATACGGTACAATCAAAGTATAGAGCAAAGACTGATACTACGTTGAACATTTAACGCGACAACGACATGATAGAGCCCAAACTGAAAGCCAAAATGCAACCGTGGACAGCTGTTTCGACCTGGTAGGGTCTCGTCAGTACGGTGTAGCAGCAAAAAGATAGAAAAACTAGCGCGAACGCCGATTCTCTACCAAATCGCACGTGGTGATGGCAACAGATGAGAGCTCGAATTCAAATGTTTGCCAATTGACCCACGTCACAGCGGCGCGTGACCAAGTTTTACTGGATATGGCCAACACACGTATCCACTACCTGGCACTCTTTCTTAACAATCAGAAATGTAGCAAACGTGTTCGGATAATCGAAATTTTTAAAGGTTTCCAAATATAACCGAAGGATGTGAATAATTTCCTAAGATTTCAGGTATTTCAGAAACGTGCAAATGTTACATAATATTTCAAAGAGTAGCGATCGTTTTTCCATATGCGTTAGTCAAACGCCGATGATCGATTGTCGCAAATGTTTAAGTTCTAACTAAGTAAACCCTTCTTTTTATACAAGACGTTGATACGTTACAGTGTAGAGTTATTTTTACTATGAAAGTCGATAAATGACTCTGGACTCAGTCTCTTCAGTTTCGTTCGTAGCAAATATCTGCCAGAAAGAAAAAAAAAAGAAGAATTCCTAAGACTGCATGCAAATACATGTAAAACTAATCAAGCACATCGTTTGAGATAGTATTTTTACAGGTACAGTTTCCGTAGGCAAACACCAAATTACCTTTTCGGAATAGATTCCGCCATTTTGAAACTGGGGCAAATTGATCACGAAATACAGTGTTTGTATGAGAAAATACCGGGATATCGGAGACATTTATGACTGGTAAACTTACGATACTATGTACTTATTGACTAAGTGGGAGGGCCGGATGGGAAAATATTTGGCTCGAGGTCATGGCGTACGTTCCCCATACGGCCCGACCTAATTTAGTCAATAAGTATTTTATCATGGACCAATTTGGAGACAAAATTACTTGAAATTTTAACGCGCGAGGCCGTCCGCTTTTGTAGTAGGGCCGGCCCCGCTCGCTCAAATGCGCACGGCCTTCATACGGGACTTTCATCAATGGTTTTGCAAAGGAAAGGTTCGCATGGCCGTACGGGTCATATGATAACAGGTAATAATTTATTGTGTTAAATTTTGAGCAATGTTCCTGGGCTACAAAAGCGTGAAGGCCCGTAGTAATTCTAAAATAACTAAGGGACCGAGCAAATTGGCCAATATAAGCTAACTCCGTCAGGTAATACGCTTTGTAGCCCACGTACATCTCTCAAATGTTACAAGAAAAATGTTTTGCCTAGTATCTCAAATTTACCATTCATAAATTTTTCAGATATCAAATTTGACGAAAATTATTTGACATCGGATTCCGGTGTATTCCAATACAAACACTGTTTCTCATGACTTGTTTGCCCCATGTTCAAAATGACGGTTTTACTTCGAAAAGGTCTATAAGAGGTCATTTTTTTAGTTCCCTCAGTTACACACAAACACTACAATTTGAACCACCCATCAGTAAAGCGTACCGCCTGTCCATCGCTGAAACATATGAAATGAAAAAGCAAAACCGAAAAAAAGCATAGTTTTCGACTCTTAAAATATTTCTCATCCGTCAATTAAAATTAAGCGGGTATATAATTGTGAGTTTTCTTTGTATATGTTGTAGTTCAATTTTATCTTTCAGGTTCAATTTTGATTTTCCTTTGTTTGATATTCATTATCATATATTAGCATAGAAAAGAACAATGGAAAATCAAAATTGAACCAAGGATAAAATTGAACTACAACATTATATATAATTAATTAATAATTAATTAATTCGTGTCAGTCAGTTTAGAGATACTCAAAAATATAGTGTTTCCAAACTGTGCACTAAAAACACGACCTACATAATAACCATATATAATAAGTACATTTATGTATTTATTTAAAACTTACATCATTAACTCTGCGAGACGAGGTTTCTTCAATACTTCCGATTCGATCGTCGTTATAGGATTATCCGACAACATTCTTAAACGATAAAAGCAAAACAAGAAAGGCAATTATAGCAGCGCAATTCAAATGATATACATCAATTGCAAAACTAATTCTCAAACTCAATAATAATAATGACGGTGGTTTGGATACCTAATCCTAATTAACACAACATTTGGCGAACTTTTGTTTCGAATTTCTCCAAGATTATTTAATAGTTCGAGAAGCTGTACCAAACACTCGAAAGAGCATTTCACCAGGTATCCAAACACCTCGCGGTCAGTTACAAAAACTCTCAGATGCGTCTCGCAGATGCGCCTCACAGTGTTTGGATATCCTGATGAAACACTCTTCCTCGTGTTTGATATATTACTCTCCCCTCCCCTCCCCGCCTTGTTTTCCAACCCACTTCTCGGTGTTTGGATATCCCGGTGAAACACTCCTCCTCGTGTTTCATATATTATTCCCCTCCCCTTCCCCCTTGTTTTCCAACCCACTTCTCGGTGTTTGGATATCCTGATGAAACACTCTTCCTACTGTTTGATATATTACTCCCCCTCCCCTCTTTGTTTTACAACCCACCTAACAGTGTTTGGATATCCTGATGAAACACTCTTCCTCTTGTTTGATATATTACTTGAAACCTCTTCTTTCTTTTTACATAATTGGGCTTCTTACAACACTACTGTTAGTAATTGTCATTGCATCCAACCATGTCTTCTTTCACCATAAAACCCCTTATAGTTTATTGATTAGTTTAAATTGATGACCTTGAAGCTTATCAATTTTCGAATTCAGTTGCGACAAAATGAAACCTTGAATCCAGTGTGTAAACGCTTTTCTATCAGCTCCTGTTGGTTGTCTCTTTATTAATCTTGAGCCGTTCGCTCATTAAAACTAACTTTTTCATTCCAGTTTTAGGTGGCCGAACACAGCTTCGCGGGCGGTCAGCGGCAATTCGCGTGACGGTGGGGGGTTTTAGAAAGAATGCGAGACAGCTCCGTTTTGTATTAAACAATGTACACAAACGACAATTTCTCAAAATCCACTCATTAAAATTTCGTGATATTTGTGAGATTTATTTTTATCGCATTTCAAATAATGAGAACTTTTAAACAGAAGTCTAACAAAGGAATTCTGTGACACGATCAATATTGACTGGGCAGCTATATTCTTGAATATTTAAAAAACCGTTTGTTAATAAAATTTGGTCGAGTCAATTGTAAACAATAAGAATTATTTGTTGTTAGCTGTGTGCAAGTTCATGAGAAAATCTAATGACTGGATTTTACTGACTGAAATTTTAGGTTTGTTTTCAATCATCCACGTTGCCATGGAAACAATCCAAAGCGCAAATTTTAGCCGTTAATTAAAATCTTCCATCACTATATATATTTTCCTTTTGCCAAGTTTCAGCTTCTAAGCTGCAACCTTTCTCACATAATGCCCTAACGAATGACATTTACTCACAACCTATCAAAACTGTGTTCCACCACCTTAAGCCGAAGATTAATTAGAAAGAAATGTGTTTGTACGAATATTTTTTTGGCAACAGGGGTGTGTTGTGGGTTCTAGTCTATCCAAGTCATGTAGGGAGCAAAGCCAAAGACTTCACCATTTCCATACAAGAGGCAAAGACCAGATTTCGAACTTAATGAACCTTAAGATCTCAAGTCCATAGTATTAACCAGACAGCCACCTCGTATGTCATATTATTGATTGCGTAAGGGAAAAAAATCATGCACACTACGAAAGGAACTATGTTATCGTGTTAAGTATGCTGCTTTCTTGCATAGTTCATGTTGATTGCCCCAAGGCAGGGTAGACCAGATAAGTCACAAATAGGTAAACTGAACACAACAACACTTAATTCAGAACGGTAGCCATTACAACCCGAGCACATGCTCTTCTCTACCCATAAGGCATGATGGTAAATGCACGCATGCATTGCGGTCCTTAACTACGAGCATAAATTATACAAATTATGACATGTCAACAGTTCATCCTCTAGCATAGTGTTTGATACTTACATCATTAATTTCATTATTGGCCAGAATACACCCACATTAAAGAAGGCTCGACGTGGAATAATCTCCAAGTTGTTGCCGCTCAGAAATCTACCATGTATATAGATAATGAAAACAGAAGCGTCCATAACATGGTTTGATACAAATAGACAGCTAACTCTTAGGACCCGTTTACATGGATTTTGTCCCAAAGACGAAGTAAGCGTTGATCTCAGTCGAACGTACGAGACAAAAAAAAAATTTCCCCTTTAAATTGGCCATGAATTATACATAATTTTTTACGTATTTTTTTTTGTCCCGGGATAAAATGTTATCCTGGGATGAAACAAGACGAATCATTTCATATAAGAAATAAGTTCTACAGAAGCTTTAAACTCACCTTGACGTTCAACTATCCTTGATGTGACTATCATCAACTGGAGAAATCGAGCTGATGTATCGTAAACAAAAATGGTTGATCGAACTTTCATCCCGAGAAGACTGTTTACATGAAATGTTTCGTCTTGTTTCATCATGGGATGAGATTGTATCCCGGTGCTTAGGACAGGGATCAAATTATCCCGGGATGAACTTGTCCCTGCACGAAACCATGTAAACAGCAAAAGGAAATGCCCAGATACCAAGATGAATTTATCCCGAGACGAAAGCCAACCCTCATGAAAACGGGCCCTTAGACATGGCTTATTAACGTATCACCCGCCCCACGTCTTTTGCCAGACTCCCTTTTTCACTTTTTCGTCAGTCATTTGAGACCTTTCAATACTAGCAATAGTGAAGCCTTTTAACTAAATGGTTTTATAGCAGAAGTATCCGTATAGTCTGTCGAGTGTGATCGTCCAGTGTTGTTCTGAAAAGAACTGTTATGACATACGTTTCTACAACCTGAACAGACGTCAACGTGAGAGTTAAGTTGATATATATTAATGTCTCGTACGCTCTAATCAACTTCCGTTCGCTCTCATTAAATCTCGTAGGGTTTCATCAATTCTTACATGTTCTCGTCAATACTCGTTTGCTTTCATAAACACTCATGCGCTCTCGTCATCTATCGTATATTACCATCAACAATCTTGCGCTCTCATCAACTCGCGTGCGCTTCAGGTTAATTCTGGGACGATGTCGTCAACCCTCAATCGCTTTCATCAACTCTCATATGCTATATCAAATCTCGACGTACGGTTCCATCAACACTCAGGCGTTCACGTCAACTCTCGTACGTTGGCATCAACAATCGTGCGCACCAAAGTCGACTCTTATGCCTTTTCGTCAATTCTCTCATCGACTTTCGCGCAGTTTCGCCAACTCTTATGCGCTTTAATCAACCCTGAAAATGATTCTTGCAGGACAGAGAGGTAAAAGCCTACAATAAATATCTTGCCATCAAGTCTGGCAAAGATTGGAAGCTGCTTATCTTTAAAGTAAACTGTTACATTGGGCGATGTTTTGTTGCAAACTGCGTCTCAGCTGATAAGGCATAGCTTCTTAAGAACCATTGCTGTCTGTAATCATACTTGCGATCAACAAATCAGGGTCCTGCTAGACGGTCGTCATTTTGTTGATCACTCGTATGATTACAGACTGAAATGGACTTAAGTCAGTTCTGTTACCACTATGAATTGTATTCCACTCAGTCCAATTACTATGAATAATTCAGTCTATTGTTTGTCTGCTCAGTTATGTCGTTTGTAAGGTGCAGGTGACTGTCGACATTCGTTATTGTTTTTTTTTTCTAAGTTGGTAGCCTCACTGTGAATTCGGACACTACAGTCATGCTACAGAAAATCCCACAGGACGCCGAAAACGTTCCAAAGAAATAATAAAAGAAGCTAAAAGTTGCGCTTATACGGAAGATAACGACGACATTACGGAAACCACTGGACGACTTGGTTTGGAAACAATGTAAAATAATCCAACAATAACATAATATGCGTTGCACGTGATAGATGACAAATTCCAAATTAAATATAATGCTCACAGATAATTAAGTTTGGTGGTCTTTGCAAATGTCTTGTTTGATATTTTTGATATCTTATTGTTCTGCAAATATCTAGAAATCAATAAATAAAACATGTATTTGTGCCTAATAGCAATATAGTGATCGTTAAACCTGCCTTTCATCCCGCTAGGAACAAAAAACTCAGAAAGGCTAGGAGGGCCGCGCGGATTTCTCTTAGTTTTGAATGTCACCCCAAACGACCAACCCCACCCCCATTTATCACTCAGAAAAGAAACCAACCGCAATCACTACTTAACAAAATCCGTTAAATAGATTTATTATACATTAGTGTCACTAGCTCGATTTTGATTGGCTATAAGCACGCAGCTAATTATTGCTTGCTGTTTCTGTTACGTCATACCTGCAGACAACAGTTTTATGCATGCAGAAGTGACGTCATACCTACAGACAATAGTTTTATGCATGCAGAAGTGACGTAAGTTGTTTACTTACAAGTTGACTGCTGTGCTCTTGTCTTTACAAGTGCAGCTCAGGAATATGCATAATAAAGCAATTATTGGATTCGGTTTTCGCATGATAGCGATAATTATCAAGGCCTCAGTTTGTGTTATCCGCCTCAGCCTTCGGCTTCGGCAGATAACACAAACTTTGGCCTTGATAATTATCGCTATCATGCTCAACCTCATCCAATAATTGTTAAATATTATTTGTCTTGCATTCTCCCAGTTACATACAATGGAATAGGAAGGAGTGAGTTATTATCATTTTATTTCACTAGCCGTTTTCTGTATTTTCAGAATTGAACTCAACTAAGCGCGTTTTCATCTACATCAGCATTTGTTTTTCTTGATTTAAAGGCAACATCCGGCAGAGATTAGATATTTTAAAGAAAGGCAAATGAAACGACTTGGCATAAAGTTGTAAAGTAATTAAGTAACTGGGTAATTAAATAAGGAAGTCATTAAATAATGAAGTAATGAAGTAATGGCTGCCTAGCCTCTTTAGCCCCTATGGGTATTCCAAGCGTCTAACTTCCCACGTTACCCTACCTCCAACGCGGGCTTAAAGGGACACTGTCCCGCTAAAATAGCAAAATTTCGCTGAGCTTCCATTTCCACGTTATATCGCCAAATACCACCAAATATATAACTTAGTTGGATAAAAAGATTCTATAGCAGTAGTTTGGAGATAACGTGCAGGATTGCAAGGATTGAAGTGAATTACAGTACATGAAAAACACGTTATATATTTCAGCCAGGACAGTGTCCCTTTAACGTTCACAGCCGATCGATTGAATGAACATGTCTGCCCCACCACTATAACTTGCAATGCCTCGCGTATTCACAAGTTTAAAAGAAGAATATTTCTTATTTTATTGAAACGTAGTTAGTACGAAATATTAGTTGTGTTGCGATTCGTTACATATCCCTTACAGAAAATTTAGATCGGTCAGGTGATTGAATATTCCATCAGGTAGTGCTGTGATAGCGTTTGATGACAAATCTCTGCGAATAGGTAACATGACATAAAACCAAGAATATCATGATATAAAGTTCGCATTTTTTCAAGCATAAAACTGTAAGATTATCGTCTAGAACCAAGATGATAAATTTGTTCAGGAACTCTATTCCATTAGGCATTAGACAGTCAAACTCCCTAGAGTCATTTAAGAATCCATTGAAGCAATGAATAACTTTTCAATTAGTTTTTAAATTTCTTTTAATGCCACTAAAAAGTAGTAGTAGTAGTAGTAGTAGTAGTAGTAGTAGTAGTAGTAGTAGTACTTAGTAGTAGTAGTAGTAGTAGTAGTAGTAGTAGTAGTAGTAGTAGTAGTAGTAGTAGTAGTAATAGTAGTAATAGTTAGTAGTAGTAGTAATAGTTAGTAGTAGTAGTAGTAGTAGTAGTAGTAGTAGTAGTAGTAGTAGTAGTAGTAGTAGTAGTGGCGGTGGTATTTTTTTAATGTTAAAAAATCCTTCTAAATAACGTATGAAGTTGTATGCTTTATTACTCGGTATAATTTTTGCTAATAGTACTTTGTTTTTTCTATATTTTATCGTGATTTCCTGCAAAAAATAAAGTTTATAATAGCAAGAAGCTGTACACAGCTTTGAATTCGTGGCGTCTTTGAGTGCTTTTACTGAGAAATATAAGCTTAAAATTGTGTCTAAAAAGTAGGACTACACTATATTCACTACAGTCAGTACCGACAATTGAAACCACGATCACTAAATAAAATGGCAAGTTATATAAAACACAAAAATTCCCGGATCAAAAATTCCACGGCAATAAGCGGCGAACATAATATCAAACGGTCCTTTCCATCCATGAACGCCTTGCATTGTTTTGAAAACTTGTACGCTGTAATTATTCCTTCTGCTTCTCAAGCCAACACACGGAGAGATTTTGCCGCCATCTTGAAATCAAGAGCGTGATCACAATCAGACCAGTGAAACTAAAATATGCGTGCATAAATTTGCATGCACAAATGTGACACGAATAAAAGAAAACTCACAGCCGAATTTATAACTCGTTGGTTACACCACGAATAATAATAATAATAATAATAATAATAATAATAATAATAATAATAATAATAATAATAATAATAATAAAATTCGTGGATGGATAGGACCGTTTAATATCCCTATGGTTGTTGGTGCGCTTGGTACAGTGAAGAAGGGTATGGTAGAAAACATCAACAAAAGATCAGAGAGAGTTACTATGACAGAGATTCAAAAGATCTGCATGCTGGGATCTGCACGAATCCTCAGAAAGGTGCTCAGTGTATGAACAGAATGATTGACTTGAGTGACTGACGCTCTAGGTGCATGGTTTGCGCCCGGCTGATGCACAAAAAGAACACCAGCAAAGACTGTGATAAAAGAGATAATAATAATAATAATGCAACGTAGCAATTATTATAAAAATGGTTAACTAACAGGAATAGTAGATTGCTCAAGTGACGGAACACTCCCTTAGGTACTACTGTAATAGCGTTTGATGACAAATCTCTGCAAAAATGTAAGGTCACCTGAATTAACCAAGAATTTCCTAAGTATAAACGTTTGCGGCTTTAGTTTGGGGGACCGGTCATTATTTAAGTCGGGAAGTGAGGGGGCGGGGGGAGCGAGGGGACACTCCTCGAGTTAAGGGCCTTCTCTAATTACGTGAACCTATTTTGTTTCAAAACAGCAATGAAGCTCTGTTATAATTAAGCTGCTCTCTGAGGCCACGTTTACACTAAGTCACATTATTCCGGATTCGTGGCCAATTCCGGTTGTTGGTTTTGTCCTCACCCAGTTTGGGTGCTAAGTAGTGTAACATACTTTTCACTTACAGGTGATCTAGTTCAATTCCTAGGTTGGCAAACACTCTTTCGGGTAGTACCTTGATAGCATTTGATGACAAATCCCTACGAACACACAATATAATACATAAATAGGGATAAAGACATTCAGGACTTGAGTTTGATTTTTTAAATTTTATGTCATATATTTAAAGATGGTTCTTTTAATCTTTGCGCCCATTCTTACTTTCCTGGGAAATCACGTGACGAGAGATAACAAACATTTTGTTAGACCGGCATTGTGCTCGAGTGGGACGAATTTGTACTGTAAATCCCTCGTCGAATATTTGCTATTGGGGGGACGACAAAAATAAGTTATCGCCTTTTTTCTACAACAACAACAACAATCTTCTTGCACTCGAACTCTATTTGCATTTCTTTAGATATGTTGTGGTGCAATTTTGTCGTTGGTGCAAATTTTATTTTCCTTTGTTTTGGGTATGGTAATGTATAATAATGTACGACAATGAGTTTTAAACAAAGGAAAACTAAAATTTGCACCAAGGATAAAATACATTAGATACGATTTAAAAGAAAATGGAACTACTTTGCAAATAGATAGTTCATGTACATTTTAATTTTAATTTTTTACAGTTCTTATACCAGTATTTTAATTAACTGCTGTGATTTTAAATTTTTAATCTCAGATGAACGTACGTGTTTTAACGAGCTGTAGAGCTCCTAATCGTAAGGTGATTAAAGATGCTACTGTTACTACTATTGTAATACTCAAGTAAAAAAGTTTACATTTAAAGTAAAGAATCTAAGCTTAATTCAAGTAGAGTAATGGCTGCCTGGAATAACCAGAGGGGCGAGAGAAGCCAAGCATCCTTTGTACCATGTGAGCCTCTTATTGGCTATTTTTTGTGATTGGTCACTATTTTTCATCCTAGCGTCTCCTTTCTGGTCATGTAATAAAAGTCAATATTCAATAGTTAGCGCCCTTAGCTGCTTACAATATACCTAATAATGCTGTAATCCGAAGTAACTATTGATTGCTAACTGCAATATTTTGCAATATTGCAGTGTGTACGTTGCACGATGCAATGTTAAAAGTATTGCAGTGATCATGATGCCATATTAAAAATATTGCAGTTAGCCCGTTTTAGCACGTTTAGAATTACTCCTGGTAATTTCTCCTGCTAACCAAAAGGACCACTCCCATTTTCCTCAGACACTTGGATCAAAACTCCTACCCACAGCTAACCACGCTGCAAGGGCGATGTAGCAGCTCTCGTAAGGTCTCACACCATTGGATTTGAAACCCGTCGAGAGAACAATACAACAAACAACAGACACAATGGCTCCTAGCTCTAAAAACAGAAGCACCTGCAACGCCTTAAACAACAGAGCTGCTACACTACTGGACACATACTGGGCGATGTAGCAGCTCTCGTAAGGTCTCACACCATTGGATTTGAAACCCGTCGAGAGAACAATACAACAAACAACAGACACAATGGCTCCTAGCTCTAAAAACAGAAGCACCTGCAACGCCTTAAACAACAGAGCTGCTACACTACTGGACACATACTGGGCGATGTAGCAGCTCTCGTAAGGTCTCACACCATTGGATTTGAAACCCTTCGAGAGAACAATACTACAAACAACAGAAAAAATGGCTCCTAGCTCTAAAAACAGAAGCAGCTGCAACGCCTTAAACAACAGAGCTGCTACACTACTGGACACATACTGGGCGATGTAGCAGCTCTCGTAAGGTCTCACACCATTAGCTTGAAACCCTTCGAGAGAACAATACTACAAACAACAGAAACAATGGCTCCTAGCTCTAAAAACAGAAGCAGCTGTCACACCTAAAAAAATGGAGCTGCTACACTACTGGACATACTGGGCGATGTTGCAGCTCTCCTATAAGGTCTCACACCATTGGGTTGAAACCCTTCGAGAGAACAATACTACAAACAACAGAAACAATGGCTCCTAGCCCTAAAAACAGAAGCAGCCGTCACACCTAAAAAAATGGAGCTGCTACACTACTGCGCTGCAACCGTTGACATAATACAAAGAGATAACAATAGGATTTGATAAGGATCAGTGATTAAAAGCAATTGAAGTTCTATTCTGTATGTTTTACTTACAGGCGTGATAGAGATATCAGTTTGGAGAACACTTCTTCAGGTAGTAAGGTAATGCCGTTTGATGACAAATGTCTGTGAAAAGTGAGACATCATACCTGAACCTTTACGTTTTATATCAAAGCATTTAAATTTCACTTGGACAAAAATAAAGCATCTCTGTTTCCCGACGTTTGAACACAATTCGATTATTAAAGGGACAGTCCCGGCTGAGATGTTGTGTTTTCGTGATTATGGCCACGAGCTTGCTTTAAGCATACTTTATTATCTTGAAATTGGAAGAAATTATCGCTAAAAGTGATAGAAGCAATGAAATATGAACTAAACAGAAAAAATAACGGCTAGAAAAGTCAAACTTTCACAAGAATGGCAAGCTTGATCATTTCTTGCCCGCCTGTTAATAAATCAAATTTCACGAACTGAAGTCCACTTTATTTAATCCTTGCAATCCTGCACTTTATCTCCAAATTGCTGCATTTGTTTCGCTATATAGAATCTTTTTATTCAACTAAGTTATATATTTGGTGGCATTTCATTTTGGTGATATAACGTGGGAATATGCTTAGCGAAATTTTGCTGTTTCGGAGGGGTAGTGTCTGTAACACATCTGAATAGAACACTGCAAATTCGGCCTTATTAATGTTAATACATCAGCTATGCACTGCTCGTATATACTCGTTTGCGTGTCGTTTAATGCAAATTAATTTAAAGTAAGATTGCAAATGTAAAAACAATGATCTTCTTTGTAACTGGACAAATTATTCTCATCCAGTGGTTTCAAGCATTCGTCCCAGTTTGCGCAAAACACATCACCACTAGTTTGGGGTTAAAACACGTTAATTACTGATCGCCAACGTCGTTCCCTTTTGAAATTCGACATTTTCATCCACAGATGAAGTTTTTGAAATGCTGGTTTCTTTGTTCTCAATCTGAATTCCTCAACGTTACACATTCTTGACCGAACTTTCTGATAGTGAATATAATACCTGGTCAAACAATACGCAGAAATTGAGTTTCAGGGGGTTTTGGTCGTTACTAGAGGTAATTTTGGTGATTTGAGACTTGCGAGAAATTTTTGTTTTATCCATAAATATCCTTTCATGTGGTAAAATTAGTTAACATTTAAAGCCATTTTAAGGCATTATTTTTCATTTTAACAAAGAAAATCAATGCGAGAATTCAGTAAGTCAATTAACGTAATTAACCCAAGCAATGCTAATAAATCAGCTATGTACTGCTCATATATATCTCGTTTGCGTTAAAAAATTGAGTGAAATTACAATTGTAATGGCCTATGATCTTCTGTAAGTGGTCACGTGATATACTTTACTTTCACTCACAGTATTCTTAGAAGTGTCAGGTTGGTGAATACTCCTTTGGGCAGTAATGTTATAGCATTTGAAGATAAATACCTGTGGAAAGGTACTTCGTAACTAAAACGATGAAGTTTACTTACAAAAATCTGAAAGAAGTGCTTTGATTAAAAATTTGAAAAGCTGTGAGCTTTCGACTTCCAGTCTCAAGCCTTCAATTTAAAAACTTCTGATAGAAAATGCGGGAATATAGAAATATATTCAGTTTTAAAGGCTTAGACAAGAAGCCTTAAACTCGTATTGTTTTAACATTTTTAAACATAGAACGTCTTCTAGATTTCAATATGTTTTTAAATCCTGATTAGTCGTCTGTTATTAATAATAAAGTTTATTCTTTAATAAATACTTATTTGAATGTTTGGAACCAGTGTTTGTAGTTTGAGTTTGTCTTTTTGCAAATAGTTATCGCTTTGCATTTTTGGGTGACAAGAGTATATAACTTGGCTAGTTAGATAGCGAGATGAATTTTGCAATAAATTATTATTTGTATTAAACCTTTCCTCATTGTGCAGTTTCATTCGTTTTTCTTGGTTTGTGCGTCTAAGCTACTGAATTCTTCTAGTGGAGTAATTGTTCTTGATTTAAGATTTAAAACGGAATCTGGTGGAGCCATAGTTAAAAAGGACACACCGCGGCCTTGGTGGATGTCAACTTTTCATTTGGGCGTCTTGGAAAAATTAATATACAGACAGCAGCGTACGGGGACGCGAAGGCTAAGGCGTACAAATCAAAAAATGCAGAGAAGCTGGCGCCCGATGAATGCATCATAGCATCACCGGTAAGCCAGACGAATCCAGATTCTCAAGGAAGAGAGGACGCCTCCCCGGACCCTGCTTAGTGCCACAAAACTGTGGATATTCCATACTACACCGAGGGGGCAAATGGGCTAAGTTAGTCAAAGTAACAACAGTATCAGTCAGTGTAATCTAGGTAAGCTACGTTTGCTTACAGAGAATGTAGACGTCTCAGGTTTCCAAACACCCCTTCGGGCAGTAGCGTAATAGCGTTTGATGATAAATCCCTGGCATATTTAATTAAAAAAAGATCTCTTATTTGGATTTTACCATTTACAACAGGACAGTGATTTTTTAACTTTACTCTTTTTTAAGCGGACATTCGGGCGAAATTCTCTGGCCTTATTGATACCAGGAACGCGCGAATTTGTTTTTCTTGAAAAACAGTAAGGGGTTCAGTTTTCATTACTCTGATTGAAACTAGCATCCAGCACGCGCAAATGATAACACGACGGATGCGTTATGTCATCCACTTTAAGTTGTTAATTGGAAGAACAACTGAGGGCATAGCTAAATGTTATTACTCAAAGGATTTTTATTTACGATGAGGTAATAGTTTGATGAAAACTCTCCACTCACAGTTCCCTTAAAAGTACAAGACTGGCAAACACGCCTTCAGGGAGCACTGTAATATCGTTTGAAGATACATTTCTGCAAAAAGAAACTTCAGAAAGTAAACGATTAAGTTTGCACTACCACTGAGCTACAAGGACAGATGGGAGCTTGGTCATGATCAATTGTGATAATATGTATGTAAAAATGTAATTTATCTATACCAGCATGTTTTTGTATAATGGCCCGGCCAAACGAATGCAACATTTCAACGCAACATCTTGCAACATTGTTGCGCGCAACGTGTTAACACGCGTTTGGCCACCCTGTTGCAACATGTTGCAACATGTTGGATCAAGTTTTAAAATGGTCAAATTTGATCTAACAGGGTGGCCAAACGCGTGGAACACGTTGCGCGCAGCAATGTTGCAAGATGTTGCCTTGAAATGTTGCGTTCGTTTAGCCGGGCCTTAATAATTCAAAAACTAATTAATAATTCATAAGCATATAAGCTTACTACAAGAGGCAAGTGCATCATTCACTCACACTCAGAACTTTTATACCTGGTTATATATCGTCATTCTGAAGCCCGGAGGGGGATTTGATATCAGTCTAAGGGGGGAAGCGAAATTGAGTGTCCAAACAATGAAATTATCGCAAAATGTCTAATGAAAATGATTTGTAATCGTCGCCGCGATATTTATATAAAGATCACAATGATTTTTATATAAATACTAACATGAATAATAATTTTTAGGATTGTTAGTACAATAATGGTGACTTTAATATTTTTGTTCACTACATGTTATAACATTTCTTTTCCATTTGCCATTCAGTTCTTTGCCATTCAAAAGTGCCCTTGATGTAGGGTATTGTCGCTGTAAAGTAAGTCGCACTCGGGCCACGATGGCCCACACGGCCGGAGCTTAACCCGGTTTCCGTTGCATGAAGCAACTAGGAATATTGCTACTCCCCCCTGGATGGGATGCTTGTCCATCGCAGGGTTACCCCCAGCATTTTGTCGTCGATACCCATTTATACACCTGGGTGGAGAGAGACAGTGTGGAGTAAAGTTTAATTTCTTATCTAAGGAAACAACACGACGGCAGAGACCAGGCTCGAACCACCGACCTTCAGGTTGAAAGTCTGACGCGCTAACCACTAAACCACCGTGCCGCCCACCGTGTCGCTGTGGTAACAGGTTATTCGTTAGTTGTGTTAGATTCGTTGTTTTTGTAAACGTTGCGTTTAACCAAGTCTGGGTTGTAGTTGTTCTTACTGAAAACGTTGTCAAGAAACTTAGTTTCGTCGGTTGAGTCGCAAACTAGTTGCCTTCGTCTTGTCAAAGTTCGTATGACATCACTTCTGTTCTAATTGTACCATTTTTCACTTACAATCTGACTAAATTTTTCTGGTTGGCAAACACTCCTAGATTAGATTCGTTGTTTTTGTAAACGTTGCGTTTAACCAAGTCTGGGTTGTAGTTGTTCTTACTGAAAACGTTGTCAAGAAACTTAGTTTCGTCGGTTAAACTGTCAGGTGAGTCGCAAACTAGTTGCCTTCGTCTTGTCAAAGTTCGTATGACATCACTTCTGTTCTAATTGTACCATTTTTCACTTACAATCTGAATAAATTTTTCTGGTTGGCAAACACTCCTTCATGCAACACTGTGATAACGTTTGATGACAAAGATCTGCATAAAACACCGCATATTAAAATGAAACGCTATACATTAGACTTAGCTGTTCAAGGAATTTTTGGTAAAGCAGTTTGCGAAATTGTTTTCGGGTCGTTTTTTTTCGGGTTTGTTTTCGGGTCGTTTTCGGAATTGTTTCGGGTCGTTTTCGGGTCGTTAGATGGAGCATATGGATTAAAGGGACATTATCCTGCAGAAACAACAATTTTTCGCTTATCAATCTTATTTCCACGTTAGATCGCCAAATGCCACCAAATATAGTTCATTAAAATTCTTTTGTAGGTGTGCACTGCACCAACATGGCCGCCGTGACGTAACATGAAAACCACCTATACAACTTGATTGGATAAAAAGATTTTATAAAGCAAAACAGAAGCAGTATACGTAGTTTGGAGATAAAGAGCAGGATTGGAAGGTTAGAAGTGGATTAAAGTTTATCAAATTTAATTTTTTGATAGGCGGTTAAGAAATCAAAATTGTCATTCTGGTGATTTTTTTTAGGGTTTTTTAGACGTTAGTTTGTGGTCTTTGGTTCATATTTATTGGTTTTCATCGCTTTTTTCATCGTTTTCTTCCTACTTCAAGGTAATAAAGCAAACTTAAAGCAAACTTCTGGCCATAATCATAAAAATACAATATTTCAGCCAGAACATTGTCCCTTTAACTAGACTTTTTCTCCATATGTGAAATCCTACCGGGCGAACGAATTAAATTCCTTTTAAATATTCCTCGATTTTTAAACATGGTTTCCTAAGTGGACGATCGTTGTGATCATCGATGATAGACAGTGTGGAATAGAAACCAAACTGTCGATGTTTCTCACGATCGATGTGGCTAGAGATGTTATTACGACAAGTGACAGCCACTTTCTTCCCTCTCCATAGTTGTTGATTATGATCGTTTTATAACTTGGAAAATAGTACTTTTTGTTTCCTGGTGTAAGGGTAATGATAAATAATAGATTTTATAATGTGTATTTTTCTATGCGGTGGCACTAAAGTATGTTAAAGCTTCTATGGTAGCCGCCATCGTGTGTTGACTTACAGCCAAGTCAGTTTAGACATCTTTCTAAACAAACTGTCGGGTAGAAATGCTACCGAGTTTGAAGACAAATCCCTGTAAAAAGAGAAAATTACTTTAAATTACAACACTACAATAATTATCCCTTTTCTTATAGAATTAAAGAAACGAAACAAATGATCCTCGTAGCGACGAGCAATGTGGTCGTTTATGACCTTGTGAGGGCACATGCTCTTTGTACCATTTGAGACATAATAACTTTTAACTATTCATTATGAAATGGTGAATAAAGTAAAGATCTTACAAAGCATTTCCAAATAGGAACAATCGGGTGAATTGGGTTAGGGTCACACATAAGAAACCTAGCAAACTTGACACACAATATCCAAGGAAAATTTGGTTATTCCCACACCGATTATTACTTCTTGTTAAAATACTTCCACTTATCTGCGCGTTTAGGTGCAACATTTTCCGACACAAAAAAAAGTCTAGTTAAGTCTAACAACAACAAAGAAGGAAGGGACGTGGAGATAATAAAATAAAAGTCAAGCTGGTTTGTGCGTATGCCCGACATACTTGTTACATGTACATAATGGAAAGAAATTTTGCTGTAATTAGTTTAGATAGCGGGCAGCTGGTAACGGCCTTTGAGGCTTCAATTTGGGGCTTTTTAGTATGAAATTCGGGCTTGAAAACATCAAAGCCTTACAGTTTTTTCAGGTTTCTCAGATTGGCAAATAAACCCTCGGGTAGACGTTGGATAGCGTTTGAAGACAAATGCCTGTCAAATGTTAGCGCCCAATTAGTACAATAGTAACAATGACACTAATAATGTTAATATATAAGTCGAACTTAGCCAAAAAAAGTTTTACTCTGTTAGTCTATTGCAAGCAAAAGTCTTTTCTTCCCTTAATCTTATTTATTTTCTTAATAATATATACACATAAACCCTATTAGCTCTACAACCCGGCTGACGTTTGTCCGCAGTGCGCTATCAGCCTCCCCTAGCTAGGTAGATCAAAGGCAGTCCAAGCTCACGATGAGAGCAGAATCATTGGGCAAGATATTCTTTGCGAGCCGGAAATTGGCTGTCGTCCGCGTATTTCTTTTTAGTCGACAATTTTACCCTGCCTCTCCCCGGCTGTGGCAATATTGTTGTCAAATCGCGGCTCGCAAAGATTCAAGTGTGTGGTTCAAATGATTTTGCATAAGCTCTAAATTTATTTATGTGACAGCTGCCAAGAGAAGTTAATAGCGAAATCTATTTCATGCTGAGAAATGAACATGAGGATATTACAGATATTGTGCTCATAAGCTTCCATTGCAAGCTATCTATAGTATAGGCTCCCAAGACGAAACAGACCTATCAGCTAGCTACAGTAAACTGTAAATAAACTATAATTGATCCTGTTTTAATCGACCAATAAACGCTGTCTAAGAAGGACGAATTGGACTTGAGTTCATTTGGTTCGATTTGGTGTTTTGGAACCATGCATACGTACTGCCGTATTAAGGCGCCTGTGACAGCCGCTATCACGTGTTTACTTACAGCTCTACCAGACTACTCAGGTTCGCAAAGGAGTCATCGGGTAGAAGTTTTATGGCATTTGCAGACAGATACCTATTAAAAAAAGACATGATGTGATAAAAAAGGGAAAAACCTACATGTGGACGTGCATGACTCACAACAATTGACACTCGCCAGAGAAAGACATTTAAAAGTGCCTTGATACCTTGGGGCTGTAAAATCGGGCATTGCACTAGTTGGTTTACTTTAATGTATTAAAAAAGGAAAAAAGAAAAGAGGCAATATCTGTATTTCTCCTTTGATCAGAGCTTTACTGAGTTTTGAGAGCAGTTATTAATTACATTAATTGAATCAACCAATTAATTCATTTAGGATTATCTAGTCCTTTAGATTTCCAACACTTAAAAAAAGCTTAATAATAAGTACAATCTGCTCCGATCTCACAGATTAGAGTTGCAAGGTTACGAATTGAAGAAAGAAATAGTTACGAAATGGTTTCAAATGAGCAAATAAATAGATTAATAGATTTAACAAATTTACACCGGTTTTCCGTGGTGTGGACTCTTATTTATCACGATTTACGTCATCACATGGTCAAAATTGTTTACAACAATATTTAGAAAAAATACAAGGAAAAATCGAAGTCTTGTTACAAAACGTGACAGCAAAGAAAGAGCAAGCGTTGTCTATAACTTTCTCGCAATCTGATTGGTTTTATTCAAGCGCGCGTAATGTTAGCGTCAGCACCGTTGTCAGGACCCTCATTTACTACTCACGTCGACCAATCAGATTGCGAGTTTAGCGGCAATTTTTGGTAAAATTAACAAATTTACACCGGTTTTCCGTGTTGTGGACTCTTATTTACCACGATTAACGTCATCACATGGTCAAAATGTTGTGGACTCACGAGGCGCAGCCGAGTGAGTCAGCAACAAATTTTGACCATGTGATGACGTAAATCGTGGTAAATAAGAGTCCAAACCACGGAAAACCGGTGTAAATTTGTTTTTTACAACAATATTTAGAAAAAACACAAGGAAAAATCGAAGTCTTGTTACAAAACGTGACAGCAAAGAAAGAGCAAGCGTTGTCTATAACTTTCTCGCAATCTGATTGGTGTTTTTCAAGCGCACGTGATGTTAGCGTCAGCACCGTTGTACCACTCACGTCGACCAATCAGATTGCGAGTTTAGCGGCAATTGTGGTAAAAAACTAAATAGACAGGCAATACGATCTTACATCCTCTTTAAAACCGTTGGAGCGCAGGTAATAATGCGCATGAATGAAGTTACATTCCTGCACAACAAACTATTTCCATGCCATGAAGACCATGTCAGAGAACATCGAGGGCTGCAATCTGGCGTGTAAACGTAAAAACAAGTTGACTCTTGATTATCCATGTGTAAAATACCTTGTTTTAAAATTTTCAAGTGACGATGAAAAAAAGACTTACTTGTATATATCTCATTAGTTTATGTATTGTGAAGCACCTTGAACAAATAGCGGATATATTTGTTCTATTAATTGTTTATTATTATTATTATTATTATTATTACTATCATCATCATCATCCTTATTATCGTTAAAAGACTAGTAATTCGTAAGGGGAACTGAATATTTTGAAAGCAGTACAGTGTTGTACAGTGTTCACCAAACAAGCGCCTTTACACATTTAAGGTGTAAACGCAAGAAGTCTCAAGGTGACAACACTGAGCGAGCAATTCAGTCATGCAATGCTTGCAAAACAAGCTACTCGTATGATATCCTTGTGTACTATCGGTAGCCCGGTAGAATCATGGATCACCAATGAAATAATCTTTACTGCAAAGAAGCCTTACCTCATAAATTAATAACTACCAAAGCATCTGACCCTGCAGCTGATATCCCCGGGGGGGGGGGGGGTACCCAACAAAGTTTTGTACGGGGATGCTCCGCCCCGAGGTTCAAACCCTTACCCTTTCATATACCGTTTTTGACAGAAAAGGTACCCCTTTGATATACCTTTCATTGAAAATGGTACCCCTTTCATATACCTTTTAATGAAAATGGTACTCCTTTCATATAGCCTTTACGTACGTCTGTTTGATTTATTTTGAAAGGCCCTTTTTATTAGACTTAAATCGCAGTTTTCCCTACCTTTTTTATGCCTCATCGGCGTGTTTTCGGTACCCTTTCCTATTCTTCGTGAAATCCCTACCCTTTCATATACTTCAACTCGTGAAATCACGACCCTTTCATATACCTCCAGCCTCAAAAAGGTACCCCTTTCGGGCGGAGCATCCCCGTATAGCCCATTATAGGGAGTACCCCCCCGGGCTTATATCAGTTTGTGAAAATGACTAAAATAAGATCGTCCTAAACTTAGCCTCTTCCAGGCGTTCAGTTAGTGGGGCGCGAAAGAAAAATCGGGCGCAGGAGAAAAAAAACGAGGGGAGGCTGGGGAGAGGGGGCTCCCCAGCCTCCCCTCGTTTTTTTTTCTCCTGCGCCCGATTTTTCTTTCGCGCCCCACTAACTGAACGCCTGGAAGAGGCTATCCTAAACTACATACAACCAGTTGTCACTCCAATCTTATGACGAAAGAAAATAAGGTTTCTTATAAATAGAAACTAATTACCAAAGATACCTAGGCTTTCGTACGATCATCAAAGGATTTCAGTTCAAACATCTACCTCTTGTAAGCACGTTTATTGACTCCATCAACCAACCAGCTGTCAATGTTTAAAATTCAGCACCTCATAAACACACGGGATGATATCATGTGATGTGTACCAGCAGCCGCCCGATTACGATCATCAACGGTGACAACTTTAACTGAATGTAAATTAAGTCAAACTGCATTACAAGTCATCTCAGGAAAGGGAGGGAGGTGGATATAATAACGTATAGTAATGAAAGGGGGTGCGAAGACCATTTTTGGGCTTGAAATTTGCGATCTGGGGACCTTTTGGGTTAGAAATGTGATGGTGACATTTTCGGGTGACAGATTTTGATGAGGACGTTTCTGGTTTGTCGGCAAACAGCGTATTAACCTTTTCATGCAGAGAGAAAAGGAACTTTTGGGGGGTTACGTTGAGAGGGGGGAAAGAGGAATGTTTGGGGTCTAATAATTTGGCATCATTCGCACCTCCCCGTATAGGTGAGTACCTCATTTGTTTTATTTATGTTTATGCAGATAGTGTGAAAGCGTCGCGGCGATGGCACTTACTAGATTGAATAGCGGTAAAAGTTATCAGAAATCCTCTTTCTTGAACAATGGAGTTTGAGTGGAATGTTATCTGTGCGTAGTCTCCATATACAAAAGTGAACTTTCCAGTGAGCTCACCACAGTATTTACCAATTTCCACGTTTTGGTCATCTGTAATCTTCAAATAATCTTTACTGCAATATGATTTGCACTTATAAAAACAAGTGATCCATCTTTAAAGTTCATACATTACAACACAAACCAACTTTAGACAGATTTAAAGGCCGGCACACACTAGGGGACATGTTGCGGGAACATAAAGCGGGGACAAGCCCCTTCGTGTGCACAGCATAGGCGCATGTTACAGGGACAGTACGCAAGCTGGTGCACACAAAGCGGATTGAAGTATAAAAAATACAAAAATCACTGAGGGCACCTACTACTGAAGGCTCATGGGATAATCAATGGCACGTTTTTAGCGGAGCAGTCGCCGAGCCGAAGGCTCGGCTGCGCAGCCCCATACTCATAGAACCGTCCCTTCATTTTTCATGGTCATGGCTAGCGGAATGTTTCGCGGGCGCGTCGGTCCGTGTGCACGTCTGTCCACCCGTTACGTCATCATCGATGATAACGTATATGAAGAGAGAGGAACTGGGAACGAGGCTTTGTTTTTCGCGCGCTTCCCCGCGGCTACAAACAGGGCAGTTCGCAAAAGCTTGCCTCCGCGCCAAAACCAACACAACCTGTACTCGTCAATGGAAAAATCACGGAGAAAGACAAACAAGATACGGCAATTCCTGAAGCAAAGAAAACGGACCCTAAAACTCGCGAACGTTCTGAATATGACGGCGAACAACCTTTGCCGAAGAGGAAAAACACTGGATATCGGACAAACAAGCATAAACAGAAAAGCAAGTAACTGTCTAAATGTGATTTGCAAAAATTTCTTAGTTAAGCCTATGTAATTTTACCAGAAGAATTTTCTCCAAGTTTTTACATTCAGAGCTAAATTTACATCTTTGAATATCCATGGTTTTGGCAATGAAGCCAAACAACGCTCTGTTTTTGATTTTGCGAAAAATTCCCGTTCTGATTTTATTTGTTTACAAGAAACTTTAGCGACAAGTCAAAATGCGATAAATTCTCTGACAGCTAAATGGCGCGGTAAAAGTTTCTGGTCGCCCGCTCTTGGTAAACAAGGCGGCGTTGCCATTCTTGTACTTGAAAATACTGATTTCAAATGTTTACAATGGAAAAAAAGATTCTTCTGGTAGAATTGTTAGTGTTTTAACTGAACTCAACGACACCAAAATTAATTTGGTTAATACTTATGCACCCACGAACCCAAGTGAACGTAAATGCTTTTATGATACAATTCATGAATATTTTTTCAGAACTCTTTTAAAATTACTGGCGATTTTAACTGCATTGAAAATGTTTCTGATAAGTTTAGAGGAAATCTTACAATTTCCACGGATTTGAAAGATCTGCACAAGTGTTCATCGTTTATTGATATCTGGCGCAAAAAAACACGGCCGACTGAAAAATACAATGCACATGGTTTAACGCGGATAAAACTATCGGTACACGTTTGGATAATGTTTTTATTGCTCAGGACTTGTATGATTCCTTTCTAAAATGTGAAATTTTGCCTTGTGTTTTTTCCGATCATGATTCTGTTGATTTATCCGCAATTTGCATAATGCATTTTCCCGTGGACCAGGACTTTGGAGGCTAAATTTAGAATTTAATATTTACGATATGATCTCAGAAATTATTAAGAAACATGTATTGTACCGGAAAGCATTTAATTCCATTCAAGCTTGGTGGGATTTTCTTAAAGAATCTATAACATTAGTTGCTATAGATTTTGGTCGAAGTAAACAACGCATATTTAATCGCGATAAGGCCACGCAACTATAATTTCTTTGATCGAAGCAAAAGGGGCTCTTATTTAAGGAGATAACTTAGCGAAAACCACCATAGAAATGCTCGAAAGAGAAATTAGAGCCGTTAATTTATCCCAAATGAGAGGAAACCAAATTCGTAGCAGAGTCAAATGGCTTGAAGAAGGTGAAAAACCTAGCAAATTCTTTTTTTACGCTCGAAGCAACACGGCTCAGAAATACTGTTCATTCTATTTATAACTCCGCCGGTGTTAAAGTCTTTTAATAAGACTCCGGCTCATTTCGATTTTTACCGTAATTTGTACTCGCAAGAACCTGTTAATTTAACAGTCCAAACCGAATTTTTGAACAAACTTGAAAACAGATTAGAGCGAAATTTTATCCTGCGAAGAACCAGTTTTATCTTTGGCTAAAATTACCCACGCAATGCGTGAAACCCTCCGGTTCAGACGGTTCAGACGGATTACCTCAAGAATTTTACGCTAAATTCTGGGATTTAGTTTGGAAAATAATTCTTTCAGTGATTCAATGCAAGGAGGCGTGACTAGGTTACTTTACAAGAAAGATGATAGGAAAAACTTATAAAATTGGTGACCCCGCCATTTCGCTACTCGATGTTGATTACAAAATTTGTTCAAAAGCTCTTACAAACAGACTTTCAAAAGTGTTACCCTCGATTATTCAAGAAGATCAAACTTGTTCGTCCCAGGTAGGACGATTTTTGAGAATTTATTTATTTTTCTTGCGTGACACTCACTGTCAAGCAAATATGAAAATTATAGCTAATCGTAATTCCACTCAAGTCGGGAGTGAGGCAGGGAGATCCCCAGTCTCCACTTTTGTATATTTTATGCGCAGATGTTTTGGCTACCAGTGTAAGAAAGGATGATACTATTGAAGGTTTTCTCCTTCCAGAAGCCCGAGGAAAGCGTTTTAAAATTCGCCAATATGCGGATGACTCCACATGTTTTGTGAAGTACATTTTTTCTTTAGACAAATTGTTTACTTTACAAATACTAGACAGGTACAGGGACTAAATTAAATGCCATGAGGTTAGGAGCTTGGTGCTCACATCCGGACAATCCTTATGGCCTGACGTGGGTGTCAAGAATGTGAATCTTGGGCGTCTGGTCTAGCAATGGTAATGCAAATTTGAAACCGGATAACTGGCTACCACGCCTTTCCAAGCTAGATTAAAATTTGAACCTGTGGAAGGGTGTGGGGTGTTTTCACTCCCACCCTATCGGCACTACTCAATACTAGGTTTTTAGTTAATGTTAAGACTATTTTCTTTTACCTATGGACTTCTGCTTACGATGAGAATGACATGCGAGCGCGCTTTTTCATTAAGACCATACTTATAGTATATGGGTTTTTCGAAATAAGGCAACTTTCCACAATGGCACCGAGAACTCTCGGGCCACTGTAAGGGATATAAGGAATGACATCACAACACAGTTGCAAATTGATTTCTCCCGAATGACCGAACAGAAATTTTCTGCTTTGTGGTGTCATCCGAATATTTGTGAAGCTTGTGACTCATAATTGAGCTACTGGCAACTCATCACTTCCTAATCAGTTTTTCGGTAATTTTCCAGACGCAATAGATGTATTTTATTCGGCAATTAGTCATACTAGTTATTCTAGACCGAGAAAATGTTGTTTTGTCAGCTATTGTGTAATTTGTGCAGTCTAAATGTACTGTGCAGACGGTCGCGTTATACGCTTACTGTTTTTGAGAGTTGCTAAAATTGAAAAATAGTCTGGTCGTCAATCTTAATTCTAATTTTTCTTGTGCTTCCGACCTTTCACCTAAGTTAAGCTTATCATATCGTTTCTGTTCAGAGAGCTCCGCTGTTAGGCTAAGCCTATCTATATATATTATTGGTTCATTTCTATTTTGTAGCGGGGACAGTTTGCAAGAGCAGTGCGCACAATGCGACGTCGAAATGGGTGTCATTTTGTCCCCGCTCCATGACGCACGAATTCAAACCTGCTGAATTTCATGCAACATGTTGCGGGGACAAAATTGTGTACCCGCAACAGAACTTTTTCGCAAGAACGGGGATGTCACACGAGGAAAACTGTCGCTGCAACATGTCCCCGCTTTATGTCCCCGCAACATGTCCCCTAGTGTGTGCCGGCCTTAATGTTCAACATGTCACAAGCATAGGACAACGAAGAAAATCTAAATCCCCGACAGGAATCGAACCTATGACCTTCCGCACACCGGTCAGTGCTTCCGTACACCGGTCAGATGCTTCCGTACACCGGTCGGATGCTTCCGTACACCGGTCGGATGCTTCCGAACACCGGTCGGATGATTCCGTACACCGGTCGGATGCTCTAACCACTGAGCTACGAGAGACTCGTGGCAAGTTAGCCCATATACTATGTTTATGTATGACATGCATCCTGATATGTATATATATATAAGCAACGAGCGGAAAGGAATACGTTTGGTTTAGAAGAAACAAAATGGTGTTTTTTTGGAATTGTTTTTGACTGACATTGTTTACATAGACTCGACAGTATAAAGCAAATTTGTTTCTTTAGGTAATTAATTAGAGTAATTAAAGGGGATTTCAGTATGGATTAGTAATCAGTTAATATAATCTATTTGTTTGTTTGTTTTTTTGTTTGTGGGCTTACAATTAGGCGTTTCCGGGTGCAAGTCCTCCTCTCTGACCACTACATGAATTTGTAACTCTTTAGTCCCGTGTTTAAACCTTAGGCCTCGCTATATAAATAGCCAACTTGCCAGTTTTCTACCACTTGAGATATACTTTTAAAATGTCTACGTTCAGTTTATGAAGTTACTGTTTTCCATTTACCGTGTCCCAAATTAGTAGTTTCGTAACAATCAAATAAAGCGATTTATTTTTATTTTATTTAATTTTTATGCTTATTTATTTATGTTTATTTTATATTTTAAGCAAGTGGAGGCAAAATACGGGTGGCAAGGATGTACTTGCAAACCATGAACTAATGATGAGAATTTGTTTCTTTTTCTCTAAGTAGCATGCTGTGGCCTATTGGAAGTAACTGAACCATTCCTTGGGAATAACACATCTTAGTGATAACAGAACTGCGCCAAGCAGCCAGTTTAGTGATTGTTATATTATTTATAATTAGTATTGTTTTTACTTACTTGCATGCAAAATGTTCCTCTAGGTAAAAGTGGCTGAAACTAATTTTCAACGCCATGCCTTTTGGAATAGGAACTTCGTAAACACAATGCATATTGCCGGGGTAGTTGTGTGGATATTCAGGTGTTTTCAGGGTATTGTTTACAACAGACCCACATCCTGTCAAACCAAAAGTATAATTTCTATGTTAAGATTTTGCAAACCACTTCTTAACGATAACCTGGAAGAAAATAGGATCCCTGTGGGTAGCATGTGTCTACTGCGTGCTGCTAAATGTTTGGAAGTACGGTTAATTCAAACTTTCTTCTTTTTGAATTTAGGGTTCTACCCGTTGAAGGCCAACTCTACTAGGTCACCTGGCCCCTGGCCCCGGTTGTTCAAAAGGTGGATAGTGCTATCCACCGGATAAATCACTATCCAGCGGATAATACAAGGGATTTTGTTTATACTTATCCACTGGATCAGGTGATTTATCCGGTGGATAGCGCTATCTACCTTTTGAACAACCGGGGCCTGGTGGATGGCAATGATATACTTAACTTACGCGGCTTTCACGCGCGGCCTTTATTATTGCCTTGTCTGATCTTCTCCGGCCAATGTTTAATTAATTTCAAGCTATTATCCTGGTGTTGGTGGTTCTATTGTTAACAACTTCCTGTTAATAACCTTCCTTCGAGTTAACAAAAATCCGGGTTAACAAACTTCCAGTGATACCGTCGATAGCATAGTGTCTACGCGCACATGCGTAGTAGGCATAATAACTGATACTTGTTAGTTAGCCTTGCTATTAAAAACTCTCACCGATGATGACGACAGAGTAAACTCTTGTGTCAGTTCCATACTTGCTTGTAGCTACGCAGCTGTAGATCCCTTCCTTAAACAGTGTAGTGCTGGCTGTGTTTGATGTATTTACCAGTGTTGTAGAATTTCGTATTAGTGCTGTGTATATGGGGGGAGTTCCATTGGCTGAGCACCTCAGTAAACTGTGGCCTGCGACGGCACGCACTGCAGGCGCTGCATCGGAGAGTTCTATTTTTGGTGAAGCTTTCAACAAAAGATCATTAATTTCACTTTGGTAACTGTTAATGCGCAAATTAAAGCTTCAAACCTGAACCAAATGAAAAATATTTTGTACTTAATACCCCGTATAGACGGAGTTTGGTGATCTTTTTTCTCTTGTACTTGTAATTGATGTTGTTCTATTTGCTATTGTTGTCGTAATTTATTTTTTATGTTGTTGTCATTGTTGTAATTGATGATGTTGATACTGTATTGTTATCATTGTTTTTGTTATTAATAATGGTAATAGGACTGAGTGGAGTCCAATTCGGTCTGTAATCATACGTCGAGTGATTAGCAAAATCGCGGGAGTCCGATTTGTTCAATCACGAGTATGATTACAGACAGAATTGGGCGACACGAAGTCCTGTTAACAACTAATCATAACTATAACAAAATTTGAGGATAAAACGTTAAATGGTTACACGATTTGGTGATTAGAAACATAACAATTGAGTGTTTTTGACCGAAAAAGGATAGCGCGTGCAAATGACGCGTACTGTCCAATTACATCGTCTATTTACAAGCATGACGCGTAAACTGTCCAATTAATGCCCTAATCGGGCCTGCTGATAACCAATCAGATTCGAGAATTTTGTTATAGTTTTTGTTATTAATGTTGTTATTGTCCTTTCCTTTTAAATTACAAAAACATACAAACGTTAATAGCTTTAATACTAACAAAATACTATGAAAATTATTCCACACTTTACAAAAATAAAATTACAACTGATAACTTTACTGTAAAAAAGCCAAAGCAAAAGCAATAACAAAAACAAACCTGACGTAAATGGAGAGCATACAATACTTAACAAATTATATTGTTGTAATTGACGTTGTTGTGATTTTTGTTATTGTTATTGTTAATGATGTTGCTGTTATTGTTGTTGCTGTCATTGGTGTTTTTGTTGTCATTGTTGTTATTGTTAGTTTTGGTATTGTTGTTGTTATTGTTGTTATGGATGTTAGTGTTGTTATTTTTGTTGTTGCACATATTGATGTTGTTACTGTTGCAATAAACGTCGAAGAAACTTTAACCCTGCTTTTAATACGAGGTTTGTTCGTGTTGTTGTTATAGATGTTGTTCTAATTTTTATTGTTATAATTAGGTTGAAAACGTAAGCCCTGCTTTTATTATGAGGTTTGTGCAATTATTAACATTTAAATTTCACTTACTTGGTTGAGCAGCAGTGAAAACCAACTTAAATCCTCTTTTTTGAGACAGATAATTTGAGTGAAAAGTTATTATTGCATGGTCACCACCTACAAGAACTTGCTTCCCAGTGAGCTCACTACAGTATTTACCAACATCCAAATTGTTTCCATCTGTAATCGATATCTTCAGATAATCGTACCTGCGTGGAAAATTATATCCTTTGTATTTCTCTTCACTGTTCAGTATAAGTAATACAATGTTTCATTTGTTAAGAAAGTACACTTTGTCATCCGTAGAGCCCCAATCAAACAAACGGTGCATGATATGATAGTTGGGGTGAGAGTTTTGATTCCAAATTGCTCAAGGAAATACGCGCGCTATGATTGGTTAAACCGAGTTCATTATAACTCGATAAAGCACGCGCGTGACGCAAGGTTCATTATAACCGTTTTTATTTTATTAAAGAAATAAAAAACTTGTTCCTCGTGCATTATTGAGTTATATAAGCACTTGGGAATTTTTAAGAACACTCCAGAAGTGCGAGAAGCACTCGCCTTTGGCTCGTGCTTCTCGCACTTCTCTCGTGTTCTTAAAAATTCCCGCGTGCTTATATAACTCAATAATGCACTCGGCGCGTTTTTTATTTCTTTACTTTCATATGCTATCATGACTAACGGTGCATGAGAGCGCATGATATTTAACAAATAGATTCCATTTGGCCGTGTGTCTGTTCAGTTAACAAAATCATAATAGTTATGAACTGTGTAGCGCCAATCGCATGAAATGAATATGTTTAAAAATTGTTATTAAAGCGCTTTTGAAACTGAAAGTTCAGACGTTTCGGGACTTCTGTCCCTTCATCAGTGAATAGCCCATAATCGAGTGCTACGAGGCTAGTTTTTCTTCTCTGTTATTTGTATCAAATAAATAGATTCCGTATTGCTGTGCGTCTGTTCAGTTATAGGTCACAGATGACGTCAAAATGCGCTGAGAACAAAAAAGTGGCACACGAGCCGCACGCGAGTGTGTCACTGATGTTCTTACCACCAAGTAATATTGTTTTACGAATCAATTGACTATCCACAGTTTATTTTTATTATTTATCAAATTAATTATCCTCAAGCTGTAAACTGCGCGTTGTAAATTGGCGTAGCAATGGAAAATTCCCGGGTTGACGTCATCTAATTAGCATTTTGTAAATTCAAATCTCTATCACGCTGGGAAATTTTTGATCGAAATTGGGCCATGTTTTTTTGTTACCAATTATCTTCGTCCGTTTTTATCCTATTGGCCTCAAATGTTCCACAATAACAGATATTCTCATGGTCTATGTTTTGTTGGTTTTGTTTTTTCAGTTTTCTGAATTTTTGGCGGGAAAGTGACGTCACCAATATTGGGCCAAAATTCAAATTTTCCATTTTAATACATTTAATGGCTGCTGCTGAAAGAGCAAGCTCAAACAAGTTCAAAACCGAAGAGACAACTAAAATATCTTGATACAGTCAAGATATATAATTGTTTGAATTTCAAAACTCCCGCCATTTTGTTACTAAAAATAGCACAAATGCAAATTTCAACTAATTATATCTCTTGACTGAATCAAAATATTTTGGTCATCTCTTCGGTTTTGGACTTGTGTGAGCTTGCTCTTTCAGCAGCAGCCATTGAATATATCAAAATGCGAAATTTAAATTTTCGCCCAAACTTGTGACGTCATTTTACCGCCAAAAACCGTTAAAATCGAAAAACCAAAACCATACGAACTTTTGGAATTCAAAGTTCTACCATTCTTCCAACTTTGAGATCAAACGAATAAAAACTGAAAAAGTATTTTGGAACATGGCCAAATTAGGTGTCATAATAAGCGTGATAACTCTTAAGGTAATTCCCTGGAAAAAGAATCTGTCATAGATTTGTAATGAAACTTGGCACAAATATTGAACAAGTCATGAAGGTTCCAAAATTGCAACAAAAATGAGGGGTCACCGTGCTCGTTTTAGTGGTATACTGCTGACGAATACAGTGTTTAAGGGCATTTTCAGGCAATAACCGCGTGAAGCTAATATGCTCAATATTTCCACTGCATATTGATATTTCGCGTATAAGTTGACTTTATACATATGTATAATCGTCTGTATCATAGAAAACGTGTCCAAAAAGCTTCAAATTTACTGAACACTCGAACAGTAGACGGTTGCTTGGTGTGCGGTCCTCTACCCAAAATGGCTTTCTTCGTAGGATTTCTATAAACTGTGCAAAATCTGATCATAGATTTTTGCTCACTTTTTAAATTTGCGTTGGGAACACTGTCCTGATTGAATTTATGCAGTATAAAATGGGGGTCACCGTGCTCGATTTTGCGCTAGCGCTCACAGAGTCCTTTTCTATCGTGGGAAAGGCCGGCTTTCCTCACAAAAGCCGCCATTTTTTTCAATCTGATGTCGCAATGTTTATGCGCAGTAGGGATGCGCAGTGCAAAACCAGGGAATCACCTTAAACGCGACGTACAAAACAAGAAATATTTTAGTAAAGAAATATTTTTCGTTTGTCTCACGATGTAGTCACTTCCGATGTGGAGAGAACCCGACGGCCGCCTCACCACCAGCGTACACAGGAAGCCTACACACACTGATCAATACTTAGCGTATGATTCACACCACCCGCAATCAGTAAAACGCGGTATTGTCAAGTGTCTTTACGAGCGCGCCAAACGTCTCGTAACGAAACCCTCTGTTATTTCCAAGGAGAAAAACCATCTGTCATCTGTTCTTGTTTCTAATGGTTATCCTTTTTCTTTCTTGCAGAAACTTACCAAGACCAGAAAACCCAACACCAGTGCTGAGCCCACGACCGAGTTCAAATCTACTGCGGTTTTACCTTATGTCAAAGGTCTGTCCGAACAACTTCGCCGCTGCCTACAACAACAAGGCGTACGCGCTGTTTTCAAGTCGGAGACTACACTTAGATCACACCTAGTACGGCCTAAAGACGCTGTTGACCCGACTAAACAAGATGGCGTGGTTTACAGAATTCCCTGTGAATGCGGTAAAGTTTATATCGGCGAGACTGGAAGACCTATGCAAGACAGAATAAAAGAGCATGACCGAGACATCCGATTCGCCCGTACCCAGACCTCCGCTGTTTCAGAGCACGCCAACAACACCGGACACCACCCGCTTTGGAATGAAGTAAAGTTTATTGATCGTGATCCTCATTGGTACACACGCAGGGTCAAAGAGGCGATCCACATAAGACTTAACCCTAACAACATCAACAGGGACAGTGGAATAGAAATTCCAGAAGCATGGATGCCCACGATCAAGAAACACAACAACAGGAGAACCGTACGACTACGGACCACCGAGGGAACAATTCGCCGAAACAACGAGGATCAAAAATGCGCCAGTCACAGCTGCTGAAAACCAACCAACCACAGCAGAGCATCGTGCTTCATAAGGTGACGCGTAACCAGTCGACCCCATCGCCTGAAGAAGACTAGCAGTATGCAGTCGAAACGTCGCGATCCACATCGGAAGTGACTACATCGTGAGACAAACGAAAAATGCTTCTTTACTAGTGTGTTCACCACGATGAACAACAACAACCCTTTTTACGATAAGAAATATTTTACCATTCAACTATTCAATGTACATAGAGTCGATTCTGAAAATAACTTTCTAGGGGTGATAGGCACTTTAATTGTCAATGGTTTCTGCCAAACATTCTTTCGATGTCACTCACTGTCCGCCATGTTGGACGAAACAGAGAGAACTAATTCTCCATGAGGTCAGATGTGCGTCATAGATCGCAGGTAATGACCAATCAAAATGAGCGAAGAATTCAGTATATTTAACAACTATTCACCGAAGTGGAAGTGGGTACCGAGCCGTAGTTGTTTTAGTATATACCGAAACAGTGAGATAATATAACGAAAATGATGCTTTTTAACTCATTTATTCCTGTCAACGATTACAATTTTCGCGCGCAAATTGCTGGGAGTTGAATAGCACTTGCTATTCCGAGTTTCAGTAGCCAATCAGAGCGCGCCAACAATGCTATCCACTGTTTCAGTATATACTAATGTAGAATAAAAACTACTCTTTTTAGCGCCTGCCACGTGGGCTATCCATCGGATACCTCAGGCTTAACTTACAAGCATAAACCTGAATATCCATCTTGTAGAATGAAATCTTGAAATTTAATTTTCAGCGCCATGCCGTCTGGAATAGGAACCTTGTATACACAATGCATGTTACTTGGGTAGTCATTAGGGTATCTGGGACTTGACAGTGTATTGTTCACCACCGAACCGCATCCTGTCAAACCAAAGGTATATATATTTTGTTTTGTTTTGCTTCAGTGAATTACTTTATTTTAAAATGGAAATGCTATTTTGCAAACTGTTTGTTTGTTGCATTACAAGTTCTCCTCGAGAACCGGCCACGTATACTGTGTTTGGGTGAATCATGACGTCGAATCGCCAGGTCTATACAAGAGTGTTATTGGTAAAAATCGTGTCTTTTGGCTACTGCTGGTACCAGGATCATTTTTTTCTTTGTGTGTTATTTTATGATTAAGCCTTAAAGTAGTACCTTTACTCCTGCACAAATTTCTTTTTCCAAGGGAACGGGAAAGACTTAAACTTGAAAAGTTTAGCTCGATATTTTTTTGCAATCAATTTAAATATCGGCAATCCACAGCCAAAGAGTGTTTGTTTCGGTGCACTAATATAATAATTAGTTAGCAGAACAAGACCATTATTTTGAAGTTTCCTTTTACACATATATAGCTTTTGGCTTTTCAAAGCCAAGTGGTATTAACAAATGGTGACATAGCCCCTTTGGGTTTTGTGTTATAGAACAAGCTCTTACCATTGAGGATAAAAGGAATAACTCTTGTATCAGTTCCATACTTGTTTGTGGCTACGCAGGTGTAGTTTCCTTTCTCAAACAATTGTATCTCTGCATGGTTTGTTGAATTAACCAGTATTGTAGAGTTCCATATCAGTGCTGTGTATAAAGGTAAAATTCCTGTGGCTTTACACAACAGCATTTCGCGGCCTGCGAGTGCACGCACAACAGTACCTGGAACTGGGTGTGTTATTCTTGGTAAAGCTGATAAGAAATAAACAAATTCTTAACTTAATTTTGATGAGTTATCAAGACATAAATCTAGTTTTACATTGGGAATGGTAGAAAACTGCTTTACGACCATTTAATAGGACAATTTTTGCATAAGTTTTTAGCCTCATTAGCCAGATATATAAGCATAAATGACACAACTAGCAGTGCCACCTTGTTAGAGTGATTTTACTTCATCTGTGAAATAGTTAGTAGAATAGTACGCACTATTAGACTATAATTCCATTGTTTCCTTTTGTTTAATTTGGACTATCACACACTAATTGTTAGATAGTGTTTCACAGATGAAATAAAATCACTCTATAATACGGCCAGATTTGGGTGACCCGATCGTAATCCGATTGAACGCATAGCACAACTAAAAAACTCTACATAATGACTCGAACCTAGCTACAAAAAGCACTCTTGGACATAAATCTTCGTCCTTTATAGAGAGGGGGTCGTCCAGGGGAGGTACTACCCAAAGCTATATAGCGGGTATGTTTTTTAGCTGTTTCGGTAAAAAAATGTATGTAGAATTTGACAAATTCGGTCTGAAAATAGGTGTATTTTCCTTCAATTTTGAAAATTGGTAAAAAATTTTAGCAATTTTAGTTTGCAAAAGGGGAAGTTTTGAGGTCTGAAAATTAGTTTAAAATTTGGTGTGCAATGGGTAAAGATTTCAAAAAGCAGGCTCTACTAAAACGTTTAAGGAATACCTCCCCTTCTCCCGCCACATCCCAGGATGCTAGTCAGTGAGATCCCAATACTTTTGAATTCTCCCAAACTCCTTCTAGTGAGAAAGATCTTTAAATAACATTTCGATTTTGGTCATGTTTGAGTGTGACCTAAAAAAAAATCAAACAAATTTCCTTTGAGCTGAAGCTCTTTAAAGCGTCCATTACAAGCAAAAAAATCACTTTGAGAAAACGGCGCTGAAAAAAATATCACGCGTCATAAACAAACTTCCGGTGAAAACGTCATAGCGTCATTCACTCTTTTTTGGATGGATGATCATTTAAACCTTTATTTTGACCTCCAAAAACAAATTTTGAGAAAATGGTCGTTCTGAAGGTACTCTGTAACTTTAAAAGTGTGCTTACTGGGTTTAGCAGCAGAGAAAAACAGCAGAAATCCTCTTTCTTGAACAGAATCGTCTGAATGGAAGGTTATCACTGCGTGGTGTCCTCCAACAAGAACCTCCTTTCCAATTTCCTCACTGCAGTATTTACCAACGCTCGCGTTGTTTTGGTCAGAAATCGTCAAATAATCATACCTGAAAAAATATATACATTTTGCATTTTTCATCACACAATTATCAAAGTGCCCTCTGAGCTATCTTATGCAACAATATTGCTGTTTCTGTATTTGTTTCTGTACGCCAGATTAGGGCCATTTATACGACAGAAAATAAGACGCGTCTTATCTAAGACGCGACTAAAATAAGACGCGAACCGATCGTATAAACAGTACAAAATAAGCATTCGTGTCTTATCTTAGACGCGACTTAAATAAGACGTGTCTTATCTTAGAACAGGGTTTTCAGCTGTTCTTATTTTGTCCGCGTCTTAAATAAGACGTGAGCTTCCTCGTATAAATGCTTTCGCGTCCTAAATAAGACGTGAACAACAAGTGCGCCGTATCAAAAATAAGACGCGAACCATTTATACGTGATCTTCGCGTCTTATGTTGGACGCAAACGTATAAATGGTACACTTCGCATCTTATTTAAGTCGCGTCTTATTTTCTCCCGTATAAATGGCCCTATTGTGTACTCTGATACTGTTCTTAGCTCGTATTTCTAGTCCACGAAATGGCGTAGATGGCGCTGTTATTTCGACGTAGGTGAAATTTAGTTTAAACTAGGGTGGAATTCAAGGAAAACGGTTATAAAAAGCCTTAAAAACCACAGAAAAGCACTGAATCTGAACACAATAAACAAACAATCATTCACAGTCAATTCCAGCAGTGTCCATGTCTCCCCGGGCATGAGCATTTTGTGAAAAATATTTGCAAATGCCCAAGGGCAGCGACAAAAAAGCTGTGCAAATGCCCCGGATACAGTAAAAATATTAGGAGAGAATTTCTTTGAATCTAGACTCATTCAGAAGTTATTTGAAGGTAGATTAAGTCAATAAAAAAGTGTCTTCCTTCCGTTTTCCTCTAGTGACCGATTACAGCTAGTTCGCAACAAATTTCTCGTCAGAAATGGAGCCAACATTTCTTTTAGGTTGAAAACGCGAGGATGTCAAATGCCCCGGGGTACAATAAAGGTAGGCTGATGCCTGTCCCTCGGGAGGTCAGCATTAGATTCCATCCACCAACATCACCTTGGACACTTATTGAGAATTATATAACGTAATGTCGACACTAAGAATTATATTTTCAATAAATTTTTAAGTGGAAAAAAGAAAATCATAAATCCCCACTCAGGAATGAACCTGTGACCTCAGCTAGGCTTAGACTTACATATCCTAAAGTAAAAAGATGTAAATAGGTGTAAACAGGTGTAAAAAAAAGGTGTAAACAGTATCAATGTCATTTATAACACAAACGTTTCGGGCTGAGCCCTTCTTCAGTGTGATTTAAAAATGTGTGCCACGACATTAAAAAAAACTTCAAGGTGAGCGCATGCACGTTGAATGCGCGCGCCATTCAGTTACACAAAAAAAACTCTGTCACAAGAAATTGAAATTAATGTTCAGTCCGCTCGGTCTGAGCGTTGCAAGCTTGAAGACGAGTCGCATCTCACGCTGTTTGCGGCTAGTGTTGCTGCCGAAACAACGCTCGACACCGCAGATCATGACGTCATCGAGCGAGTGTGTAGTTGAGTTGAAGTGTTCAGCTACGGGAAACCCTGGAGATCGGTTACGAATGCTGCGTAAGTGCTCACTGAAGCGTTCCCGTAGCCGCCTTCCAGTCTGTCCGATGTAAATTCGGGGGCAGCAGCGACAGATTATGCAGTACACAACATTCGCAGATTGACAGATGAAATGGTCACGGATGTTATATGCGCTCTTAGACTTACATAGCCTACCGTACCAGAGTACCACTTAGCTTGTCGAGTTGTTTAGGCTTAAATGTAACTATATAAACTGCTAACCCTATAAACGTCAACTGAAAGCTAACCAGTTATTCCGTTATATACGTCTCAATAAGGCGTCCAAGGTGGTGTTAGTGGATGGAATCTCATGCTAACCCGCGGGATTCGTACGTGAGCAAATGCCCGACTTATGCCCGGGGGAAGGGGAATTCCAGGGGTGATGTCGCAGCTCTTAGAAGGTCTCACACCATTGGCTTGCCACCCTAAGACCTAACAATAGGACAAACAACACAACAATGGACCCTAACCCTAAAAGCAATAGCAGCCTTGTTTTACAAGGCCAATGAAAATAGAAGCTTCTAAGAGCTGCTGCGACCCTACCGAATTGATTGATGCATTATTAAATTAAAACGATAAATATCTGATACCTGCGGCTGCTGTAAAGATAATTAGTGAGATTAATTATCATTGATATAGGGTTTGCATGGGAAGTGGACATTCACCTGCATCGTCCTGGAACATCCCTTTCCAAATAAAAATCTTGAAAGTTAATTCTCAGCGCCATACCGTCTGGAATAGAGATCGAGTAAACGCAGTGCATATTGCTTGGGTAGTCACTTGGATATCCGGGACTTGTCAGTGTGTTGTTCACCACTGAAACACATCCTGTCAAACCAAAGGTATGTGCAAGTAATATAAGATCAGTAACAATAATTTTAACTCACTGCTGTATAGGCGAATATTTGCTCATTTTGCTTTATTAGCATACGAATATACAGAGAGAAGGCACCGTGATAAATACGAAATGACTTCAAAAGTTAAAGAACTTGTCAAATTTAGCAATAATCTATGCAATTTTTAGCTTTTTTCATGCAATGTTTAAGGGAATATCTGCTACAAAAAAAAATACAAAATTATTGGATGGCTAAAGCGCTAATCAGGGCCATAAATTCTTTGTAAAATGTTGAGTTTTTAAAACAGCATTGCACGAGGTGTATCTAGTATTTCGGGCTCAAATTTCTAGACAGAGCTTATTGTACTGTGCTTTGCCCCATTTCAATATTCAGAGTTGATTTTTTGTAGCTTGGTTAGAGAATTAGGTGTATATGTAATGAAGCAATAATGGTAGGCAAAGAGTCGCCTATAGTGTTGTCAAGTGTGGAATTCAGTGCATGGGCATAGGCAAATGCATTTTTTGCTTATTTTGAGCAACATTTTGACATATTTGTGTTGGATTTTCTATTAATTTCTTTGTGAACCAAACTCCTTTTTGTTCAGCTTAGTATAATGCAGTCTTTGTAGCCACGAGCCAGAAGATTGCGTGTATGTATATGCTAGTAAAAATAAAACTAATATGCAGAGGCAACTCTGGGAGAGAAGATGAGATTAGAGATGGATTCCCAAGAACTTAATTCGGTAACCTGGGCATTTAAAATGTAAAAGTTTTTGTTTATTTTCTTTGTTGGATCCAATCCATATAGGTTTGTTTTCTTTTTATTTATTGCCAGACCGAAATCCTTGAAAGCGTGGATTCCGCGCGTGTCTGCTAGCGAATTTAATACCGTAAAATGACCCTTCTATTATAAGTGTTCATTGCGAATTACAAGAGTTTTTGAACGGTTTACTGCCTTGCTAGCTGAAAACATGGTTAAAGGATTATCAAAAGCTTAAAACTTAATTACAAAACACAAGAACAACTAAAATTAACTTTACTTTGTTTCGTATTCACAAGATGGCTCTTAGAGCCCTCTAAAAGTCAGAAATAAATTTGTAAGTCATAATTGTGGTAGGATTCTTACTTTTAACACGGAGCGAGCCTACACAGCCGATGATTACAAGTGAAAGTAACGAAGCTTACACAAAGGCTAAAGCTCTTAAGAGGCGCTAGTCGACGCGAGTAAAGAGCTTGGATAGCAAAAGCTATAAAATTGCAACAGATCAATTTCGATATATTAAAATTCTAACTTCATATCACTCCGAGACTTAAGGCCTGGCTAAACTAGGAAACATTGTTTCCTGTAATGTTTCCGGGGTGGCTAAATTAGCGGAAAGCAAACAAAACAATGTTTTGCTGACCTGGTGGCTAAACGAGGAAACATTGCTTCGAAAAACAAAGGGTCACGCATGCGCATAGTCCCAAAGCAGTTACATAGACCCACAGCTCAAAACCCAATACTGACCAGTACCAGTTCCCATTTATTTTATTTTAGGAAGACAGGAGACTGAGTACAAGTTAAATGGAAGAGACTGGGAACAAGCAAGTCTCAACTTTTCGAGCAAAATATCAAGGCCATTGTGGCCATGCTTAAACCAGAATTTCCATCTCTCCTTTCCTCGTCGCTAAAATTTTGCGGTGCACCCTACCCCGAGCTTCGCGAGGTTCTGCGAGACATGTATTTCTAGTAATAAGCTGACTTCCGAAGAAGTCTGGGGAAGATTTTTTGCATATTGCATGTTCCCTCCTTTAGCCAGGCCTTAGAAAAAACAAAATAAAACTCATGATTTATCCCGGAACCTCGATATGATTTCTTTTGTTTTATTCCCCTAAACCTCGGAGCCAAATAATAATTTCATCGAAAAAGGCCTATTCTAAAACAGGTGGCGGTCACCAGCAAATTGTGTACAGAAAAATACAGTGGAATCCCAATAACTCGAACCTCCAGAAGAGAGGGAAATTTGGTTCGAGATATCGAAGGTTCTAGTTATCGAGGGTAGATATGCAAGCCATTTTTAGCCAAGGGAAAAAAAGTTTGGTTCGAGTTAGCCAGAGGTTCGAGCCAGCGAGAAGTTCGAGTTATCGGGGGTTCGAGATTGTAATTCAACTGTAAACCTATAACCGGTAAAATTCAAAATGGCTTGAAAAGGTTATTTTAACAGTGGTCGATATTTACTTTACAACGCGAAAAATGAGCTATATTTTGTGCTTACCTTGTGAAGCGATTACGTTTTCGAGGTCATTCCACATCAAAACGAACAATAAGAGAACCATTTTCGTTATATAGAAGTAACAATCGTTGTTCATCTTTCCAACTTAATTCCTGCAAATAATCCGATCAAAGTGCTTTTGAGATATCTCGTATAACAAATGCTCAGAACCTCTGTAGATTCATCGATATTTTTTATACTTTAGACTCATAAGCATTCGTAGTTGCTACCAAACCAGAAGGTCGGTTCCGATTTGTATATTCTGCGGGTGACAAAGGGCACACTTCCAAAGATTAAATTGCCCTAATTACCACTAACGGCTGCAAACTGCTGTCACCAGTATTTTTCATGTTAAAGATTTAGTAAACAGTTCTTGAGAGTGAGGTTTTTTATTATACCCTGTCAAACAGGAAAAAATGATGAAAAGTAAGCTCATTAAAACGAACCATCCTTTTTTTTCTTGCATCAACTTTACACGATTAAAAAACGTGGCTACTCTGTTTTGCGTGGCTGTTCAATTTTTCCCCAGAAATAGATATTCTTTTCATGCTTTCTTTCGGACTCTTTCCTGTAAAGCTCCTCTTTTATTCATTCATTCATTTAATACAAACAGTAAGTAAAGCTGATACTACGTAGAACATTTAACGCGACAACGACATGATAGAGCCCAAACTGAAAGCCAAAATGGCGAAAATGCAACCGTGGACAGCTGTTACGACCTTTTTACATGGTATTGGCCATGTATTCGCTGAAGGATGGTTTGTATTGCTCAAGGTCACGCGTGGGGACGTTGGCGAATTGGCAAACATTTGAATTCGAGCTCATCTGAGGTCATCACCACGTGCAATTTGGTAGAAAATTGGCGTTCGTGCTGATTTTTCTATCTTTTTGCTGCTACACCGTGCTGACGAGACTCAATCAGGTCGAAACAGCTGTCCACGGTTGCATTTTGGCTTTCAGTTTGGGCTCTATCATGAGGGTCTCAATGGGGTTAAGCGTGTGGCGTGAAACATCCAAAAAATTAACCGTGTGTCGTGAAAAAGGGAAAAAATTAACCGTGTGTCGTGAATTATTTTTGTTCAGATTTTTGTTCAACCGTGTTGTTTGTAGCTTATCCTAAGCTCTGAACAATTATTTTATGTATGTGGTCTATTTGGTATTTTTAGTTTGTTTCTCAGACAGAAAAAATATTTATTCGATATATAGACAAAATCACCACAGGCATCTCAAAGAACACGAAATAACAATGCACATTGTGTATGACGTCATTTTTCAAGATAAGCACATGGCTGGTGGATTTTAGAGTCTGTCTGATCGTCCCGGTCGAAAGTCTTGACGATGAGTGTGATTAAAGCCATTGTAAGTGTCTTTAGTCAAGGGCAAGAAAAGCCAATCGAAAGATATAAGTCCAGAATTCTGTTAAGCGACGAGCACAAGGAGTCGTTAAATGCTTTCGAAAAGCATCTTTCTGATTTTTTGGGCCTCAAGGATAAGATGCGAACCTTGGGTCTGGGCCAATACACATTGAAGCTGTACCGTATAAGCAAGTGCGATGCAAAAGTTGAGAACTTTGACATATCTACCCTGCCGCAATACAAACTTGAACTACCATCATTACTTACTGGTGAAAGTGAATTGAACGGTAAGTGAAAAGCTAAATCAATATGTATTCGATATAAAACTTTAGTGTTACTAGATGGCTTCGCGGGGTGCTGCTTCAAACCTTTACTGTAGCGCCAATATTTTGACTCTAATAATGCGTGGCTTCACACTAGAATCAAGTTTTGCTTAGTAAAATTTCAAGTAAAATTTTGCAAAGCAATTTTCTTTTACTTAAGTCTTCACATTAGAATTCGAGCAAGAAAATGTTTTACTCAATCGTCTGAGGTGCTGACAGATAGAGGAAACGTGATGCGACATGAGAATTGTATGGTCTTGTACGACTTGAATTGAAAATGGATCGCAGAAAGTATTTTGCATTTGTTGCAGTGTTTTTTGTTTTTGCTTTATATCGGTAGTGTAGATGATGTCATGTGTAATGTAGAAGATGTACGCAGAATATGAGGCGAAAACACTACCAAATAATAAATAGCAAAACATGGTATTTACAAAACAAATACTTTATTTTAGCCGGCATCATAATCGTGATCGTAGAATTGGAATTGATTCTGCAAACCGACGCTGTGAAACAGGTAAGGCCCTGGACGAGGGATCTGAGCATCCAGCGGGTCCGGAGGAATTGTAAAACGGCGAAAGAATTGGGAATTGTTTTGCAATTCGTCAGCCATGTTTGCAAGCATGCGAGGTTTGTTTTGAAAGAACCACGAGGCGAGCGTCTGGAAAATAATTTAGCCAGACTATTTGACAGACATCTGTCACTACACGCGATGCGATTGACTAAAGAATTTGTCGGGACAAGTTAAGTGCGAGGTGGTATAACTCTGCCTGAGTTTCCTGTCGTAAAGGCGAGAAAACCCTTGTGAAAACAGTTGGGATTTTTAACTCGCTGAACACTAGACAAAGTGTTTTCACTGAATTTCCGGACTTTTCAGACTTTTATCTAGCTAAAATCGGCCTAGTGAAAACACAACCTTTGTTTACAAACCGACTTTTACCAGTTACAAGTGACAACTGTTTTCATTGTGAAATTTACCCGCAATCTAAGCCGCTAAATTGCAAAAGCGCGCCATAATAAAAAATGAAAGGGGCCGTAGTGCTTGGAATGACTTCTCTTGTGATTATTTTCGCTGTATTTTTGAGAAGTAAAAGGAGTTTTATTCAGCCAATGAGGCTTATGTCCTTACAAATAAGGAAGATGCGACGAAATGTTTTAAATAATTCTGTCAATCCAACAATGAAACAACATTCAGCGCCATAAGCGCAATACTACATATATGTAGGCTTATCCAAGACCACGATTCTGGTTTAAGGACCTGGCAGAAGAAATGGAGAATCCGGTGGGGTCGGTGGGATTGTAAATCGAAAGAAATGACTGTTGAAATCGTTTTCAATTTTGACTGAATTTCTCAAGCTCAACCACGAGGGAATTGTCTGGAAATAACATCACCAGATTATTTGGCAGGCGTCTGTCAAGACGCACGACCCGATATACCATCTCGCGAGGTAGTAGGTCGTGTAACTGTGAGCTAGAGCTAGTTGTGCACACCATAGTACCGGAAAAGGACAGATTTTGGGCCTCAAACCAGCAAGGCGTTTGCAAGCATCCTGTCGCTCTGTCTCCAGGTCCTATCGGTAACATTCTCGCCATTGATTACGATTTCTCTTCTTCGTCCTCGCGTTTGTTGAAAATCAGGCTTCACCAGCCTGCTGAAGTATCGGAGTTACAAACTGGGATGCGTGATGCAAGAGACGTATGCTTTCGTAACGGAGTAGCGTATGTAGCAGAGCGTGGAACAGGATGTGTAAGATATTGTGACCTCGAGGGGAACGTTAAACTTAAACCTGGCTCATTACGCTCGCGTGCGGACCAGGAGCAAGCACTTCTCAGGTACAATTTGTCAACAAATGGAACTGTTCCGATGTTACGTGAGCGCCTCTCTGTGCATTTGCGAAAGTTAGAATCGAAAGTGAGAAAGAACGTGGTACACATTGTCGACGTGCAACTGTCAAAACCCTCGGCCCTGTGTATGGCTAGCGATGATGTGCTATTGGTAGCCGATGATGGGCTACGAGTCATACATCAAGTTTCGCTCGAAAGAGATGGTGTAACAATCAGGGGCAATTGCAAGTCAATGAGAACACTTTCAAATTACCCTACACATATCGAAAGTGTGGAATCCATGACAATCTTGGAATCAAACGTATACTTTGCAGGATCAAAAAACGACAAATGTCAAGGAGGTCTATATTCTGTTAGCATGGAAACCACCCTGATGGAATGTGCTATCCAGAATGGTGATGAAAGTTGCAAGGAGATCAAGAGGGTATCCAAATTTAATGAGCTGCTAGTCTTCACAGACATCGGTGCTCGTGATGTGAAGTCATTCAACCCGCACACCAACGAAGTTGTACATCTTGCTGGCGACGGATGTGACGCACAGGATGATGGTACTGGACGATGCTGTAGTTTTATACAAGCTCATGGTATTTGCTGTATTTCGAACACTATATTTGTCACAGACGCAGCAGCAGGAAAAGTAAAACTAGTAGTTGGCATGAGTGGAACTTTGTCCTTTCTTTATCATTTGGGGCTTCTTTATGACAGTTTTGGAATTACGTGTAAAGGAAGCACTCCTGCGCAAATGACTCCAGAATTGGTGGTGTCGAATGTACGTAAAGTACACTAAAACGTTCAATCGACAGTGCGCAGTCAAGGAAAGTAATCAACTAAAGGAAGATGCGTCGACAAATGGTCCTCAAGGAACTGTTTCCAAAAAAACGCAGACCTCAATTGAGCTTTTGTTGAAAGGTATGACCAATCTTATGATAAATCTCGAAAAAGTAAATCCAGAATTCAAGCACAACGTTGTTTTCAAAACATTGTTAACAACTGAAGTAGAAAATCTGCATGCAGTGTCACACTTTAAGAATGAGACATTTAGTACTCTTCAGTACGCCATGGACTTTGGCACTATAGCAAAAGAATCTCTTAAACGAGTTTCTAAATGGGCGGCAAAGTACTTCACCCATCCAGCGTCCTATTATCCAGTTCCCCAAACAGGAATGTTGCTCGGTGACATCAAGTTTATGTCGCCACTCCCATCCAAGACGCTCTCCAATAGGGAAGAAGATGCAATGCGGGGATGGGTTGACAACTTTCGCCCTGTGAGGCAAAGAACTGTCCGATCTGAGACCACAAAGGATAAAGCAGGAGCTTTGCCTCCTGCCGTCTATACAAAGCGAGCCGATTCTATAACAAGATTATTCTTTAGACGTGATCAAGAAATAAGCGCAGATCTCCCAGATAAGACAGATGCTGAAGGCCCGAATGTACCCGTGCCCGAGGGCGTATCTTTAATCAGCTTTGTTGATGATTGTACCATCGAAGTTGTCCACGCAACTCAGTCAACTCAGGTATCCAACTCAAATTGTGATTTCGGCGAGGAATATGAAATTGACTCAGACGATAGTTTGTTTTCCGATGACGAACCTGATTATGTAACAAACAAGCCAGTAATAACAAGATCGAGAAGACAAGTCAAGGCCTGGGCAAAGTTTGATGTTTAATCACCGTTAGAAATGTAAGTACATATTTCGTTGTACCCATAGTTAAAACTCATAAGAATGCAAACATAGTTAGTAGAGGGAGACCGCTAAACTATGATGGAAACAATCAAAAAAAGCAAATAGCTCTCAGATGCTCAAAAAATGACATGAACAATAAATAATTCATTGTCTTAATCCTGACATTCGTTTTTACTGTTTAGCACCACTTTGCCAAAATACACTAATGTTTTTGTTGTTTTCCTTGGCTGTTTTTCTCGGGGCCTTCAACATGCATTGCAGGAGACGTTTTTTTTTTTATAAAAATTGCATTTCTACTACTTTTTTGTGCCTGGAACCTGATTAGACTGACTAGATTTGCTTTTTCATTATTTCAGGGGTCAGTATCGTCAGTGCCCCGATTATCAATGCCACTCGATCTTTAGAAAGGGGGACAATATTTGTTGTTGTTGTGAATTTTTGAATAGTAATACGTGTATGCTAATCTTAGTTAACCGTACCGAAGAAAAATTAAGCGTGCACCGTGAAATCGCGAAATTTTTAACCGTGTACCGTGTTTGCTACACCCCCATTGAGACCCTCTATCATGTCGTTGTCGCGTTAAATGTTCTACGTAGCTTTGCTTACTGTTTGTATTACTATTTTTGGCTTATCAGATCTTTTATAGATCCTACGTACTCCAGCAGCATTTTCGTTCGCGGTCCTTTGCTCCTTGTTCTATTCATTTAATCATTCTATTCTTCAATTCTATACTCCATGAAAGAAACAATATGAATCGAACATATGTTTACTACTGAGATGCACGAGCAAACATGACACGATTACCGCACTCAATCATGCACTATGCTTGATTACTCTAACCTTGACTCTGACATGAAAATAATTGAATACTGTGTTTGAGAATTAGTTGTAGGCTCTCAGCCAATAAGAAATGAGATAGTGAGTTCAATGTACATAATAATTCTGCTAATCAGTCATCTTGCTTTAGGTTTTTATTCAAGCCCTACAAATGCTTTGAGTTTCACTTTTTCCAACCGGAGAGGAAAGACAAATTTAATTAATATACTGCGTGAGAAAGACAAAATTAAGTTTCCAGTAATCAATTTTAAACTCAAATGAACAGAATCTGGTTTTGTGTCGATTTGTGATTATTGTCACCATTCGCGGCCCACACGTAGCATGATGGACCTAATTTCTTGTTCAAAAATTTGAACAAATTTAAAAAAGGAAAACCCGATCACATTCATTCGTTTTCTCTGAATTTGATCAGTTTCAGAACCAAAATCAAACACTCGAAAAATTTTTCCAAACAACACGACGTTGTTTAAAAAACTACTCGGCTGGGCCTCGTTGTGTCAACACACTTCTTGGTGTTTGGAAATTCTGATGAAACACTCTTCTTCGTGTTTGATATATTGCTAGAAACAAATTTCACCTGTTGTTTAAATTCCGGCGTTATTCAAGCCAAAGTACTGCATTAATTGGATTCGTGAAAAACTTAATTTCGACTTTAATCAGTCTAACCAGCGTCTTTCATCGATCCGTTGTTTATAATAACAAGGCAGAAATGTTAATGTTTACATTGTGCTCACTGGCTAATTCTTAGAAGCACGCACGCGATAAGAACAGAGTGTAATTTTGCTTGCAGGTTCATTTACAATTATCATGACATATTCAGTCAAGGTCAGTGTTATCATGCCATGCATGTATGCACGCAATACATGGTTTCCTATGGTAATCTCGTCACGTTTGTTCGTACATTTTGTAAACATGTTGACTTCAACCCTTTTTTTACAAAGCGTGAATTTGACTTAACTGTGTAACTATAATACTAAGAAGAAAATTGTAGACAAGACAATGTTGCCAAAGCGTTACAATCGTTTCAAATCAAGATGGTGTTTCGTCTTGTGTTTCGTCGAGTACGATTATCGCAGGGCACTAATGTGAACACACCTTTTTCTTCAAGTACCTACGCCAGAATTCGGGCACGGGAGTACAAGAAGGTCGAGACCTTGTACTCGGGCACTAAAGTGGGTACCGGTTCCCAGTGTGCACGTGTTTTACGTTAGTTCCGAGGCACTACACCCACAAACCACTGCTTTGCTTACCCACAATTCCCTTGTACACTCAAAATGTGAACATGTTGATAGCTTGGGTACCCAGTGTCTGAACACAACACCATTTTGTGCCGGTACCCAGGCACTAGTGCTCGGGCACCAAGTGTGAACATAGCCTAAAGTTCTTGAGCACTCGCCAGAATCGTGTGAAGACTTGTGCCCGTGTCCGATTCAGTGCCTGAGTACAAGGTATCGACCTTGTACCCGTGCCCGAGCACCGTGCCCAATTATTGGCACGGGCACTTACAAAAAGCCGTGTTCACATTGGTGCCCGTCAGGCACTGTGCCCGGGCACGGTGCTCGGGCACCAAGTGTGAACGACGCCTATTCACACATCATCATTTTGAAACCCATTTTCTTCTTGCAAGACCTATTTCAGCCCCACTTTCCTTATTCCCAAACCCAACCGCGGCAGTACAACATTGGATGGGGAAACGGGGGTTAATGTGGTGGAGTGTAGTGAATGGAAGAAGAGTGAGATAAATATGCCACGAAAATCGCTTTTCGTATGCAGTGCATGGTGTCAACTATTTTTGTCGCCTATTGTTGCTTTTCGTTATTTGTATTTTGACAATGTATAATAAAGCGCATATTAGCAGAACACTCAAGGTCTCGCATTATATGTAACCACATTCAATGTTTTTTTTTTATAGTAACGCATACATAAAACTGAAAAGACGACAAGAAATTATGAAACAAAACACAGCTGTGTAAGTTAGAATAAAGAACAGGGCCGGGTTCTTCAAAGCGTGATTAAGCAAACCCAGAGTTAACGTCAATTTTGATCCCTGTTAAATATTTAATTGATGGAATTTTTATAAAAGTATTTTCGCCCTTTAGTTTCGACTTTGACTTGTCTTCGCGTGTAGCTTAAACTAACTTTTTGAAAACACTTCTAACAAGAGAAATTAAATCCTCGGTTAAGTTTTAATCCTGGGTTAGCGTTCACCGACTTTCGAACAATCTGGCCCAGTAATCCATCTGGGCCGGGTTGTTCAAAAGGTGGATAGACAGACAGACAGACACTTTTATTTAAAAATAAAATTCTATAGCGCTATCCACCGGATAAATCACTATTCAGCGGATAACACAATGGATTTTGTTAATGCTTATCCACTGGATAGTGATTTATCCTGTGGATAAGCATTAACAAAATCCATTGTGTTATCCGCTGGATAATGTTTTATCCTGCATGTGGATAGCGCTATCCCCTTTTGAACAACCGAGGCCTGGTGGAGGATTCAACAGGTCGGAAGATTTTAAGTTTTTAACAGAGGCGTAGCTTCCCTTTAAGGGCGCGTTTCTAATTTTAGGGGTGGCGAATGGTAAATCCGAGACTCGCCGAGACGCCGAGACCCTTGTTTCAAAATCCGAGACCGAGACCGCAGCTACGTTACAAAATCCGAGCCCGAGACCCAATGCGGAAAGAAACCGAGCCCGAGACTTAGTGCCAAAAATATCCGATTCACCTATCAAACAACAAACAAGGATGAAGAATGAGAATGCTTGACAAAAGTATCCGAGACCTCGAGGAAAAAAATCCGAGACTCCGAGACAGAAAAAGCACCAGCCAAACGAGACTTTGAGACTTAAAACAAAAACTGCCGAGATTTCGAGACCGGACCAAAATTTTCCGAGACCCACGATTTTGAAGGTACCATTCGCCACCCCTAATTTTGGACATATTCTGCCCATTCCAAAAACAGAATACCTCAAAATATTGCACCTATTTCTCTCGTTAAATATGGAAAGAAGTCGCTACTTTGACTATGAAAACAGGAGGAAACAGGGAAAACAGGTTGCACAGGGTGTCATTTACCAGGAAACTGACCAGTGGTATGACGATATTATTTTTCCTTCTACCTTCCCAGCATGCCCCGCACGCGTGCAGCTTTCCTCCTTTATTTAGTTTCAATCGAGACTGGGTACAAGTCAGGTCTGGTAGAGGGTAAAGGTTTCAAGAGCTCCAGCAGTAGGCCACCAAACAAAAATGTTCATCTTTCTCTTTTGACTTCACAAAGTAATTAACCCATTCACTCCAAGAGTCAATTATAGAGATATGTAGTGTAGTTCTAACTTTTGAGTCTGTCAACGAAATCCTATTGTGTGACCATTCAAATGAAACCCCTTGGGCAGTACTTTTGCATGGTACCATTTGTTTTTCGATATTTTACAAAACGAAATTAAGGGTTGTTCTTGAATTTAGATATTTGGCACCCTTGGGAGTGAAAGCGTTAAAGCTGAGTAGATATTATTAACTCCCAATAAGTTCAATTTCAATAGCACAAAGAAGAATAACTACAAAAACTTGATGCAGAGACAGTTTAATGAAGAAACTTCAAAAAAGAATAAGAATGTGATGATGCACTCATACAGATTTGATCACAACACAGTGATCTTTCAATGCAATGAACTAGCCTGTGCAGAAGGTGCTGGTTTATATATATGGTACGATTTCAAGGATGTGCACACAAGGAGCAGGTGCAGAAGGAAGAGGGAACCTCTCCATTTGCACATGCCTCTTGCAGGTGTGTTTTCGAAATTCCGCTTCTGCCACTATTACTAAATGGTGCATGCTTTGCAGGCTAGCAGTGAACCAGTGTTCTTACCAGGATTTTCTGCACTGGGGTCCACAGGACCCATAGAGAAGCTAAAAGGGGGTCATGAGGGAGAAAAGGTCACAATTTTTAGACACAATTAACTCAACATTTTATTCCAGCAAATACCCCAAACAAACTTAGACAATAAATGTTCTGGGTGCTTTCTAAAGAGGCCATAACCAATCAAATTTTGGCTTACATTATAGAGAAATGTTCGTTCGTAATACATTTTCTTCTCCCCTTTTTTTCTTTCCTTCTTTCTTTTCTTTTTTTTTTTTTTTTTTTTTTTTTTGGCTTCTTTGTGCCCTTGGGACCCCTTGGGCTTATAATAGTGCACATTCCCCGAAAAAGTGCGGCAATGCCGCGATCTGGTAAGAACACTGAGTGAACTGCCTAAACATAATTAGCAAGAACTTGACATATTTCCATATAATTTTGAGAGAGTACAACAGATGCATATGAAAAAACCAATTGTGGTGTTTAATAAAATACAAACATTAACACATTGGTTGAATTTGACAAGTGCTTGTTGATGGCAGAGGTTTTGTCCCTTGTGTTTTGAAAGAATCAGTTATGTGGCCACTGTTGTCAAGACCTCTGGGTATCTTATGTCCCCATCATAATAGTTAAAATAAATTACAGCTTCTTTAGTTGTTGACTTCTGTGAAAACCTTGTGCCGTTGACATCAACCAGAGCAACCTCTACATCCGCATATCACACATTCAACAATCTTTCCCTGAAAGAAATAATTTACAATGGAAATTATCAATCTTGTCAACCCTTTCACTCTCAGAGCCAATAATGGAGACATGTAGTGTAGTTCTAACTTTTGAGTCTGTCAATGGCATCCTGTGGTGTGACCATTCAAATGAAATCTCTTCGGCAGTACTTTGAAATAATATTTATTTTTACAAAAATTTACGAAATTTGGGACTAATCTTGAATTTTGATATTTGGCTCTCTTGGGAGTGAAAAGGGTTAATAGCACAGCTAATACATGTAGCACGGTTAAAAGCACAGCTAGCACGTTAATAGCACGGCTACATGTAGTACAGTTAACAGCACGGCTTGAAAACGTGCACTTGTCAACGCAGACAAATACGATATCCATACATCAGTTCTGCTACTCACATTTTTATCAATTACTTTATACCATAAAACTGCCTGTTACATGTATATTGCATTTATTATTATCAGGAATTCAATAACTTTTGTAGTATATGTCAGAGAAAATCAAAGTAGGCTCCTATGTGAAAAAGTTTTAATGAGCATCACAGGGAAACTGTCTCAGCTAAAATAGTGTTTTCATGATTGTGGCCAGGAGCTTGCTTTACATGTATTATCTTGAAAGAGACAAAAAAGATTGCCAAAAGTGATGAATGCAAATACAAAGAAATACAAACTAAAGTGTCACAACAACGGTTAAAAAACTAAAAATTCCACCAGAATAGCAATTTTTGATTTCTTGACTGCCTGTCACGAAATCAAATTTGATGAACTGTAATCCACTTCCATCTTTGCAATCCTGCACTTTATCTCCAAACTACTGCTTCTGGTTTGCTTTTTAGAATCTTTTTATCAAATTTAGTTGTATATTTGGTGGTACTTGGTGATATAACATATGGAAATTAGTATAGGTAATCATACGGTTTTGAATTCAATTTGGGATTAATTTGCATGAGTGAGTTTTTCAAAAAGCTCAAAATTGCATGAGCCGCTTTGGCGAGTGCAATTTGAACTTTTTGAAAAACTCACAAGTGCAAATTAATCCCAAATTGAACGAGAAAACCGCATGATTACTTATTAATAATTATACATGAAAAAATTTGCAACCATTTTTTTTTGGAATTTTTTTTTTTGCTAAAATTTTTTTCAAAACATTTTTGCATCCAATTTTTTTTGATTTGTAATTTGCACTGGTGTTACACTTGAACTGCACTGCTCTTAGCCAATCAGAATCGAGTAAGTTTTTCATGTATATTATTAAGGAGGTAATATTTTGTCATTTTGGTAGGACATTGTTCCTTAACAGTGTACGTCAAACTCAAGGAAAATAAGGGAGCTCATGTAGTTCATACAAATTAATGCCAGTTCAGCACTGCTACAAACTCAGACAAACTAGTTGAGACATACTGAAACTATGCTCACATTTCTCTATGGTCCTAAAAAAAACCTAAAATACCATTATATAACTGTTCGCCCTCCACCCTCCCCTCTTCCAGTGTTGTTTTGGAGATCACAGGATTGGTATGGGCCAATTTTCAGTCTAAAACGACATTGTCCGTGGGTGGGGAGGGGTGGGGGAGGGGGGCAATTTGTTTAAGATTGTTGATATCAAATTATGGTGCAAAATTGCAAAACAGATGGAACTGTTGTAAACAGTTTAGTCTGAGGTTACAAGTAGCTGCCTTCCTAGTCACCATGTTTAAAATGCTGGATACCCACCTCTTCCAGTTTGGCTTTAGGTACTCGGCAGATACAGTTGGTACCAAAGTTTGTGTCCCGGCACTGAATACATCTTAAACAGCAAAGGTTTTCATATCCCTGCTTCTTCCACTTGGCGATGAGATTTTTATCAGCATAACCTTCCTTGAGGCAGAATTCATACAGCTCTATAAATTAGTAAAACAATATTATTAATTCAATTACAAAGAAATTGTAAACATGAATGGATATTCCATATGGCCAATTATTCAACTAATCTTTAGTCTATGAGATGCTATCAGAAAGGTAAAGAGTAATATTTGTTGCAAATGCAATCAGGTTATATAACAAACTTAGGCACACAACAGGATGGCTGAAGCAAGAACATCTTTATGGCACCAGCTTAACAGCTTGTGACACCAGCTCTTAACCATGTGTATGTTTTAATTGTGCATTTTTTTATTTTTCCTTTTTACCCAAATTCTAGTTTACATTGCCATCCTCTCGTCATTTTCACCCGATGTCAAGAAACAATATAAAATGCATAATTATGAAGCAAGTTGTTATGCTACTTACAAAAGGACATTAATTACTATTTTAGCTTTCTTTCCACTGTCTTTGTGTGCAAAAGATCGATATTTATAATCTCGATGAAAATAGAGACGTGCTCTATTCCATGCAACAAGTTGCAACTTGTTGAAAGACGTCAGTCAATCACTTGAAAGGTTGAATATATTTTCTACACATTCAACAAGTTGCAATATTGTTCATTATACAATGAACTGAATACAATGCACTCTGTGATTGGTCATTGCCTATGATCAATCAGAGTGCAGACACAGGACTGATGTAATGGAAAAAAAGTTTGCTTTGTTTTGTCCAACATGGCGCACAGTTTTGAAAATGTTTACGAGATTATTCTGGATTGAGCAAGTGAAAGCCTGGAAATATGTTTAGCAGGAGCTGTTTACGAGCAAGAAAAAGAAACCAAGATGAAAAGTGTTCTTGGCGACTTGAAAAATATCTGAACAAATCTTCGAACAGTTGAGTGCTATGAGGCAAATATGTAATTTTACTCTTTTCACTTTTCTGGCAGTTCATTGCAGTATAAAATAAATAGATTCCATTTGGCCGTGTCTGTCCAGTTATAGATCACAGAAGACGTCAAAATGTGGTAAAAACATCAGTGACACACACGCCGCCACTTTTTTGTTCTTACCACATTTTGACATCATCTGTGATCTATAACTGAACAGGCACATGGCACAGACACATTTGTTAAATAGTTGTTGTGCAACAAATGTTGAACCATGTATCATTCACTTAAATCTCATGAGTTCTACCATTATCACACATTTCAATAACACATGAACTCTGAATTCCAAAGCCTAACTAAGTTTACGTTTTGCACTGCTGTCAATCATGTTATTATGATTGACAGCAGCACAAAATGTAAACCTTAACCATAATTATTATGGCAACAAACAGTGGACTTCTGAAAGCAAATACAGTTGTGCGGGCAAAATGGATCAAAATCCACTAATCACAATAAACTGTCACAAACATGACCTTTTGACCATTTTGCATAAAGCATCATTGTTTTCTGAGATGTCTGCTATGATATTTGCAGTGATGAAAACTTTAGAGTTCGTGCGTTATTGAAAAGTGCAGTAAATGCACTCTTGAAGAGCTTTAATTCTTGTTGCTACTCGAGCATGTTTACAATGCTTGGCGGACTACATGTACAACACGAAATAACAGAAATGAAAAAAAGGAGAACTGAACATTGTAAATGGAGGACTGAAATCAATTGGTTTGTTTCCCATCTTTACTTAGCTTTCCTAGCCCCTGATGAAGGTTAGTTTTGTCTAACCAAAATATCGGGCAAATCTTATTAAAAGAAATCGAACGAATTTGCTGTCTGATCAGCCTTGCATGTTAACGTTTTTTTATTTAGTTCATTGCTGATCCTGATCTGCACAAAGAACCAGCTATATTTTGCTACTGTTTGTTCAAGTGGTCCTTGCATTTTTACAGAAGTTATTGGTTGTTTACACGTCAGCTATGTTGGGGATTTGAACAATGAAATTGTCATCCTTTGCGAATAAAATTATATTTTTATGCAAACGATTTCTATTGTTTTTGACTCTCAACATGGCCAATACCATACCTAACAAGTTCAGTTACATAAAAAAGGTAAAAACAACCATACCTCTGCTGATTGCTTTTCTTCTGTAAAACAGGTCATAAACATAGCGAGACTTCTGATGATGGATTCTATAATTGGCAACAAAGCAAACAAATAAGCACATTTTAGCTTTACTGATATGAAAACAATCACTCGTTATAAAAACATCAAGGTAAAACCCTAACCAAAACGGAGAACAAATACCGCAAATACTGTACCTAAATATGGGCCACATGGACTCTGTTTTTCGTTTCCCTTCATGCGGTTCGGTCTCAGCTAAAGTGTATGAAGAGAAAACAATGATTATTAAACAACAACATTCTTGAATCTAGGACGTCTTCGATCGAACGGAAAGAAACGAATGAATACGACACACCGGGAAAGGAAGATAATCTCACCTTCTCGCATTTTCTGATCCAGTTCATCAAGTGTCGGTTCGATAAGTTCCCAACCATCAGGAGGGGGTTTTCTACTACGACGTACTTTAGGCATTACTTAAAATATAAGCTAAATACTGTCAAAAATGTGCTGTAAACTTCTGACAAAACGTATCATAAAATATCTCAATCTTTCTAGTGCCCAGTCTTATGTTGTTTCTCGGTTGCGCATGAACAGATAGGTGTATTAAGCCTATGAAGGACTGCAGGCTCAAAGAAAAGAACTCTGCGTCCCGCACCTCACTGAACGACTGATTGGCTAACACGTTAATCCAGGCGGTGTGCGTCACGAGATTTGACCAATAGCAAGCCGTTGTTTAAACAATAGTCCTCGCGGCAAACAAGAAGCTATTTCAGCGCGTGGAGTTGAAAAAATTGTTCCTTTTCAAGGATTTCAGCGATGTTAATTGAAAATGTTTTCAGGCAGAATTAAAGAGAAATATCCCTTCTTCGTTATGGCTACAATTAAATCTTAAATTCGAGCACAATGACTGCCTTAGCTGACCTCAAAGTAAACCTACTCGGCTCAATTGCCACATTATCGTAAACTGAACTTTCACACCTTTTCTTAGACTTCTCATTCCTTTACACGTTTGTTTTTCGTAAATAATTTGGGACATACAGTTAAGTAAGCCTTTCTTCTTTGAGAATTTCGGGATCTACCCGGGTCTACCCCTTTTAGTTTTCTTGGTTCAAGCCGTTCAAAATTGATAAGTTCACCAACTCGCCTAGGTCTCCTGGTGAGTAACAATAATTTTTGCGCCCACGCGGCGGTCACGCGCGTCCTTTATCATCTTCTTGTTTGGTCTTTTTTCGGCCTATTTTCCCTCAATTATAGTTGAAGGAAGAAAACATTCAAACCTTCATAGGTTTTGATGTTCAAAGTGACTTCTTTTGTCGGCGTTTGCAGTGCTTGTTCTGTATAATACGTGGAGCGGTCTTTGCGGGATTTAGGTCTCGTGGCGTTGACCCGTGCATAAATTTGATCTTTCCGGTTGTCTTGTTTATAAACAGATTGTATGTTTCGATTCAAATCAGAATAGTGTGTCAGAGAAAAAGAAAAACCGGCCTTTACGAAGTAGTTTTGCGTTTGTAAACTTGTATATTTGATTACTTTACCAAAGAAAAGGCGCTAGATTTAAATTCAGGCTAAATAACGCAAACGTAGGAGATGCTCACTCCGTCGAGACGAAGGGAAAATGAGCCGCTCCACAAATTAACCCATGGGACATTGCAAGTCGTGACGCACACCGCCTGACGTTAATCTGTGTAGCTAGCGTAGCAGAGTATGTTATTGGTTGATTAGACAATGAACCCATTTCGTCATCAGGCGCGGGATATGTTGAACCACGGAAAGCTCAGCACGTTCAAGACGGAGTAGCCTGCGAATACAGCCGCCTCTCATCGCTCCCGGCCGCTAGGGGCGTTTGCGCGGCCGGGAGCGATGAGAGGCGGCTGTATTCGCAGGCTAAAGACGGAGTGACTGTTCTATAGTTCGATAGTTGGAGCGAAAGCGAAGTTCGATTCGTTGGAGTGACTTTGGAATTTGACGGTGTTTATTTCGAACAGATTTTACTTCGGATGGTGTTTATTTCGAAAGTTGTTGACAGTGAGGGAATGTTTGTATATAAAAGCGAAAGCATAAATAGCCCCGTTGTTTCCAGTATTCTCAATTTACGTTTAAAAACAAGTAGCCCGTTACAGCTTCACAAGCGCTCCGTTTGGACGGTGACTAGTTCAAATTAGGAAAATTTCGTTTCAAAAATGATAAATTTTATAAAAACGTATTAAGCTTATAAGACTTACTTGGCCGACCGGAAATTTACTTTTGGTGATGAGAGACATTTGAATGAATACAAAATTATAAATAACGCAAATTCTCAACACGCAACACGTACGAAGCGCGGTATGCCGTTGAAATTCTGGGTCAGAATTGCAAACAAGCAACTAGGAAAACAGTAAACTTAAACGAAAGAGTGAGATAAGAAACAAATGATGCCTGAAAAAATTACGTGATTTGACATTTGAATGACTAATATTAAAAAATATAGAGAGTTGATTAAGCGAAAAAAAAAAATTGGGGGTTAGGTGCACTTAAGCAATATTTTAGCACTCTAACATGCCCCCTTTCTCGTATTTCGCATCGTCCCCGATGCGTATGAGGATATAAAGAAAAATATGCCCATCAAAAGTTCCATGGGAATTAAGGGAATTGAATCTGACTAAACAGTACAAAGCAAGCTGTTGGTAACCATGGAATCGTGCATTATCCGAATTAGCAACACAAATTCTAGCTTACCATATGTGCTGCGTCCCTTTAAACTCAGATGCAAGTCAGGAAGATTATTATTTAATAATAATTTAATATTTTACGGATCTAATTCGGCTATCAAAATGTAACAGATCGGCGGATTTCCATGCCCCTATTCACCCCCTCATTCAAGAGACAAGAGCAGGCTGTGAATTAACACAAACATGTACAGAAAAAAAAAATAGCCGTAAGCCCAAATGCGAAATTAAGCGAAAACAAATATTAATATCAATTTCCTGCTTAAAATCTGTCGTTTCAAGTAGGGGTGGCGAATGGTACCTTCAAAATCGTGGGTCTCGGAAAATTTTGGTCCGGTCTCGAAATCTCGGCAGTTTTTGTTTTAAGTCTCAAAGTCTCGTTTGGCTGGTGTTTTTTCTGTCTCGGAGTCTCGGATTTTTTTCTCAAGGCCTCGGAGTCTCAGATACTTTTGTCAAGCATTCTCCGCCGCATTCTTCATCCTTGTTTGTTGTTTGATAGGTGAATCGGATATTTTTAGCATTGAGTCTCGGGCTCGGTTTTTTCCCGCATTGGGTGTCGCGCTCGGATTTTATAACGTAGCTGCGGTCGCGGCCTCGGATTTTGAAAAAAGAGTCTCGCAGTCTCGGCGAGTCTCGGATTTACCATTCGCTCAGTACCCCTTCAAGTGTTCCTGGAAAAACTAATAAAACGTTTTCTGTAATTAAACCTACGCGTGATCGAGCAAACAAATTGTACTAAAACAAATTGGTTTGTTTTAGAATTCGTTTCTCCCACCACGGTCCGGCCTTTACATTGTCTTACAGTATGTTAATTATGGCAAATATTTCAAACAATCTTCAATGTGGATATCTATGAAATATGATTGTTATTAATGAGCTTCGCGGTATGTGAATTAATGAATGATGGTGCAACTTTATTCACCCATGCGCAAATTATACCAAAATGAGTTTTGAATTTTCTAAACGATCTTTTCGCTTGCCGGCGCTGTGGTGAAACGTCATTGATCGCCTAGATTAGAGCATTCAAAGTAAAATTCTCCAGGATATTTGTGGGCATACCATTGATTGTCAAGCATACAAAATGAGGGTTAGTGAAAGATGAATGCTATCGTTACTGAACACGTCGAGGCTACAAGTCGACACTGAGAATGGACTAGTTCATGACAGCATCTCTCTAAAAGGATTTGGAAATGGTTCCGTTCCGTGTGTTGAGGAAAAAGATTCTTGAAGTTATTGTAAGATTGTTTGATAACGTGGTAAGTAATATCTACTGACTTTTTAGTACAACCACCAATTGCCCGAGCTAAAATATTAATGGCACATTGGCGATACGAGAAAAGATAATTCGATATATTTTGAAATCGGGACCAAATTTATTTCTCTCTATTCAGTATATCCTTATTAGTAAGAATTCTGAAAATTTCCTCTCCTCGTTAAAAGTTTACCATAGGGGGTAAAATTATTTTTTAATTGAGGAATGACTGGTTCTTCATTAATTATAATTGCATTGATTTTCGTTTTGTTTCAACAGTTATGCAAATAATACGTCGAGAAGATCTGAAGAACATGGAACTTTACCTTCGAAAGAAAGAGCAAGAAAATTGCAATGTAAGTACTTAGCAATGACAACTTATCTGTTTCCCCTTTATTACAGCAATAATTTGCTAATGGCGCAAACCCAGCGATTATTGCAGAAAACAGACTTTAAAACATCTCAAACACATGTGTGCCTTTCTTACACGTCTTGAGAAACTTTTCTGACCCGAAATGCTATGTTCTGTCCAGCATGGTTTCCAACAATTATTCCGTTTCTATTGATTTTAAACTTGAATTTAAATAATTATAGCTCTCGGAAGCGAAATTTATTCGGGAACTTTGAGAAACACACATCAGATACGATTACAAGAAAAACCTGAAAGCATTTTTTTCCTCAGTCGTTTGATTGAACACCGAAAACCAATCAGAAAAATTGCAAAAAAAGTATGTGACGGTAATATTAACATTAATTACTTTCGCAGGATGCCAAGCCTTGAACGTCAAGATAATAGACTGTAATGTCCAGCAAGATATGCAAGGCAAGATATAATTCTATTCATTTCATGTATAAGGCCAATTATAATTAACATGTATATAACCGAGACCACCGGGATTCAAACTCGGATCATATTGATGGGAGGCGACCTCGTCTCCCTGTGTTTTCAACTATTGGATTTAAAATAACTGTATAAGTAACTTAAATCAACAACTCCTTCGATGGAATCGAATTGAGCTTAAGCACATCGGAAAAACAAAGTAAAAGAACGGAATGATGGCCGGCAATAGCTGCCTAGTTGTGACTCCAAGCTGGGTGGAGGGTTTCGTGCGTTCCACTTGGTGCTTGTCTACTTTCTCGCTTTCCCGTTAGGCAATTTACAGTCTGGTCGGGGTGATCCTCCAAACCCGAGTGAAAACGGCGACATTCTAGCGAGCATTGCACACAGGTACTGTATCGCACGTCAACGCAATTGACTACCGGGTGGCTCAATCCAGAGCCAACCAATACTGTACTGTGCTGTTAGGATGACAGGTAGTTTCAACGGGTCCCTGGCGAGCTCATCACGAGGGCTGTAGCTGAAAGGACGGTCTGTATTCAAGCGGGGGTCACCAACTTTCGTTTCTGTACTTAATTTTCTGGATCAAAAATGCCAATAATATAAACTAACTACAGTTTTTCTTATAAAGACTTGTTGCTCTGTAATAATAGTATTATAATAATTTAGCCTAAAAAGTCACATTTCTGAAATCTGAATGAAGGATGGATCCTGGAAATCTTGATGCAATGATGAAAGCAGTTGTATGTAAAGCGCAGAATATATTCTGGCCTGACTGAATGGGATTCGAATTAACCCATGTACAACATGAGCTCTGCCACTAATCTATCAATCCCCTCTGCTTACAATTTGCGAGGAAATAAAATTACTGTTGCAAATGTCTATTATGAAACATCACGGACAAGAACAGGGGATGACACCTTACCTTAGCAGAAGAGCCATCTGTTTATAAACCGTACTGACTGATTGTGTTTTAAGTTTGTAGATCAATATGTATCAACTAGACAGAAACGCTTAGTGGAATGGCAATAAAACTGAAGTCATGTCTCTCATCAAGTTTGGTAAGTTACTTTATAATAAAAAATCAAATGATATGTTAATGTGACGTAATAAAATAATAGCTACCTCAATCACCACCAGCGGATAGGAAAATTGGAGAAAAATCCTCTGAGATAGTTAAGAACCACTTACAGACCTACGCGAATATCAAAAGAAGTCCAGATTCGAAACCGGAGAAAAGTCTTTCTATGTGCAAAATGTTTATTTTTTAATTTTGTTTGCGCTCCTTTAGGTCAGCAACAAGTAAAGGTATCTGGGACGAAAATGCTTAGTAGTTAGATCACGGGACAAGGCCGGATAATAGTAGTTGAAGAGATAAAATAAACTGACTGAAAATATTCCAATCTCTGGTCTAGTCTGCACCTAAGTATGGCAGTTAGTTTTTGAGTCTTTGCGCACTACACTTTTAGATAATAATTATGCTTAACCGGCGCCCGTTCTCTCAAGTCATGTGTGCTTGCGCTGCTATTTCGGGACCAAATCATGAGCTTATTTTCCTCGGCTCGGAGAACAGAAAGTTGAGTCTAGTAAAATCCGTTATTCAACCACTAACTTTGAATCTGTTCTATTTTAGGGCGTTTTCATTGGTTAGGAAGACACCATGAATTCGTTTATCTGGATTTCACTTCACTGGAAACTGATACGCTAGCCTTTCAAGAGTGTTCACTTCATCGTGAAGAGTCAGAGAGACAAAGCTGCTGTTTATGAAATCAAAAACAATGTTATTTTCTGACAATAATGATAAAAAAATTATGGATAGAAGAGTTAGAATAATTTTTATATCGATGTCATAGCAGTGATTGCAAGTGTCTAGGTTGTATGAGAGAAACAACAACAATAATGACCAAATTTAGATCGACGAATAGTTTGCTGCTTCGAAAAGAAAACGATTTTCGTTCATTAATATTTTACAAAACAAAGATTTTCGATAGGGTGGTTTATATTGTGTTCTCTCATCTCGGTTTTCAAATTTTAGTCTATAGGACGGCAACTAGACATGAGTAGATTCAACCGCACGTAATCTTTTCGGAGGTCTTTGTTTAAAGTGTACGTAATCTACATACCGGGCCCGGTTATTCGAAAGCTAATTGGCACTAATATAGGACTTAAAACCAGTTTCTGCTGAATTATATGCCTTCCAGTCTTCTCGCGAGTGAAATTCATATTCAGAACAAAACATGAACTCGGGACAAAAATGTTACAGAAATCCTCATTTAAAATTTAGCACTGAAGTAATAAAGCAAAATAGAACTAACTAAAAACTAAATCAAAATAATAATCTTAATCTAACATTAAAGAAATAAATTACTATTGAACAGGTAATAAAAAATAAAATGATAATATCAATGCAAAGAGGTATCACCTTTGAGCAGTTGTTCAGTTTAAGCATATCAGTGTGGATTTCTGTAAATTCCTCTCGTCCTACTTTCGTACTATGCTAGAATTAGCACTTTGGGCAAGAGAAACAGCCGCAAACTTGAGATAGGCGCGACTAAATTGGTTTTCGAACAACCGAGCCAACAACATTATTGTTAAAAGACAGCTGAACGAAAACATGCAAGTTTATAATTGAATTGAAATTTTTTTTATATTGCTTTGTAATATTTTATGCAACTGAATAAAATATTGTAATCGACTTTGGCTTGAGTAGCAGTCATTTTAAGGCAACAAGGCCTGGAATGCGAGACAAGACAAGTCGAGCTAACAATTTATACTTGAGATGTTTTTACCAGTTTTAAATGCTATGAGGCACTGGTCCATGTAAGACTGAGCAACCTGTTCTTCTCACCTTTCTTGCTCTCTAAAATGACTGCTACCAGACTACACAGCCTCCTCTTATTTTGTTCTACCTGTACACTCGCCCATACACTTTCATCAACTCTCATACGCTATCGTTATTTTTTACCATATGCGCGCGTTTTCATCTGACTCCCATGCGCTACAATAAACCTCCATGTATCCTTAACAACTTACTACCCTCTCATCAACTCTCAATAGCGGTTTTGTCCACCACTTTGCGGCGTTCGATCAAGGTCATTCGATGTCTTCAACTTTCTTGAGCTCATATCAACTTCTTCTTATCTCGTCAAAGTTAGAAATCTTTTAAACTTTCGTGCACTCTTGTCTATGACTATAACAGCAAAAAAATAATAGTTAATCATAAACTCGCTTGCGTTCTCGTATGCTGTCGGCGATTCGCAGAGGTTTTGTCAACGTTCGTGCGATGTCGTCACCAACCATGCGCTCTTATCATTTTCCATAACCTCTCGCCAACCTTCGTACGCAGTCATCAACCCTTTTGCTGCCTGATCAAACCCTTGGTGGCTCATAAAAACTCTCTTGAGCTATAGTCTACCACGGTTCGCTGTCGTGGACTCTCAGGGGCTCACGTCAAACTTCGTACGATGTCGTGAACTATAATGCGGTCTCTATCCTGTCGTCAATAACCACGAGGTCTTACCAGCTATTACGCATTTTAATCAAATTAGTCTAATGCTCTCTGAACACTTAACGTTGAAGTGCTATTTCAAACCTTTGTACGCTCCATCGCTTCACACTCTAGCTTTCTCGTCAACCTTCGTAAACTATAATCAACCTTTAATCTTTTATTGAGAATGTAATTGCCGATAGCGAGGGTAATCCGGCAATGTTATCATTTGTCATTCGCTCTCATCAATCTTCGTACGTGGTCGTTCACTCTTTAACTTTCTCGTCTACCCTCGTACGCTCTCGTCAATCTCCGTACATGGTCGTTTACTCTCCAGCTTTCTCGTGTACCTTCGTACGCTCTCCTCAATCTTCGTACATGGTCGTTCACTCTCTAGCTTTCTAGTCAACCTTCGTACGCTCTCGTCAATCTTCGTACATAGTCGTTCACTCTGAAGCTTTCTAATTCACCTTCGTAATCTTTCGTCAAACTTCGTACATGGTCGTTCACTAGCTCTCAAGCGTTCTCGTCCACCTTCGCACGCTTTCGTCAATCTTCGTCAATCTATATAATTTATGTGATTTTTGGGTTTACGACAGTAAGGGGGTGCTTACATGACACCGGGGCGACTTTCGCGCCGGGGCGAGTTCATTCCGGTTCCCTCTTATGGCCCTTCATTTGTTTACATGATACCACCACAAAATGTCATGCCGGCGCGAGTCGACCCGGCGTGAGTTCACCCCGGTTGTCTCACCGGGGCGATAATTTCACTCCGGTACGAGATTCCGCAACGGTATCATGTAAACGTGAAACGACCACTCGTTTCGGTGTGAAATCGGTTTGCAGGTACACTGGAACGGGTAGCGCATGCGTAATTTTTGTCAATCCAAGATGGCTTCTTAAACATGTAAACATGGTATGAAATGACCCAGTCATCATGTAAACGCGATACGAAATCACGAAGTCATCCCGGTATGAAACTTGCACCGGTGCGAGTTTTCCTATGTAAACACCCTCTTATTTTGTTTTTATTAAATGGTTACTTTATATGAAGTTAATCGAAAACTTCAAAATGAGCTTATTGAAACAGATGACACCGATCACTGTGAATAAAACTTCAAACTTTCTCAAATACAATGTTTTCAGTGTCAGCAAAGTTTTAAGTACGGAGTTTGTGGTAATTACATTTAAAGCCGGTGCATCTCCTTGCATACGCAGTGACAAAATTGGAGACACATTGACATATAAACGTTTCAACAATATAAAAGACCTAAATAGCAATATGTGCTGTATCGATTAATTATTGCCGCATCCCCTTATATACAGCGGAGCCCGTTAATCCGGCCACAATTGGGCCACCATAATCTGGCGCGGCATATAAATAAGATGCCGAGGTCTCAAGTAAAAAATTTTTGTTCAGGCCTAAAAAAGTGGCTGGCCGTAATACGTGGTGTCCGTATTAACGGGTGGCCGTTAGGCGGTGTTCCAATATATACACAGTCGGTGAAAATCAGAGACAGGTCGCCCTCTCTCTTTCGATAGTCTATAACCAAGAACTCAGTGACTCTTATAAAAGTAGAGATCAATACCGTTATACGAAGCAGCGCAATTGCATTTTAAGTTTTCTTTTGGCTGAAATTGTCTTGTCCCAGGAACGATCAGGAAGAGCAACCATAATCTCAGCTCTCGATGTTTAGGACCAAACCCTCCAAATCCGTTCTTCATGCCAGTACTATTACTGTTTCTGATATCCGTTTGGCCAATGAAAGGAAAGTGAACTTGTTTTGTCCCATTCATTTACCAAGAAAATTTAATGAACGCTTCTCTATAATTAACACCCCTTTTAAAAGATGCCCTCTCAAAATTTAAAATACACGCCCCAGGCGTTTAGTGGATCGTTGACTGTACGGGCTTTGGGGAACGAACACCGTGCCATTTATTATTGACACAACTTCCTTTAAATCCCTTGGAAACTAAACAAGTGCAAGGAACCTAAATAAAAGGATAAAGATGGGTAGCCTACTGATTTTCAAGGAATATGTGTAAAATATGTCCTGTAACAAGTCATCTGGAAAATGAGAAAGGTTGTCGACCAACCCAAACCTAAGGTGGACTCTACTTAATTGTAAACAACATTTTAGTTTTATCACAGTAGCAATTGTGTGACAAATCATGCTGTGACATTTGCTGGAGGCGAAACTGGTTATGATAGTTTTTAACATTGTATCTTGAGGTCGATAGAGATACAAGCGGACACCAAAGCATTCTCAGAGCATTTGAAGTTTCGTCGGTAAGGTCGTGGTAACGGAATGTCAATGTGCAAACCAGAGGATTCTACTCATTAATCAGCCAAGTTCATCTATGATTTAGCGAAAGAGCAGGAGAAAAAACCCTGGCTTACGTTAATAAATTCTTACCTATGTTCTCAGGGGCGGATCCAGGATTTTGAAATGGGAGGTGAAATTTTAAATGCAATAAAACCAAAGCCTGGTTGAGGTGTTTGAGGTCAGTGCATCAGCAACATGATTATTAGAAAAAAGAAAGAAAGGGTCTCAGAAAAAGGGGGGTGAAAATTCATCCATTTCACCCCCCCCCCCCTGGATCCAGGGGGGTAGATTGGGTGGCTAGCCACCCCCCTTTAGACCATCGGCTGGGATTTCATTAAGGGCCGGGCAGTCGGGCACCGGGCAAATTGACCGGCTGTGAACATGATTTTGCCCGGCTGCTTTGAACATCTAAACCTAATTTTTTTCGCCAACAAGTTAAATAATTTACTAACTTGACCTTTTTGATGTGTGTTCGAAAAAGTAAAGCATATTTCAACTTAAAAAACAACGAATTTATTGCTTATTTACCTCCCGTTGCTCCCTGTACAGAAGAAACGTGACAAACAACTGAAATCGCCCCACAATGCATTGCCAGCTTAGTGCTCTGCATTGTGTTCTGCATGATGTTACTGAGTTGAAAACAAGTTTCCACGTGTATCATGGCGACCAGAAAAAGGTCAGAACGGTCGATTAAACAGTATTTTTGTACTCAACTTGATAACTTGATGTCCATGACTACAGATATCTGTATTTAGTTGATTGAACAAACAAAATACAATGTTTCAAGCAACAGTAAGATGCTTAAGTTCGTGCTTCAAAATACAGGAAAATGCATCTCTGGGAGACTAAAATTTAAAAATTTCCCTGGGGGGGGGGGGGGGGGGGGGGGGGGGGGGGGGGGGGGGGGGGCATGCCCCGGACCCCCCTAGTAGGAAAGGGCCTTCGGCCTTTCCAATCATGTGCCCACCTGCTCAAACTCATTGCCCTCCTGTTCAAAATCTTAAAAGACCTTAATAAAATCCCTGCATCGGTTTTAACAGTTTTCTTTTCAATTGCAACAATTAAAAAAATATATAGACTTAGTTAGGCATATACCCGTAGCCACCCCCCAAGTGTAGCAAGTGTAGCAAGTGCAGCAAGTGTAGCAAGTGTAGCAAGTGTAGCAAGTGTAGCAAGTGTAGCAAGTGTAGCAAACGTAGCAAGTATAGCAAGCGTAGCAAGCGTAGCAAGTGTAGCAAGTGTAGCAAGTGTAGCAAGTGTAGCAAGCGTAGCAAGTGTAGCAAGTGTAGCGAACGTAGCAAGCGTAGCAAGCGTAGCAAGCGTAGCAAGTGTAGCGAGCGTAGCAAACGTAGCAAGCGTAGCAAGTGTAGCAAGCGTAGCAAGCTTAGCAAGTGTAGCAGGCGTAGCAAGCGTAGCAAGCGTAGCAAGCGTAGCAAGTGTAGCAAGCGTAGCAAGCGTAGCAAGTGTAGCAAGCGTAGCAAGCGTAGCAAGTGTAGCAAACGTAGCAAGCGTAGCAAACGTAGCAAGTGTAGCAAACGTAGCAAGTGTAGCAAGCGTAGCAAGTGTAGCAAATGTAGCAAGCGTAGCAAGTTTAGCAAGTGTAGCAAACGTAGCAAGTGTAGCAAGCGTAGCAAGTGTAGCAAACGTAGCAAGCGTAGCAAGTGTAGCAAGTGTAGCAAACGTAGCAAGCGTAGGAAACGTAGCAAACGTAGGAAACGTAGCAAACGTAGCAAGTGTAGCAAACGTAGCAAGTGTAGCAAGCGTAGCAAGCGTAGCAAGTGTAGCAAGCGTAGCAAGTGTAGCAAGCGTAGCAAGTGTTGTAAGCGTAGCAAGCGTAGCAAGCGTAGCAAGTGTAGCAAACGGTTTTTTTTTAACTTTATTTATTGACATCTCACAAGCGTACACTTCATACTACACCTACACTAGTACATAAGTTACTTACTACAAAAACTAACATTTCAAACGTTACTTAAAACACTTAACGTTACAAACGTTACTTAACGTTACAAACGTTACTTATAAAAACTACTTACAGATCATTTCACATATCTCAGAACAAAACTAGTACTATTTACATAATGCGTTACCCTATTTACATAAAATATTTTCTACATAAGAATAACATGTCCGACTGGGTGCCCTTGCTTCGGTTTTCAGGATCTACGTGACCTTTATCATTTAACTAGAAATACGTGTCTCGCAGAACCTCGCGAAGCTCGGGGGAGGATGCACTGCAAAATTTTAGCAATGTGGGAGGGAGAGATTGAATTTCTGATTTGACTGGAGAGGTTGAGTTGCATGCCGGCAATGGTCCCGAAATTTAAAGTTGAGACATTTTCGTTCCCAGTCGCTTCCATTTAACTTGTACTTAGTACCCTGTCTTCCTATAATAAAATAAATGGGAGCTGGTACTGGTCAGTTTAGGGTTTTGAGCTGAGGGTCACTGTAACTGCTATGGGGCTGGGTACCAAAAGATCCTCAGGCCCTTAACTCAACCCCCCATCCCCCCAAACCTACCTTCATTAATTTTTGTCAGAAGGAAAATTGGTCTGAAAGTGGATTTATAGTACTGTTGTGGACATGGGCGCAGGACAACATGCAGTGGTGTTCTGTTTATTTTGATTGGGTAAGAGTTTGTTTATCAGGAATACAGATAACTCCTGCTGTCTTGATTAAATTCCATTTTTGAAGCTTGTGAGTGCTATCGCCCAAATTAACCTGTTCCCTTTAGATACTGTTGATGTTTTTGTTCTATATACTGGGTATCAAATAATTGCTAACCCAATTCACTATTCACTTGAATGGTTAAGATCGCAGGAGTTTACTGTTGCTGAAGAGTGATGTTGCACAAAAAATAACAACTCAATGGTGGTACAGTTGTAGTAAAAATAATAATTTAATCTTACTCAAAAACAGCAATGAGATTACATTAACATAGAATAGTAAAACCTCCTAACATAACATAGATAATAGTAATTAAATGTAGCATTGTCATATGCGTACAATGTTATGTAATTTAAACTTATATCAAAGTTTCTTAGCGACCTTAGTGAGAATTTCAATAAACATCAATTTACAGTATTAACTTAAAGAATAATTTCCAGTGTATATTATATTAAAAAACAGGTCCTCTTATCATCTGCCTGTTAGGGATGGACCATTAGAAAAGTGATAGGGGGGAGGGGTGGGGCAAAAGCAAAAAAAAAATTTTCCCAGTAAATTATTAAGGAAAAAAAAAATTCCCACGCATTATCGCAAAAAAAAAAAAATCTGCCCAAGGACAATTAATAAATAAACTATTAAAAAAAATATTCCAGCCATCGAGTGAAAAAAAAAAAGAAAAAAGATTTCCACCTTTGGTGGACAAAAAAAAATTTCTTGCCTCTCCCAAAGTTCCCACCCCCTCCCCAATCACTTTTCTAATGGTCCTTCCCTTAGTTGTTTACAGTTGTTTAGCTACTTAAAATCTTGTTGTTTTTGCAAAAGGTAGATTAAAGAATAATTTATAGAGGGTTGTATATAAGCTTCAGCTTACTTTCCTGTAAATGTAGGTTGTTTCAATTGAAGAGCATTGGAGAGCGAATTAAAGTGTCGTGATTTGAATACAAGTTTAAATACCTCAGTAATCTCATCAGCTCATCCCAAACCTGTCAATGCAGCTCACGCCTTCAAACGAAAACACCGCAGGCATTACCATCGTGGCAGACGTAACACAACACCACGCGCCAATAATAACTTTAAAACTGTAATTAACCTCTCAGACCGTGTATTATCAGAACCCGAAATCAGTATACTAGGTAAAGGTCTTAAGTTTGTGCCTACCCCAAATAGTGTGAATAAAACTGAACTTATAACCGATATTAAACGATGGGACCGTCGTATGCGCTTGAAAGAATACTTTTGGAATGACGGCGAAACAACAACAAAAGAGACTGACAGCCCTACATACAAAAACCATCAAAATGGACCACAGGGGGCCCACACAAACTGTGTGACCGTTGTTCGTATTTTAAATTTAGAGGAAATGTATGGGAATATCGAAAAGGTTCACTTATCGTAATATACTGCGATGAATATTTACATACAAGATCAAACTAAACGTATTTTTACCTGAAATGTTGTGTGGTGTCATTCTTGTAGCTGAAAACGGCGAATTTTAGTGATTTGAAGGGTTTTGCATCGGACGTTTACCTGAGCGTATAGTAGAGAGACAAGGGAGGAAAGCTCGATTTTGGACCTCTCCAGCGCCGAGCCGATTTTCACCAAGAAATTCCCATCGCACGGCTTCCAAACCCCGCACCAGCAAGCTGAAATCCAGAGGTTTCTTCTCGTACCATTACATTTTAAATCCGTCCAAAACTCGAAGCGCTAGACGCCAAAGGGTCTTGACAAACTGCGAGCCAGTGAGCCATGTGAGTCACGCGAGTCATACGAGTCATGCGAGGCAACTGTTCCCAGTCGCTTTCATACATTAGTTCCTTCACCCTTTGGCAGTTCGCTCAGTTCGCACGAGTGTTCAACCTCGTTCTGGGTTGACGAGTGTTCGCTTTCCTTCGATTATCCTATTCTTATCATAGCAGGAAATAGCAAGGGTGACAGGCCGCACAATCTCTACCAGTGTGAAACATATGAGAACCTTTTACATTTTTGCTCTAACGAGTGTATCTTTTAAAGATTTTCCTTTAAAAATATAATATAATAGATATAATATAATAGATATCATAGGTTGTTCTTTAAAAATTTGCCGTAAAAGTGGTTGGTTTTGTATATAGTGCCATTTTCCCATTAAAACTTGTTTGATGTTTGGCACTGATGGTTGGTATTGTGTTACAAAAGGCAAAATGTCTTTTCGAGTTTGTTTATCTTGGTTAAGCACCGATTCCCTTTCTGTGAATTTTATTTCTGATAGGATTTTTTCTACCAGGTTATTTGGGTAGCCTCTAGTCAGCAAGCGTTTTTTTAAATTTTGAAAAATTTTCCTGAAAAGTGGTTTTTGAAGAATTAGTTCGTAGGAGTCTCAGGACTTCGCCCTTCACGAATCCTATTTTAACACTTGGCAGGTGACAAGAGGTAAAATGTGTATATTGAAACGTTTCCGTTGGCTTAAAATGTGTTTTTATATCAAGGAATTAGATTGTTCCTTGAATCTTTCGCCTTTGTATATAACTGTATCCAGAAATGCGGTTTCAATGTCTGAGATTTCAGCCGTATTTAATTTGATTGTAGGCTTGTTCGATGAATTGTACAATATCTGGTTTGCTGATGTCCCATAGTGAGAAAATATCGTCAATGTAACGTTTCCAAACTGTGGGTTCTCAAAATTCTCAAAACTAGTACTTTATGTTCAGAGACCGGAAGGAGAATTTGTAGTGTTCGCATCAGTTGGCATCAGGGCTTTATGTAAAAAGATCCACCATCCAGCCACAAGGAAACCGATAACTGCTTAGTATTTTTATAACTTCAAGGAGTGCGGCAATCTTTAGAATAGTTACATTAAAATTTAAAAAAAGTTATTTTATACTGGCTAGAACAAAAATACTACACACCTCATCTAAATGCAAAATCATCTTTAAGGACCGCCCCCTCGTTGCCTACCGTAGAGGAGGAAACCTGTCAGAGATGCTAACAAACAAAAGATTACCACCATGCGACCCTAGTGTTTCTGAACAAGCAAGCCATTCCACCATTAGCAGTGACACGCCAAACACATCAGAAACCTCATGCAGAATATGTGGCCGCTCCTTTCAAAACAACAGAAACCTTAGGATACACTCTTCACATAAACACAAGCAACATACATCCGCCGAACATACTAATCCAGGATTTTGGCCTTGTAAAGTAGACAATAGATGTGCATGTTGCAAAACATATGGTAGATTCACAGAAACAGTTAAAAGCACAACTACAGGAGAAACCTTCACTCTTACGCAACACACCACCTGTCAAACTAGCAACGTTATATACTTGATTCAATGCACAAAATGCGACGATCAGTATATAGGGGAAACAAAAAACCCCGTCCATCGCCGTACAAACCAACATCGCAGCGACATAAACGCAGGTCATAAGAACATTCCCATTGTCAGACACTTCAGAAGCTGTGGGGTTAAACATTTAAAATTAACAGTCATTGAAAAAGTTAGAAATCCTAATCAAGACATTAGAAGAGCAAGAGAAAGCTAAGCTATTGCATTTCTAAATTCAAGCCCACTATTAATAGCCTAGTTAAATTCACGTGATATACTGTTTTGCTTAGTTTAGTTTAGCTTTATAGCTCCATATCTGATTATTACGTCAGCATGTCACGTGTGTTCTTTCCGTTAAGCTTTTTAAATTTCGAATTTTGTAATAGTTAGTATATACCTCAGATGCTCCTGATGAAGACCGTTATGGTCGAAACGTCGAGCGAATAAACCAGCAAAGCTACATTGAAGTTGGAGTCTTGACCCTCACATTTTCGGTTTTATTTACGATTATTTCAAGTGTCCACGATCGCTTTAGTGATCCTCCAGCAGGCATTTTACGTTGGTTAAGGATCTGCATTGTTTTGCGAGACCCCTCACAAGTTCTCAAGTCTCAAGACCCCTCACAAGTTCTTTTTCTATATTTTTTTTCTCGAATTCGCGCGGCTCAGCTCCCGAGGGCCGACAATTTTATGTTAAAAATTGCAGTTTTAATTATTTCTCTAGAGGGGAGAGGGGCAGTATTTAAAAGTGGCCCATTTCTTCTTAAAAGAAGTTATATTTTTGTTGTCAAGAGCTATTTGTTTTTTAATTTCCATGAAGTTCATAGTAGATTGTATGTATACCTGTAGCTTAGGGAGGGTGTTTCTTAGTCTGCAAGTGTATATATAGTGTCTAGCAATGAGAAGAAAGTAATGAAGCAGTGAGTTTGATATACTATCAATAAAGCCAAGGCAAAGAGCAGGAGAGAAGGAGATTACTTTCGTCTGAGTAAGATTTTGGGAAATCCAATTGAAAGCGCTTTTCCAGAAAGTCTGGGTATATGTGCAGTTCCAAAAAAATGGATAAAAGTTTCGGTGCACTCTCCACAAAAAGAACAAGAGTCTACCTCTTTTAGGCCTATTTTACGAAGAAAGTCGTTTGTAGCTATCCGTCTGTGTAAAAATTTAAACTGAAAAACTCTTAGTTTTGTTTTGTTGTACATAAAGAAGGCAAACGATAGGTGTTTTTCCAATTCACCTCCACATTTCCAATTATGTTGTCTTCAGAAAGCCATTTTCCTTGGCTTTTTACGGGGATAGAGGCTTTTTTTTCAAATAATACATTTGTAGAAAGTCTTGCAAACATTCGATGATGATAGTAGATTTTCAGCAGTATCTTTTATTAGAGTAGGTTTGTTTAGATTTGGAGAACACTTTTTTTCTGAATTGTTTCAATGCTGACACTACCTTGTAAAACTCTAGGTAGTTAGTTTTAATATTGTACTTAGCGGTAAAAGTATTGTAGGTTATGAAATTCTGCTCTGCATTGAGTAAGTCCTTGATTTCCTTTACTCCTGCATTAAACCACGATTTATAGAAGAACGGTCTATTCTCGATTCTTATTAAGGAGTTATGCCAGATCTTAGTGAAGATGAAATATAGGTTCTCGTCCCTGTAATTTAAAGTGCTCCAATATTCTACAATCTCAATCAAGAATGGGTCTGTCAGATTGAGCAGTGGAACATCTTGCCGTTTTAGATTACTTGAAAACACTACTTTGCCCCCGTACCTTTCGAGGTAGTAATTAAAAAAAGACTTCCATTTCGCCTGATTATCATCATCGAGATAGCCTTTTACCCATTTCATTTTCAAGGATTGATTAAAGCTTTGAATGTCTATCATTTTTAGCCCTCCTTTATTATAGTCGTTAATCATTTCTGTCCTTTTGATTTTGTCATTTTTGGTCATCCCAAAGAAAGTTGATTTCCTTAATAACATCTCGGGGCGTTGGAAGTGAAGACAAGACATAAACAATTTGCGAAACAGCGAGGGATTTTAGGATTGCAATTTCACCCAGGAGAGACAGTCTTCTTGCTGACCAGCTACTTAGAATGTTTTCGATTTTTTCAATTTTCTCAGAAAAATTAACTTTACTATCGTTTATATCTGCTGTCGAAAACCAGACTCCCAGGGCGTAAACTTTCTTTTCCGCCCAAGTTATTGGTTTGTTTGAAATGATAATAGCAATCAATTGTTATCTATACAGACCTATATATATTTTCCACAAAAAAGTCGGTTTTTTTTTCTTTTTTTGACGTGCTGATTATTGGTGGCTTGGGGCGCTTTCCATTCGGTCAAAATTTCCGAAAGTTTTGGCCGGAAATCCAATGGAACAGAAAAATTTCGGGAGAAAAAAAACGAAATTTTAGGAATACGTTTTGAGGTTGTCCTCTTTGATGGAAATTCCGGAATTAACAGAACTTTTGTGTTCCATTCGTAATTTGTTTCGGCCCTAGTCTCTCAAGCTCAAGTAGGCTGAAAACTCGGGAAAGATGGCGACCGAACAGTCTTTCATCGTGTGGGTATTTCTGAGTGTACCGATCTCCAATTATTATTACATCACTCGTGCTTTGGAGCTGCAACTGTGCAACGGTAAGATCAACTGTGTTTAATTTTGTCTGTTTACATTCGGTAAAAGTCCGTTATACTCGTCGGTTTTGTTCCTGCCTTTTTTAAAGGATACTCGGAGCAGAGATTTTATGTTCAAAATGTTGTTATTATTATTATTCAGACTTGTCTATAGCAACGACTGGTATAGAAGCAGAATTGCCCGCTTATACGAGCAATGTTTCGGAATCATCTTGTTCTAAAGCCGCGAAAACATTTAAAAAGTTCGTCATTTTGATATGTCACGCCGTCCCGGTATCCAAATGTTCTAAACCCGTTCCATTCGACCACCGAAAATTCCGAAAACTCGAACCGGAATTTTTTCCGAATGGAAAGCGCCCCTGTTGTCGGATGAACTTGAGAACTGGAGGCTAACATGAAAACTCTTTGGTTAATTTAGCCTCCTGGCTCTAATGTTAATTTATATTTTATAATTATTATTATTTGTAGTTTTTCTAGTTTAGTGTGTTCTTGTAAAAATGTATACATGTATATCTATTGTTATGAGTAAAATAAATTGATTGATTGATTGATTGAACTCAGAATTCACATACATGCTTTATTGTTCCCGTCGGGGTTTTTCGACAATAATTAAAATTTCAAATATATATATATATATATACAAAATGGTTAAAAATATTTCATGATTAAAAATGTCCTTCAATATAAAGTACAAACCCATTGTTATCTTTATCTATATTTTGCAATAAACGATACTTATAGATAACAATTTTTAGTCAACTGTGCATTCGCGGGGCCCTTTGAAATGTCACTTCGAAACAAAGAAAGGTGTGACGACTTGGGATGAAACGAAGTTAAAAATGTGATAGCCGAATAAATGATAGAAAATCTTGAAAAATAAAATAATACGACCATAGTCAGTTAACAGAAAAAAGGAGGTACTCAGATCATAATAAAAATGGATAGTTATCGTTTGCTTTGACAATGGAGGTTTGGACTAATATGCTAACAATGAGATGGTGATTTCCGCTACTTATGCTTCTCATATGTGGCACAAACGTCTTTTTTATCAGTATCGGTGGACATAAATTCATTACCTCTGAGATAAGCCCTTTAATTTGTGCCAACTTTGTTTTATGTTTCTTGACCATAGGCACAGTAACTTATGCTCTCAATAAGAGTTGTTAATGTTTGTGGCACTATGTATTCCCCCTCCTCTCCCTCTTACGCTTCACCCCTTGACAATGATCAGTGAATGATAAGGGCCAAGCAGGGAGCGGTTCCCGGGGGGGGGGGGGGGGGGGGGGGGGGGGTGGGGAGGTACTCCCTATAATGGGCTATACGGGGATGCTCCGCCCGAAAGGGGTACCTTTTTGAGGGTATATGAAAGGGCAGGGATTTCACGGGTTGAAGTATATGAAAGGGTAGGGATTTCACAAAGAATCATGAAAAGACAGCGTAAACACGAGTTGAATTCCAAAAAAAGTAGGGAAAACCGCCATCTAAGTATTATAAAAAGCGCCCTTCAAAATATATCAAACAGACGCACGTAAAGGCTATATGAAAGGGGTACCATTTTCAATTAAAGGTATATGAAAGAGGTACCATTTTCAATTAAAGGTATATGAAAAGGGTACCATTTCTGTCAACGGTATATGAAAGGGTAAGGGTTTGGACCTTGGGGCGGAGCATCCCCGTACAAAACTTTGTTGAGTACCCCCCCCCCCCCCCCCCCCCCCCCCCCCGGGAGCGGTTGCATAAAATAACCAAAGAACATAGGTAAGAATTTATTAACGTAAGCCAGGGGTTTTTCTCCTGCTCTTTCGATAAATCATAGATGAACTTGGCTGATTAATGAGTAGAATCCTCTGGTTTGCACATTGACATTCCGTTACCACGACCTTACTGACGAAACTTCAAATGCTCTGAGAATGCTTTGGTGTCCGCTTGTATCTCTATCGACCTCAAGATACAATGTTAAAAACTATCATAACCAGTTTCGCCCCCAGCAAATGTCACAGCATGATTTGTCACACAATTGCTACTGTGATAAAACTAAAATGTTGTTTACAATTAAGTAGAGTCCACCTTAGGTTTGGGCTGGTCGACAACCTTTCTCATTTTCCAGATGACTTGTTACAGGACATATTTTGCACATATTCCTTGAAAATCAGTAGGCTACCCATCTTTATCCCTTAGGTTCCTTGCACTTGTTTAGTTTCCAAGGCATTTAAAGGAAGTTGTGTCAATAATAAATGGCACGGTGTTCGTACCCCAAAGCCCGTACAGTCAACGATCCACTAAACGCCTGGGGCGTGTATTTTAAATTTTGAGAGGGCATCTTTTAAAAGGGGTGTTAATTATATAGAAGCGTTCATTAAATTTTCTTGGTAAATGAATGGGACAAAACACGTTCACTTTCCTTTCATTGGCCACACGGATATCAGAAACAGTAATAGTACTGGCATGAAGAACGGATTTGGAGGGTTTGGTCCTAAACATCGAGAGCTGAGATTCAGTATGGTTGCTCTGCCTGATCGTTCCTGAGACAAGACAATTTCAGCCAAAAGAAAACTTAAAATGCAATTCCGCTGCTTCGTATAACGGTATTGATCTCTACTTTTATAAGAGTCACTGAGTTCTTGGTTATAGACTATCAAAAGAGAGAGGGCGACCTGTCTCTGATTTTCACCGACTGTGTGTATATTGGAACACCGCCTAACGGCCATCCGTTAATACGGACACCACGTATTACGGCCGGCCACTTTTTTAGGCCTGAACAAAAATTTTTTACTTGAGACCTCGGCATCTTATTTATATGCCGCGCCAGATTATGGTGGTCCAATTGTGGGCGGATTAACGGGGCTCGGCTGTATATAAGGGGATGCGGCAATAATTAATCGATACAGCACCTATTGCTATTTAGGTCATTTATATTGTTGAAACGTTTATATGTCAATGTCTCTCCAAAGTTGTCACTGCGTATGCAAGGAGATGCACTGGCTTTAAATGTAAAGGTAAAGTCGCACTCGAGCCACAATGGCCCATACGGCCGGAGCTTAACCCCGGTTTCTGTAGCATGAAGCAACTAGGAATATTGCTACTCCCCTCTGGATGGGGTACTAGTCCATCGCAGGGTTACCTCCAGCATTTTGTCGCCGGTACCCATTTATACACCTGGGTGGAGAGAGACAGTGTGGAGTAAAGTTTCTTGTCTAAGGAAACAACACGACGGCAGAGGCCAAGCTCGAACCACCGACCTTCAGGTTGAACGTCCGACGCGCTAACCACTAGACCACCGTGCCGGCTTTAAATCAGTAATTAATTACCACAAACTCCGTACTGAAAACTTTGCTGACACTGAAAACATTGTATTTGAGAAAGTTTGAAGTTTTATTCACAGTGATCTGTTTCAATAAGCTCATCTTGAAGTTTTCGCTTAACTTCATATAAAGTAACCATTTAATAAAAACAAATTGTCGTAAACCCAGAAATCACATAGAACAGAATTTGTTTTGATGTGCTGCTAATCTTTCTGCTCTTTTGTGAGCGTTTTTAAAAAAGTTTAATTTTGTTTTTGCCCAAAATGTCTAACACCAACGTCCAAATCTAAACTATCCCTCTTCACCCGGTTTAACCTCCAGTATAGAATGTCGGCGACCCCTAACACGATCTAACGCACAGACGCACTATGGATATGTGGGGTTTCATTTGGAGGACAGTAGTCACAAGAAAGTTTAATGTGTTCAAAAAGTTGTTTTTGTTACAATGGTAAAAGTTGGGAGTGTCCACTTTCATAGTGAACTATTAATTGTCACAAAACGGTCAGTCAGCTTCTCTGTCGATGAGCACAGATATAGTTTTATACTGATTTCTAACTAACGTACCGTAAAATTCCGAAAGTAACGACCCTCGTTACTTTCGGAATTAGCAGCCATGGGGCTCACTATTAACGTTATATAAAGTTGGTGCGACTGAGCTCTTTTTTCGAAATAAAAGACGGAAATTCGTAAAAACAGTTATTAAAAATTGAGATGAAATTCGTCATTCCAACAACAACGAGTAGCTTTATTTGCATGACTATAAATCCTGACAGTACTGTATTGCAAAAGCATTACAACATAACAAAATGAAATTACAATAATATAATAAAGAAAGGGAAAGTACAATTAAGATATATCAGTCTGGATTGATAATTATAATTTGATTATTGCGGAGATCTGAGCATGAAAGTATGAATTTCACCATTTGAATATTTACAAAATAATTACGAGAGTTCATTAATTCATTGGTAGCTTCTGAAGGAGATAAATGTTTTATATTTGGTAGGTGATATACCCTAGCCTGTGTGGCAGGCGTTCGAAGGGGGAGAAACCGGAGAATTCAGGCGTGCCCTTCGCGTTCTCGCGCGCCTGAATTCTCCCCCTTCCCTTTCGAGTGATACCTTATTTTCCTGTAAAATCCGTCCCTAAGAATTGAGTATTAAGGACAGTGGAAAAGGAAGTGAATTTCATCTTCAATTTCATCAGATCCACAAAATTGAAAAAGTAGCCCGGTCGTCATGTGCTTCCGACCTTTCACCTTAGTTAAGCTTTACATTAGTTTTCTGTTCAGAGGGCTTCGCTGTACGGCTAAGCTTAATATATTAAACAATAAAATGTGAAAAAAACATTGCATCAAGTATTTCTGGTAGCTTATCCAATAATGCAAATCTTTTCACTCAATGCATTGAGACAAAATGAACTTTATTCAAACCTACAAGGAGTATAAGCGAGAGAGCAAATTTCCACTCGAGACATGTTTTATTTTATATTCTCGTTCCAGAGCTCCACAGTTCTTTTAGCCGAGAAAGCCTGAGCACGAAAGCTCGCACCTCTTTGATTGATAACCACACCATCCTCTACGTCTCTGGACCTGGACAATTTATGGACCTAGTACATATATATCTTACAAACTGGAAAAAAAACCTTAGCTAGTGATTTGATGTTGGGAGGGTTGACGAGAGTGAAAAATAATTGATAACAACGCACGACGCCAACAAAAGTGCATGACAGTTAACGAGAGCGTAAGAAGTGTGGCGATACTGCATAAAAAGGTGATGGAGTTGCACCAAAATTGACGACAGCTTATTAGAAATGACGGAAGCGCATGATAGTCTACGACAGCGTACGAGGCCGGTGGAAGAGCGTCAGAGTCGACGACGGCGTAGGAGGAGAGCGCACGAGAGTTGACGAGGGTATACAAGGATTGAAGAGAGCAAAGGAGAACTGATGCAGCACATGATAGTTGATGACAGCCTACGAAGGTGGGTGAGAAAGCTGGAGTGTGAACGACCATGTACGAAGAACGACAAGAGCGTACGAAGATTGACAAGAAAGCTAGAGAGTGAATGACCATTTACGAAGATTGACGAAAGCGTGCGAAGGTGGACGAGAACGCTTGAGAGCTAGTGAACGACCATGTACGAAGTTTGACGAAAGAGTACGAAGGTGGACTAGAAAGCTTGAGAGTGAACGACTATGTACGAAGATTGACGAGAGCGTACGAAGGTTGACGATAAAGCTAGAGAGTGAACAACCATGTACGAAGTTTGACGAAAGAGTACGAAGGTGGACTTGAAAGCTAGAGAGTGAACGACCATGTACGAAGATTGAGGAGAGCGTACGAAGGTACACGAGAAAGCTGGAGAGTAAACGACCATGTACGGAGATTGACGAGAGCGTACGAGGGTAGACGAGAAAGTTAAAGAGTGAACGACCATGTATGAAGATTGACGGGAGCGAATGATAAATGATAACATTGCCGGATTACCCTCGCTATGGGCAATTACATTCTCAATAAAAGATTAAAGGTTGATTACAGTTTACGAAGGTTGACGAGAAAGCTAGAGCGTGAAGCGATGGAGCGTACAAAGGTTTGAAATAGCACTTCAAAGTTAAGTGCTCAGAGAGCATTAGACTAATTTGATTAAAATGCGTAATAGCTGGTAAGACCTCGTGGTAATTGACGACACGATAGAGACCGCATTATAGTTCACGACATCGTACGAAGTTTGAAGTGAGCCCCTGAGAGTCGACAACAGCGAACCGTGGTAGACTATAGCTCAAGAGAGTTTTTATGAGCCACCAAGGGTTTGATCAGGCAGCAAAAAGGTTGATGACTACGTACGAAGGTTGGCGAGAGGTTATAGAAAATGATAAGAGCGCATGGTTGGTGACGACATCGCACGAACGTTGACAAAACCTTTGCAAATCGCCGACAGCATACGAGAACGCAAGCGAGTTTATGATTAACTATTATTTTTTTTGCTGTTATAGTCATAGACAAGAGTGCATGAAAGTTTAAAAGATCGCTAACTTTGACGAGATAAGAAGAAGTTGATATGAGCTCAAGAAAGTTGAAGAGATCGAATGACATTGATCGAACGCCGCAAAGTGGTGGACGAAACCGCTATTGAGAGTTGATGAGAGGGTAGTAAGTTGTTAAGGATACATGGAGGTTTATTGTAGCGCGTGGGAGTCAGATGAAAACGCGCGCATATGGTAAAAAATAACGATAGTGTATGAAAGTGTATAAGCGACTGAGTTACAGGTCAAATAAGAGCAAGTATCTCTCTGCCTCTTGTTCTTGTTGAACCCGAACATTTACAAGGCTTGGCCTTAAGCAATTCTAGTTTTCCATTTCTACACTCGCTCTTTACAGCGAGTGTACAGGAAGAACAAAATAAGAGGAGGCTGTGTAGCCTGGTAGCAGTCATTTTAGAGAGCAAGAAAGGTGAGAAGAACAGGTTGCTCAGTCTTACATGGACCAGTGCCTTAGCATTTAAAACTCGTAAAAACATCTCAAGTATAAATTGTTAGCTCGAAGTGTCTTGTCTCGCATTCCAGGCCTTGTTGCCTTTAAAATGACTGCTACTCAAGCCAAAGTCGATTATAATATTTTATTCAGTTGCATAAAATATTACAAAGCAATATAAAAAAATTTTCAATTCAATTATAAACTTGCATGTTTTCGTTCAGCTGTCTTTTAACAATAATGTTGTTGGCTCGGTTGTTCGAAAACCAATTTAGTCGCGCCTATCTCAAGTTTGCGGCTGTTTCTCTAGCCCAGAGTGCTAATTCTAGCATAGTACGAAAGTAGGACGAGAGGAATTTACAGAAATCCACACTGATATGCTTAAACTGAACAACTGCTCAAAGGTGATACCTCTTTGCATTGATATTATCATTTTATTTTTTATTACCTGTTCAATAGTAATTTATTTCTTTAATGTTATATATATAATTAGATTAAGATTATTATTTTGATTTAGTTTTTAGTTAGTTCTATTTTGCTTTATTACTTCAGTGCTAAATTTTGAATGTGGAGTTCTGTAACATTTTTGTCCCGAGTCCATGTTTTGTTCTGAATATGAATTTCACTCGCGAGAAGGCCGGAAGGTATATAATTCAGCAGAAACTGGTTTTAAGTCCTATATTAGTGCCAATTAGCTTTCAAATAACCGGGCCCGGCATGTAGATTACGTACACTTTAAACAAAGACCTCCGAATTGAATCTACTACAGCTCAACGGTTGAATCTACGGTTGAATCTACTCATGTCTAGTTGTCATCCTATAGACTAAAATTTGAAAACCGAGATGACAGAACACAATATAAACCACCCTATCGAAAATCTTTGTTTTGTAAAATATTAATGAACGGAAATCGTTTTCTTTTCGAAGCAGCAAACTATTCGTCGATCTAAATTTCGTCATTATTGTTGTTGTCTCTCTCATACAACCGAGACACTTGCAATCACTGCTATGACATCGATATAAAAATTATTCTAACCCTTTTATCCATAATTTTTTTATCATTATTGTCAGAAAATAACATTGTTTTTGATTTCATAAACAGCAGCTTTGTCTGTCTGACTCTTCACGATGAAGTGAACACTCTTGAAAGGCTAGCGTATCAGTTTCCAGTGAAGTGAAATCCAGATAAACAAATTCATGGTGTCTTCCTAGCCAATGAAAACGCCCTAAAATAGAACAGATTCAAAGTTAGTGGTTGAATAACGGATTTTACTAGATTCAGCTTTCTGTTCTCCGAGCCGGGGAAAATGAGCTCATGATTTGGTCCTGAAATAGCAGCGCAAGCACACATGACTTGAGAGAACGGGCGCCGGTTAAGCATAATTATTATCTAAAAGTGCAGTGCGCAAAGACGCAAAAACTAACTGCCATATTGAGGTACAGACTAGACTAGAGATTGGAATATTTTCAGTCAGTTTATTTTATCTCTTCAACTATTATTATCCGGCCTTGTCCCCTGATCTAACTAATAAGCATTTTCGTCCCAGATACCTTTACTTGTTGCTGACCTAAAGGAACGCTGTATGACACAGCGTTGGCAATGCTTTATTCTATTGAGCCGTTTATACAATGTCTGCCAAAAAATAATCGAGAAAAAATAGTCCCCAGAGTTAAGCTACTTTTACGAAGCTCGCATACCTTAATGTTTGTTCTATTAGTCTTCTATTCTTTTAGCACACAGTCGACTTTTTCCAAGAATCAAGGTCATCATGAGTTGTAGTTTGTGCCAAACTGAAAAAAGAAATAATAAATTACAAGATATTAAAGTTAGCCCTTCAAACATTATTGGCCGTAAGGAGAACATTAGGCGGAGGTCCACATTAACGCCATTTTTCCGCCACTTGACATGGCTTTAATGGAAATATCTCGTTCACGTCTCAAGCAATCCAAAAACTCTATGCTCATCTCATGAATCTATGTTATGGGGTGATTTGTGAATTTTTGTGCGATTTTTGGGTATGTTTGGGAGGCCAGTTTTTCTCAAAGGATTTGTAAAATTAAGAAAAATAAGAAATATTGAAGATTTAGTGAAGTTTTAAAATTAGAATTTGTAGTTAATAATTAATAGACGGACACCAAGTTAGTCCACTAGCAACCTGGGGTGCTCTTGCGTGGGTATCAATTATCTGTTGGTGTTCCGAAAATCATTTTCTTTCTTCTTTCCCTTCTTTAAACCTCTTAAAATTTCATTCAAATTCACGTGCACCCCGCCTTAACCCTATCCAGACCGGGCTTTTTTTGACCGTCTGGGACCGGGGGGGGGGGGGGGGGTCCAAATTGGCCACCAAATTTACACAGGATAATGTTGTCATGAATTCTAGCAACTACAGATACTTTGGTGTCATAATGACGTAACGTGACGTCATTATGACGTCATATAGTCGATTTTATTGGCTAAAACAGTCTTTCAACAATATTTCCTCAGTTTTGAACATAATAACAACAATACTTTAACAGCTACCTATTTGATAAAAGTCTTATGTTTACTAACACTGTTTTTGTTGTTAACAATAACAGTGACGTCATTATGACGTCATATACAAAGAAATAACCAACTGAAACGTTCTATAAGGCATATCTCTGAAACAAACGGTAGTGTTCATACCAAACTTTCACATATTGATGCAGGAGCAAAAGTTAATGAATTCGTACACTTTGTTGCCATGGTAACAGCATGTGACGTCATAGAAGGGATGTGTACATATCTTAAAAACTGGAACAGATAACTTTGCAAATTATGGCTTTTCATGTACCTAATGAATTCAAAAAAGCTTTCTTGAGTGAAAAGGACATTTTTATGATATTTTGACAATAAATGTTTAGAGATAATGGAATTACACAGACAGGTAAATAAATTTCCCATTTTATTGTCCGCCATCTTGGATCCGCCATCTTGGATCCGCCATCTTGAATTAGTCCAAACGTGTTTATTTCGAAAAAAACACCAAAAAATAAAGCAAGTGGACTGCAAAAGCTTAGTTTATTGTGGGCAAATGTTTTACAATCCAAAATATGGCCAATAATAACATTTTAGAGGGAAAAGACCGTTAGTACAACTTTGCTCCGCCATCCTGGATTTTGACATTTCATATTCCTCATTTTCCTAAAATTATCGTTAATTAACCTTAATTAATAAACAATTATACATAATTTGATCAATTATCGCTAAATTAAGTGAAAAATATTAATTCAATAAGAAAACTTGGAAATAATCTTGATTAAAGCGAAAAATGCTAATTTTGTAAAACATAGGTGTCAAAAAGCGGTTGCTATGGAAACGTCAATGTCGGTGGACAAAGGACGCTAACGGGAAAATGTTTCCAGATAAATTTTAGGAAAAGTCACCAAATTTGGTGGTCATAGCATCGACCGTTTTGAAACGACACAACTTCAAAGTTCGAGCGGGCTCCAAAAGCCCCCCCCCCGGTCTGGATAGGGTTAAATAACAAATGAAAAGTAATAACCAGTAATAAACAAAAATAAACATTATGCATATAGTAATAAACATTATGCATATAGAAAGACTTTTCTCCGGTTTCGAATCCGGACTTCTTTTGATATTCGCGTAGGTATGTAAGTGGTTCTCATCTAACTCAGAGGATTTTTCTCCAATTTTCCTATCCGCTGGTGGTGATTGAGGTAGCTATTATTTTATTACGTCACAATAACATATCATTTGATTTTTTATTATAAAGTAACTTACCAAACTTGATGAGAGACATGACTTCAGTTTTATTGCCATTCCACTAAGCGTTTCTGTCTAGTTGATACACATCTACAAACTTAAAACACAATCAGTCAGTACGGTTTATAAACAGATGGCTCTTCTGCTAAGGTAAGTTGTCATTCCCTGTTCTTGTCCGTGATGTTTCATAATAGACATTTGCAACAGTAATTTTATTTCCTCGCAAATTGTAAGCAGAGGGGATTGATAGATTAGTGGCAGATCAGAGCTCTTGTTGTACATGGCATTGCATCAAGATTTCCAGGATCACCTTAGTTAAATCGTCCATTCCTTCATTCGGATTTCAGAAATGTGACTTTTTAGGCTAAATTATTATAATACTATTATTACAGAGCAACAAATGTTTATAAGAAAAACTGTAGTTAGTTTATATTATTGGCATTTTTGATCCAGAAAATTAAGTACAGAAACGAAAGTTGGTGACCCCCGCTTGAATACAGACCGTCCTTTCAGCTACAGCCCTCGTGATGAGCTCGCCAGGGACCCGTTGAAACTACCTGTCATCCTAACAGCACGGTACAGTATTGGTTGGTTCTGGATCGAGCCACCCGGTAGTCAATTGCGTTGACGTGCAATACAGTACCTGTGTGCAATGCTCGCTAGAATGTCGCCGATTTCACTCGGGTTTGGAGGATCACCCCGACCAGACTGTCAGTTGCCTAACGGGAAAGCGAGAAAGTAGACAAGCACCAAGTGGAACGCACGAAACCCTCCACCCAGCTTGGAGTCACAACTAGGCAGCTATTGCCGGCCATCATTCCGTTCTTTTACTTTGTTTTTCCGATGTGCTTAAGCTCAATTCGATTCCATCGAAGGAGTTGTTGATTTAAGTTACTTCATACAGTTAAATCCAATAGTTGAAAACACAGGGAGACGAGGTCGCCTCCCATCAATATGACCGGAGTTTGAATCCCGGTGGTCTTGGTTATATACATGTTAATTATAATTGGCATTATACATGAAATGAATAGAATTATATCTTGCCTTGCATATCTTGCTGGACATTACAGTCTATTGTCTTGACGTTCAAGGCTTGGCATCCTGCGAAAGTAACTAATATTAATATTACCGTCACATACTTTTTTTGCAATTTTTCTGATTGGTTTTCGGTGTTCAATCAAACAAAGAAAAAAATGCTTTCAGGTTTTTCTTGTAATCGTATTTGATGTGTGTTTCTCAAAGTTCCCGATTAAATTTCGCTTCCGAGAGCTATAATTATTTAAATTCAAGCTTGAAATCAATAGAAACGGATAATTGTTGGAAACCATGCTGGACAGAACATAGCATTTCGGGTCAGAAAAGTTTTTCAAGACGTGTAAGAAAGGCACATTTGTGTTTGAGATGTTTTAAAGTCTGATTTCTGCAATAATCGCTGGGTTTGCGCCATTGGCAAATTATTGCTATAATAAAGAGGAAACAGATAAGTTGTCATTGCTAAGTATATTTCAAAATATATCGAATTATCTTTTCTCGTATCGCCAATGTGCCATTAATATTTTAGCTCGGGCAATTGGTGGTTGTACTAAAAAGTCAGTAGATATTATTTACCACGTTATCAAACAATGTTACAATAACTTCAAGAATCTTTTGCCTCAACACACGGAACGGAACCATTTCCAAATCATTTTTAGAGAGATGCTGTCATGAACTAGTCCATTCTCAGTGTCGACTTGGAGCCTCGACGTGTTCAGTAACGATTGCATTCATCTTGCACTAACCCTCATTTTGTATGCTTGACAATCAATGGCATGCCCACAAATATCCTGGAGAACTTTACTTTGAATGCTCTAATCTAGGCGATCAATGACGTTTCACCACAGCGCCGGCAAGTGAAAACATCGTTAAGAAAATTCAAAACTCATTTTGGTATAATTTGCGCATGGGTGAATAATGTTGCACCATCATTCATTAATTCACATACCGCGAAGCTCATTAATAACAATCATATTTCATAGATATCCACATTGAAGATTGTTTGAAATATTTGCCATAATTAACATACTGTAAGACAATGTAAAGGCCGGACCGTGGTGGGAGAAACGAATTCTAAAACAAACCAATTTGTTTTAGTACAATTTGTTTGCTCGATCACGCGTAGGTTTAATTACAGAAAACGTTTTTTTAGTTTTTCCAGGACCACTTGAAG
>JAJGOT010000085.1:1797500-1944370 GCA_022457155.1 Cladopsammia gracilis | reverse complement strand
AAAGACTCGTGTTAAAAATGTTTCAGCGATTTATTTAAAATCGAACAGTTTAATTTGTTTGAAATTTTCCCATTTAGTGTGCTAGATGGTGTAGATTATAGCGCATTTACTCACTTGTCGCGGGTAGCCCTAAAATCGAAAGATAATTAGGAAAAACTATTTTTCGCCATGTTTGTTTACCGTTGCTATGGAAACGCTGATTAGTATAAAAAGAGCATCGCTCAAAGCTTTTATCCAAGCCTAGCATCTGGTATCAAATTTAGGTTGAGTTCATTGAGCTACAGGACACCTACAGGACACGGGATGTGCAGTAAAAAGTCCCACGGTCAGCAAACCTAAATACGTCTAAAATTATATAGGATATATAACTTGCTTGTAGTCGAGTTGAAAGTCAGCAGAAGTAGAAGCGCTGACGCCGAATAAATAAGAGCCCCGATACCCCTTGTGATTGCCTAAGGGAGTCTCGTAACCCTCAACAGTAAGATTATGTATAAGCGCTTTCAAAAAGGGAAGTGTGACCCCCCAAAAAAAAAACTACTTGGAGCAACCTTAAATTTATCTGGAAAAGCTGATGTATGTAAATTAATTGTGATATTTCCATGGTTACCGTGATTTGTCCATCATGTCTCTCAAAAGGTTTAATGACTTTTTAAAACCTTTTTGAGGTTAACGGTGATTTGGTATGTATTGCAAATAATCTGATTGATGAACACTGGCCATTTTGAAACACTTATTAACAATTTCCCCACCTTGATTACGATTACTTCACTTGTTTTAAGAATAGAGTCTTGTAATTACTGACTCGTTTCCATTATATTTATATAGATAACCGGTTCTCACCTGAGAGCCGCAGAGGCAAATCCCAAACACAAGGAGTTGTATGCTGAAACAAGGACACAGAACGCAACTGCTGACCGGGTATATAACAGGGCACCTTTAGTTAAAATTGATTAACTCACGAACGTACACGCGAACTTTTTACACCCCCACCGTGGTACAAGGAGGAGGAAGGTGGTTGTTGCAACCCCCACTTGGTTCTTTTTGTGGCAATATTAACAATTGACAATAGTTTTAAAAAGATTTTAATAGATAGCCTGTAATGTGCTCTACAAGGTAAGGTAAATGTTATGGATTATGGCGCTGCTGGGGATTTGTAACGTCAACGTCATCGAAAGTGGCGGCCATCTTAGATTTTAAGGTATAAAGCAAGGCTGTTACTACATAGCACTTTTAACGCGACAACGACGATAGAGCCCAAACTGAAAGTCAAAATGCAACCGTGGATGGTTCTGTCTATGCTCACTTTCTCATGGTCACGCGCTGCTGTGACGTGGGTCAATAGGCAAACTTTTGAATTTGAGCTTATCTGTGGTCCATCACCATGTGCGATTTGGTAGAGAATTGGCGTTCGCGCTAGTTTTTGCTGCTACGCCGTGCTAACGAGACCCAACCAGGTCGAATCACCTGTCTACGGTTGCATTTTGGCTTTCAGTTTGGGCTCTATCATGTCGTTGTCGCGTTAAATGTTCTACGTAGTATCAGCCTTTGATTTTATCTCTATTTTTGGTGTTATGTCTCTCGTTTAATACAATAGCAACCAATCCAAATAAGCTTTGCCGTGATGTGTCGCAAGGATAAAAGAATAGCTATGATTAAATATTTTGCAGCTTTTGGTCACCTTTATTTGAAAAACACCTATTTTTATCCAAAAATGGCTTGACCTCGTGCTATTACTTTTGGTGTCAAATCTCGTTACCGTAGCAACCAACTCAACCAAACTTTGCCATGATGTGTCGCAAGGATAAACGAACAGCTTTTGTTTGCAATGTGTCATTTCTGCAATGGGCTGCAGCCAAATTTCAGGCTCATTGTCCACTGGTATTTGAGCAAATTTACAAAAAGATACCAAAGACTCTGGGCTAGCCTGACGGACCCTGTGTAGTTTTGGGTGGCTCGCTCCCGGTTTTAGCCGTTTAGGGCACTCAGCCTACACATCAATTCTGGCCGGGTAGCTCTCACTCCGCGAAGAGCAACATCAAGGCTTCAGCGCATCTAGCGGCCAAATTTGTCTCCGCCGCACCTCATCAGTGCCAACGGTCAACATCCGGGCACTTCTGTTGATGTGTCCCTCCCTGTTTCTCAATTTTCTTGGACCGAATGAAGGTTTGTTTTTTATAATCAGATATAATTTCTATAAAATTAGTATGCAGAACTCATGTTGTGCAAACAATGTGCAATTTGCCTTATAGGATGGAGAGACAGCGGCAAACAAAACAGACATGTTCAACGCCGAGCCTTCTACTTCCTTTGAAGCGACGAAGCAAAGGGAAGCTGACTTTGATGGCAAAGATGAAAATGCAATCCCCATGATAGTATTTTCGTCATCAAACCAGGAAGAAGATGCTGCTAGAGAGACAGCTGTCGATGACTGCGATGATGACTGTGAGTCATTTGACCCAACTGATCTGATGACATTTGCCTGGCAGATAGCACGAGGCATGGTAAGAATATCTTTTTGCATAAATAAAGAAAATCTATTGAAAAATGAATGATTTTATGGTGCTTGATGATAAAACTGAATCCCAGTTCCCGGCCGAGGGATTTCCGGTTATTTACTCATATTTAAATGGTAGAGTCTACCTTCTATAGCTCAGAAGGAGATCGGACACTTATTGAGAATTATATAACGTAATGTCGACACTTAGAATTTTTTTCAATAAATTTTTAAGTGTAAAAAAAAAAATCTAAAATCCCCGCTCAAGATTGAACCTGTGACCTCAGCTAGGCTCAGGCTTACATAGCCTACCACACCACTGTACCACCTAGCTTCTCGGTCTGCTTAGTGCTAAATTTAACTATATAAACTGCTGACCCCAACCTCAACTGAAAGCCAACCAGTTACTCCGTTATATAAGTATCAATAAGGTGTCCGACCTCCTTCTGAGCTATGGAATCTAGACTTCACCTATTTAAATGTTTGAAGCATTATCAAAGTCCTCTTTTACTCAAAGCGAACACGAGAGAACGACCCCAAATTCACTTCGCCAGAGGACACATTTTTATTGAGATTGTCTGTTTTTGTTTTTTCTTTTATCTTTACACGTGACTTCTAAATACGATTAAAAAGACAAGGTTACTCGCGTGAATAGTTCTTTCCTAGACCACTCGTTTGTCTGAAGAATGGGGGAATTTGTAAAGAACCCAAGGAATAATAGCACCTTCTACAAGCACTTTGTTATTATGAAGAGTATTTAGTACCCAGTAAACACAGCTTAGCCAGTCCAATGCACTATTTGTTAACAATTGCAAAAGAAGGAATCAAAGAGCATACATTAACCCTCGGACGCACAAGGGGGGGGGGGGTGGTTGCCACCCCCCTTTAAGATTTTTCTGAGATATTTTCAAGACCATTTACGATTAGCACATGCCGTTGTCAGTAACTGTTCATTTATACTTAAAGACACATTTTGGTAAAGTTTGGCGACAACCGGTTGCTATGGTAACGAGATATGATGTCATAAGTACCATGTGGTCAACCCATTTTCCAAGAAAAAAGCGTGTTTTTCACCTTTTTTCAGCGAAAAATACATATAAAATGCTATCAAAAGCATCAAAATGTTTGATTGTATGTTATTTTGCAACTCTGCAACTCTGCAATTTCTGCATTTTTCTGATAAATTTGAATTTTTAGTAAAATCCAAGATGGCGGCCACCTTGGCGGCCATTTTGGATGACGTCACGGACCCCCAGCAGCGCCCAACCCATAATATTTACCTTATCTTGTAGAGCACATCGCGGGCTATCTATTAGATATAACATATTTCCGAAATATTGCAACATCTTAAAAACCCGGCGGGGGGTTGCAACACCACCCCTCCTTGTACTACGGTTGGGGTATACGTTTGCGTGTACGTCCGAGGGTTAATATATTGATATATAATAATGCTTCAATTTGCAAAACGTGACCCCTTCACTATACGAATAAACATAGCTATGTAATTTTCAGTTAGCGCTTAATGGACACATCTTGGATCTTTTTACAGAGTTACCTTTCCGAGAAAGGCCTTGTTCACAGGGATCTGGCAGCAAGAAACATTCTCGTTGGACACGGTAAAAAGCTCAAGATTGGAGACTTCGGTTTGATGCGAGAAGTGTATCACGAGGTGTACGAAGTAAAACAGCAGAAGAAACTGCCAATCAAGTGGATGGCACCGGAGTCACTCTATGAACAGTTCTTCAGTTCTAAGAGCGATGTGTAAGTATCTCATCCAATAGCAAAAATAACTTAATATATTCTATACAACCGTTAAAGGGAACCTCTATTGTCAGAACAAAAAAAGTCGAAATTTAATTTTTTTTAAAAGAACAGGTGCAAATATAATTTTAGTGTACAAATAAAATGGATATTAATATCGCCTATTTTCGCTTTTGAATTTCCCGCGCGCCGCCATTTTGAATATTGATGACGTGTTACGGTTGCCGTTAGTTAAGAATAGAAGTTCTTTTGTATGCAACAAACAGACAATGGCGGCGCGCGGGAAATTTAAAAGCGAAAATAGGCGGTATTCTTATCCATTTTTTTTGTACACTAAAATTATATTTGCACCTGTTTTTTTTTAAATAATTAATTTTGACTTTATTTCCAACAATTTAATGTCAATTTGTTATAACAATGGAGGTTCCCTTTAAAGGACACGAGTTACCCAAAATGCGCTGCGCACTCAGACGGTGAAATCCACCATTTTCGATGCCGTTGAATTGACAAACATTGTATAGTAAGTCGTAATCTTACTGCATCGTCCCAAGTTGTGTAATTGGAAGTCTGCAACTGTTATTAAAGTTTTTTTAAATTATTAGTCTATCGGTTTGAACTATTTTTTCGTAGGCTTTGACATCCAATTAAATATCAAGTCAATGGTCTTATAGCAAGGCGTCACGGTTTCCTAAACGTGGACGGCCGAAGGCCTCAGGAAATAAAAATAAAATTATACTTTGCGAGTCGACTTCCGATTTTGGGATGCGAGAAAAAGTAAGGTTGGAATCGTAGGGCTAACCCATAGCCAGTTCGCCAAGATGTAATAACTTGCATCCGTACGAATTATAAAACAGCAATCATGCTGGAAAGAGGTTCGAATATTTCATACTGGAAGCAATATCGTCATACTTCTAACAACGGAGGTACTGCCTAGCTCCGAGACAAACAACTGAACCGCAAAATAAACTTTGAGGAACCGAAAACAATTACAAGATGCCATTATGAGATATGACAGTCTAAAAAAGACTTGGATCTTACGACTCTTTTAGTCGTTATGAAGAAACACTCTCGCATGCCATGCTAACCGCAGACTTTGCGCTCACACATAATCACGGACTGAGAAATTAAATCAGTGATCCTAGCATTCAGCGACTACTTTCTGTTTAACGCCTCCGGAAAGCGTAAATACTTCCTGTCAGTATATATCACAGCTAGAGACGTTTTCCTGAACATCAAAGAATCAACAACACTGAGAAGCCTGAGAACAACAGGACTGTTATATCTTAATTTTTGGTTACGCGCCACGTGTAATTTTCCGATGAAAACAAAAGCGTGGCTGACTCGGGTCCTTGAACCTAGTGGGAGTTATTTTTGGCTTGGGCAATAAGATGATTTAGTGTTTGTCTTTTAAACCTTTATTCGTTTTCTTTCATTATTAGCTGGTCTTATGGAGTCGTCCTGTGGGAAATTGCAACTCTTGGTAACTATTAAAATATAGTTTTATGTTTTAGTATATGATGCATTGCCGTCACAAACGTCTTTTTTCCAGCTTTGCAAGGAATCTGATACAAGCACTTGTAAGTGAGTTAGATCATTTTAACTCTTTTTTGTACAATTTACAAGACTTTGTATATGTGGTCAACTTGGCATTACCTGCAAGCTTCGCTCTCGGCGGTCGTTGGGTTTCTCATGAATAACATCAGACTAACTTTGTTTTGTTTACTATTTCTGCACGCATCGTCAAGCACGTTTCTCTGAGCTGTACCTATTCCTTGCAGGTGGTTCGCCATATCCATTGTTAAACAACGCAGACCTCATGATGCTTCTCAAGACGGAATACAGAATGGAAAAACCTGACTTGTGCACCGATAATATGTAAGTTCCTGGACACACTCGAACTTTGCTTGCAGTTTCCTTCATGCATTTTAATTATAATTAAATAATATATTATAATTATAATAAAAACCTTCCCAGCACCCTTTGCACCAGAAAAAATTTCCATGCCAAATAACTCTGTCAATTTTGAGTGAATGCGGATACTACACCACGTGCTATTTGCACCTACCATAAAATACCTATTTTTATTGACTAAGTGCGATGACGTCATCAGTCACGTGACTATGCCCCCAAGTGCCTTTTAACGTTTTTTAGGAACATGCTATGATAAATGCAAATACAGTCAACGTGGCAAGGAAGGCATTCACTTGCATCATTTCGTCATGCCCGGTATGGTTCCGGATTTTGAAAATTAAGGGGGCTATACACATGAGCAAATAGGGGTCTGGGGACAAGTATCTTTGAATGCATGTATCTTTATAAAGGTGAAATGCAAAGTTAACAAATTTTGTAGGTTGGTAGATATAAGTATAAATATCAGTTCTTTATCAACGTCATTAGCATGACGTCAAGAATCACGTGACCAGAACGCACGGAAATTGACTGATTTTTGGAACTTTTTGGAACCATCAAACATTTTTATTAACTTAAATAAATCCCCGTTTTTCCGCCCAGGTTAAAATTATGTTATTTTTGTGTATAAAAAAGGCGATTATTACTCCTCTAGTAAAAATGAAGGTGACGAAAAAAAGTTTTACAAGTTGGAAGACCTTGGAAATCCATCCTTTCCTGATCCTGTTCAGCGACTTTTCAGTTTAAAACTATAAACAAATCTGCATAAGCGGTTTTTATCTTACTTCTTACCAATGGCGTTGGCAGTTTTTCTGTAGCATTTTTCTTTCATACCGATCAGGGGTTAGATTTTCTTCCTCTACCCTCCGCAGTCCCCCGCTCGGGTTTGCAGGACATGGTCAGCGGGAAGACTGGTTCGAGTTTGAAAACGTGGTCACGTCAGTCACGTCAGCCCGCGTCAGCTTCGAAAACTTTCATTTTCATGTTTAGCGAAAAGTACGTACGTGGTTTGCTGTCTTGCAAACTGCTCTTTTCGTTGTCAACATATGGAATAGCGGAAAGAAGGTCTCAGAGTTAACATTAGGTCACATTTGTGGCCGCGAAACTCCGTAGTCCGCAACTCCTGTTCCGGAGAAAGCCATCAACAAAAGCTAAGTGATTTGTTATTGTACTTTAAAGTCCAAGAATGGCTTTTGCCTTCTAGGCGATTGATTAACATTTTGTAAGCTTATTTAAAACTGTGTAGTACGTGTGCAGAACTGATTTACAATTTGAACTGATTTACAATTAAGCGTAATTTTAGACGTAATTAGCTGAGCCTATATTTGTTTACAAACAGAACGAGCAAGCGGTGAGGACCATCAAAGACTCAAGCGGACCTAGAGCGGTGGACTAAATTATCAGCTCGGTAAGTTTAAGGACGTCTTTAAGCTTGAGCTTATGTTAATTAAAGCATTTAAAACGGTTAATATTTAAGATTAATGAGCGGTTTATAGTCGCTTTATAATTTAGTGGCAATTTCAGAAGTTAATCCACAGGAAACCCAAGCGTAATGTTTGCATATTAATGATATTTGAAAATATAAGACATTGTATGGAATTTCGAATTCAACGTTTTAAGCAATATATAAAATCAAAATTGCTGAATAAAATCGTTGAAGCATTTACTGGTGTTGTATTCTATCTTTATACAGTGTTTCTACGCTATTTGAACGATTTTTAGCGGAGCACTTGCCAGGCCGAAGGCCTGGCTGCGCAGCTCCATACTCATAGAACCTACGCCGTGATTTTTCATGGTCATGGCTAGCGGAATGTTTCGCGGGCGCGTTGTCTGCCCGCCGACGCCCGTGTTGGACAACATCCGGGATCTTAGCAATTTTGTTTTACGCGCGGCCACACAGCCGTGAGCTCGGTAAACACTTTAGTTGTTTTCTTGTGCCTAGCGGAGAATTAAACTCGTTATTTTCCTGCATTTTTTCGCAGTTTGCTACTCAAGACAGGGATACTAATTAAGGTATACTCAGAAGCCGCTTTAGTGGAAAAAGACGAGCTTTCAGGGATAAAATCTTGCTTCGAGGAACTTCGTGTATTACGTTTTTATCAATGCGGGAGATGATTTCAGAACCAGAAGCGGAGATTTGAATTTCCAAGCAAGCGAGGAACTTAAAGGTAAAACAGATTACAGTTTTCGATGAGAATTTATGTTGATATCAATCTGTGAGTGACTTGTTATTAGTGTTATTGTTAGTTTTGGCGAATTGATTTTAAAACGTGCCTAAATTTAGTTGTATCGATCTCTTGAATTTCATCGAAGAAAGCTTGAACTCGAGCTATAATTAGATGGTACGCGTTTTGCTTTTGAACGTAAACTAATGGAGATTTGAATAAATTTTTTCGAAAGAAGATTGTGTTGTCCATTTTTATGTGTTAGTTCATTCATTAGATAGATTGAAAAGCGATTTTATGTAAACAAAACAAGACTTGATTTTATAGTACAGTTCTATCTTCACTCGCATCGCACTATGCAAATATGTTTGTGTATTTTTGCAATTTTTGATTTTCAAATCAGTTTCTCGGGCAATTTTTGACAAACATAAACTGTATTTTATTCGGAAACTAGTGGTACTATTTATTCTAGACAAATAAAAGTTGTTTTTGTGAACTTTTGTACGGTCTATAAAAATGTACTGTGCAGACGGTCGCGTAATACTGTTTTTGAGAATTGCTAAAATTGAAAATAACCCGTTCGTCAATCTTAATTCTTGTGCTTCCAACCTTTCACCTTAGTTAAGTTTCACCTTAGTTAAGCTTGTTCAAAGTGCGACGCTGTTAGGCTTGGGCTATCTATATATATATTAGCCCATTTATCTTACCTTGTATAATATAATGGAAAGAAAGGAGAGTTCGGAGCTTTCGGCGTTCGACACGTGTCCACAAATGGCTCATTTTTCGCACAAAAATACGTGCTGCTCCCATTCTGACTGGTCGTCCTCACAGTAGAATAACGTTAAATTGCATTTCTTCGAACAACTTGAACATCCTTTGTTGATTATGACGAACAAGCCGCTCCACAAAATCACATAGCACTGCAAAATAGGCGCCAGAGAGCGTGAAGAACAGGAGAGACCACGGTGCGCGGTCAACACTGGGTACCAGAGTAAAATCAAACCCCACAGGGAAGGGAACGTTCAATTTTGTCAACCTGTCATTTTTGTTGCGCCTACCACTCGGTAAGGACCAAGTTGTCATTCTGCTGGTCATGCTTTACGGGGGGTGACAACTCTAAGAAGGCCTGTTTCGGGAGAAAAACAAAATTCTTCCGGGAATCTGAAGATTTTGCCGGGAATCGGGAGACTCGAAAAATTTTGGGGGAAACGTGAGATAATGCTGTTAAAATCTCGGGAATTTTGAAATTTTTGCGAGAATATATATAATTATATATATATATATATATATGTCTCCGAAAAAATCGGGAAGATATTCCAAATTTTCGGGACAACTTTCAGTTCCACACAGTATTGCTCAAACAGCGTTTGTTAGAGTTGTCACCCCCCGTATGCTTTCGACGTTAAAACGGCCTCTTGAAGAGGAGGAGACAAGGATCCGAAGAAGCGACGGAATACGGACCGTGTATCTGTTTCCTTCTTTTTGTCTATTAGTAAAACATTTACCAACATTTACATTTACATTGAGCTCGGTTCAGCTCTTACGCTTTTGCAATACATTAATTTTTTTTCTTTATGTAATAAGGGCCTGGTCGCACTACAGCCAAAAACAAAAATTAGCCCGTGCAAAAATCGAGGAAAACAAAAGAAACTGTTCCGGTGGGACACGCTTTTTGTAGAATGTGTTTGTTATTATGTCATAACACGCAAATATAATCTGCCAAATTAATTTCAGGCACCCACGTGCAAATGTTTTTTGTTTTACTGATATAGAATTTTAATTACCGATATAAAATAACATAAATTTTTGTAAAGAAAAAGCACGCTTTTACCTCAAATAGCGTATGGCGTGTTTCACAACAGTGACAAAGCACAATTCAGTTGCACGGTTTACGTTTTCACAAAAAAGTAAAAACAATAAAATGTCAATTGACATTTTTGCCGTTTTTACTTTTTCAATCTTTTCTTCCTTGTCTCCTCCTCTTCAAGAGGCCGTTTTAACGTCGAAAGCATGACCAGCAGAATGACAACTTGGTCCTTACCGAGTGGTAGGCGCAACAAAAATGACAGGTTGACAAAATTGAACGTTCCCTTCCCTGTGGGGTTTGATTTTACTCTGGTACCCAGTGTTGACCGCGCACCGTGGTCTCTCCTGTTCTTCACGCTCTCTGGCGCCTATTTTGCAGTGCTATGTGATTTTGTGGAGCGGCTTGTTCGTCATAATCAACAAAGGATGTTCAAGTTGTTCGAAGAAATGCAATTTAACGTTATTCTACTGTGAGGACGACCAGTCAGAATGGGAGCAGCACGTATTTTTGTGCGAAAAATGAGCCATTTGTGGACACGTGTCGAACGCCGAAAGCTCCGAACTCTCCTTCCTTTCCATTATATTATACAAGGTAAGATAAATGGACTAAAAATCGTTCAAATAGCGTAGAAACACTGTATAAAGATAGAATACGACACCAGTAAATGCTTCAACGATTTTATTCAGCAATTTTGATTTTATATATTGCTTAAAACGTTGAATTCGAAATTCCATACAATGTCTTATATTTTCAAATATCATTAATATGCAAACATTACGCTTGGGTTCCCTGTGGTTAATCCATAGATAGACCTCTAGATAGTAGTAAGCTAATAAGCTTGCCGCCAACATGTTTATTCGTTTACCGGTTTTACAAAGTGGTTTCGCTGCACGTTAATTCACTGCATGCCATATTTCATGCAGTCGTTTCGCTACATCTTGTGTTGTGCTGTAACTTTTCCTAATGGTAATATAATGATAGCACCAGTAGCGTCGATAATAATTCACTGAATGCCATATTTTTAACAATGTTTCATGCAGTCGTTTCGCTCCATCTTGTATTTTCCTAATGGTACTTTTCCTAATGGTAATATAATGCTACAAGCACCAGTAGTGTCGACAAATTGAGCATTATGCTCACTAGTTTTCTGTACAATTTACAGCCAGATGTAAGCATATGTGATAGGAAGTTTGTGTCAAACATTTTCACCCTTATGATAATGTGTACAATGAATGAATTAATATCATCTGAGAGAATGTGATCATCACCTTTGTTCATTCTCTTTTGTTATTACTTGTGTAACAAAAGTAAAAAATAAAATAAAACTAGTAGTAATCATGGATTGAAAGAGTGCGTTCGTTTGTTGACAGCTGAAAGAAGTAGTATTGATGTCGATTTTTGCCCTGCTAAATGTTTTTGTTTACATTTAGCCGCCACTTGAGAGTGCAATCAACTCACAAACATTTTGCTTTAGTGTTATTGTTGTGATTCGGAAGAAACAGCGTGACAGCTTTGTTACTTTTTTTATAGAGACCTATTCCAGTTCGCATTAACTCAGCTATATGCAAATATATATGGAAAATTCGACTAAAGTCATAATTAAGCGAATAACATTGAATATTTGACATACAGGACATGCAAGCAGCAGCACAGATGATGTGATTCAAACATAAGCTTACTCACTCGATCTTCGATAAATCTGAACAAAATCATATTAAACAAATCAAATTTTATTTAGTGAAATAACACATAAACTTACATAGTCGTGAGATCCTAGCAGTGATAAAGCAAACAAGGACCGTCGATCCTATTTATAGATCAACGGCATTCATATTTAAAAACAATTTCGTCACCCTGAAATGTTCGTAGTCAATTTTGTCGTCAAACTTCTGCCAGACTTCATTTCACTTGCCATATAATAAAAGGCAGTCAATTCTCAACTAATTTTCCAGCCGTAAAGTTGCTTTTATATGCGCTACATAGACCTACAAAAAGCGAACACTTTGCGATATTGCAGCCACGAGCAGGTACCAGTCTTTGACTGAAGTGTGCGATAAAGGTGCATGTTAATGCACATGACATAATTCAAGATGGCGCCGAAAAGGTACACGAACGATGAAAAAAAATGAACAAAAAGATCTCCACTTGGTATCACAGGACACCCAAGATTAGGATGTGTTCTCCTAACATCGAACCCAAAAATCACAGTTATGCAGCAACTGAAGGAGTTGCAATTTGAGGCTAAATCATACTTGTGATTTCAACGTTGGGATATCTGTTTACGGTCTGTATTTCAGTTTTTGTTCTCAATTTGCTTTTGCCATTCATCGGAAATAATTTTAAGATTGGTTCCGTTTGGTGCTTCAGTTACGATTCTTACTAGCCCAAATGGGTATTGAAGCAAAAATCCACTAGCCAAAACTGAATTTTTACTAGTTGGCTAGTTGGTTACCGTTAGTCTTGAGTCCTGAATTTATATATTTAATAATGCCCAATCTTGCAGCATGTGTTCTTTCTACAATATTTTTACAAGCAGCTGGTAGAAATAATTAAATTTCTAAAGAGACACAATGTAATGGGAAAGTTTACTGATATACATGTATAACAAATTAATGCTATATGCTATAATTAATGGTGTAAAAGACAGTAAAATTTTACTGTTTATGTGCCAATCAATTTGAACCTTCAACATCCCTTTCCCCTCCCTCTCTCCTCGTGGGCAAACCCTGGGCATTTTTGCATCTGGTGAGAAGGGAATTGACATGAAAGGCCCTTGCGAGTCTCCAGCAGAATAGATGTGGTCACCATACATGTAGTTTAATGAGATGGATGAGTGTTTTGTAACATAAAGGGCTCTCTAAAGCTCATTGGAATTATTTTTTAAAAGTATACATGTAGAATGCAATAACTAAGTACAATCGATAAAATAACAGTTTGTAGATTTTGTCGCTTGAAATAGTGAACAGGAATTGAAGTAGTGAATTGCCAGTCAATGTGTTGAAAGTGAAGGTCACAGATCTCTCCTGTTTCATAAAATGCATACTGTCCGCAGAGCAAGAACAGCCATTGTATGGCTAATGAGAAAACACTGTAAATTGAACAACCATGCTCAAAAAATGCTACTTTGCATTGAGTTGAGTTGCTAAACATGTTTAGTATATTAAGTAAAACTAATTTCCACATCATGGATAGAAGCTTGCAAGGGATTTTTCCAAACCCCAACAACATTGCTAAAAGCTAATAAATACATGGGGGGAGGACATTCGGTACTAGGGTAGGGCAGTTAAATGTGTCTTTGACAAATGCCAGGGGAGTTGCCTGGAGGGCAGAGGCAGTTGAAGTTTTGAATTGTTGTCACATTACTACCTGACAAAAGAAACCAGCTCTCCAACACTACATTTTTAACTTCCCGTAAGCTGACACAGACACCTACATGTACATGTACTTGGGGTCCGCACGGTCTAAAATACACTGCAACCTCCTGTGCACAGACAGTAATTAATGATTTCAAGAAAATTTCTAACAAAATTGGTTCGGTTGTTATGGTTTTAATAATATTGTACTTGACTTGAACAAAAGCGAAGTGTGAGTCTGAACAGTACAGTTCCATGTTGGTAACAGAGTCATTTCGATTCCAAGGTTACGGATAATTACACATGTATCTTAAGAGGCCTTAATGTGGCTCCCAACAGTTTCCAGCACTTTCCAAGACTTAGATTTTGATGGGTCATTAAAACCACTCTTTATCAGTTGATGCTACAATCATGATATCAAACGAATGCCCAACGATTGGTGAACACGTTATCATTTTTGGGACACAATATGTTACTATAGTAACAGTATAACATGCTGAAAACACCCTTCATTTTAGCTTTAAGTGTTAATAACTCAAAAATGAGTCGGTGAACCCCATTTTTTATTGTCAAATTTTGATCAGTAGGATAAGAGGTAACTTTTGGCAAAGTTTAAAAAAATCCTGTAGGTGGGGTTCAGAGCCACCAAAAATGATAACAACGTGTTCACCAATCATTGGGATTCGTTTGACATCATGATTGTAGCATCAACTGATAAAGAGTGGTTATAATGACCCATCAAATTGTAAGTCTTGAAAAGTGCTGGAAACTGTTGGGAGCCACCTTAAGATCAGGAAAACATGAAAACAGACACTCATCAATAGTTTCTTTTTTCATACCTAAAGGCAATGTGTTTTAGAAAATAACTGCATGCACTGCACATAAAATATGTACTTTTTCTGTTCTGTTCACCCCCGAAACATGGGGGATTGAGTATGTTACTGTTTTTATATAGCTTACATCAGTTCATGTGACAGCAATGTGAGAGCTTTACAGATTATGTAAATTTATTTAGCCACAAGTCTTTTAATGTTTTTTTTTTCCCTGTGATGGATAACACAATTACAAGTGGTCTTAAAAGCTTCAAAAGGCATGTACTGGTGCATGATAAGCCCTCTAGTGTACTATTTTGTTTTCAACCTCCTGTACACCTGGACACCTCCCGTAACCGGACACCTCCCTTAAGGGGACACTTCCCGTAAGCGGACACTTTCCCTTGATCCCGAGGGTGTCCGCTTACAGGAGGTTTGACTGTATGCATTGTAATTTAATTTGATGCACTATTTAAACTCCAGACAATTATTTCCTAATAATGAGTTTTATTCCTAAATTTGTCTCCTAAGACATGTCCAAAAAAGACTTCAAGGACAAAACAAATTGGATATATATAAAGGTACATGTACATGTCAAGTCTGCTTTTTTGTCATTTTGGACATGTGACCTGAAAAAGCTGATCCCCAGTCCAATTTGGACTACCCTGGTGAACCCCGGTCAGTGGACACAATGTTTATCAATAATTGAACAGCACCTCTTAGCAGATGCAATAATCAAATATCACATGGTATAGTAAGGTCTGTTGTACATGTAGTTGTTTAACTTGCCAGTACTCTAATATACATTTTAGGAAGTGCATTTTTTTTGTAAAGATTGATCATTGACAGTTCTTAATCAGCCCTTCTGGCAGGCTGCTAGAAAAAAGTATCACACTGTCTTGAAGTGTCTTCATCGACTGAAATTTGTTATAACATCATGAACCCTTTGGAGAATGGGCCAAAAAATTAATTTTTACCACAATTGCCGCTAAACTCGCAATCTGATTGGTCGACGTGAGTGGTAAATGAGAGTCGAGACAACGGTGCTGACGCTAATGTCACGCGCGCCTGAAAACAACCAATCAGATTGCGAGAAAGTTATAGACAACGCTTGCTCTTTCTTTGCTGTCACGTTTTGTAACAAGACTTCGATTTTTCCTTGTATTTTTTTCTAAATATTGTTGTAAAAAAACAAATTTACACCGGTTTTCTGTGGTGTGGACTCTTATTTACCACGATTTACGTCATCACATGGTCAAAATTTGTTGCTGACTCACTTGGCTGCGCCTCATGAGTCCACAACATTTTGACCATGTGATGACGTAAATCATGGTAAATAAGAGTCCACACCACGATAAACCGGTGTAAATTTGTTAAATTGACTCAAGGTAAATAAAAAGGGTGACACTGATTGCTGACTTCATACACAGTGTATTTCAAGATGGTTTAGACAATTATGTAACTTATATAAATTAAACAAAACCAAGCTAAGCTTAACTTGCAATGTTGTCTAAATTTTTGTTATAGTTATGTTTTTGTCTTGCTGAATACCGGGTTCAGCTTTAATATATGAGATTTAATATATGGGTACAGATGTCCCTCAGTCGTAAACTTTTCACTTCCACTGGCCAGTCAATTATGTGTTCAAAGATAATTGCTGTTATTGAATGAATGGTGTGACTTTGAGTATAACACATGCTGCACGTGAGTTACCCGGTAAATAATTTTATAGCAGAGTGTACATGTGAGCGGATGTTATATAATGTATGTTACTTGTGAGTTCATATGATTTGGTGCATATTTATGTCATGCAAAAATGTTTAAAATATTATAAAATCTGTTTGCTCTTCAATTCTTGGACTTCAAACTAAGTGTGATGGAAAATTACATGTATAACTGATCTGTGGATTTCAAAATAATGGCTTTGTAGCATTTAGGGGAAATGTCACTGTATTGCTGTCATTGCTTGCTTACTCGGCTCATCCAGTTTTGTTGTTCACACAATGATTATTTCTGTCATCCTAAGATGTGTTAATTACCACAGTGATGTTGCAGTAGATGCATGGCTCTTAGAGCCCTTTCATTGGACTGTGCATTAGGGGATTCCCTCTGTCCTCCCATATAATGCTTTTGCTATAGCTTGGTAATAAGTAACTCATGTCAGATGTCCCCGGATAAATAAATGACTTAAAAAAAAATTAATGCAAAAAAATGGAGGTGACACCAACTTTTATTTAGCAAAGTGAATGCAGTGGCTCACAGCTGTTCATGTGGTTAGTTTTCTTCCTCTGTACGCGGTCTGAGTTGCATGATGTATCATGGCATTGTGACATAAACTGTATGTGCAGTAAGGATGCACATAAACAATAAGTGCGAACATGCTTAAATTAAGTTTTCTGTTATTTTCATCAGACTGCTGAAGAGGCATCCCTTGGTATATTCAGTATACGCATAAGGTGGATTTTCTACAACAACTGAAACAGTGAATGGAATTTTTTACAATGACTAAAATATTTTTAATTAATATTGATACTGTCTGTTTGTAAAAAGCGTTGTAATGTAATTATCTGACCATCCCTTTAAATCATTAAAAGGGTCATTCTCAACCAGGGTACATTGCTTTCTGAAGTTCTGTTTGTGGCCATTTTTGGGTGCTGGGAAAATGGCCACCCAGCGATTATTGCAAAAATTTAAGGTTGTATTGAGGTACATGTACAGTGTACATTGAAACATTGGCAAACTGGATTCCAAACAAAAAAAATTGAAGAGCTGTCAAAGTGATTTAGATCACTTGATGGATAGGACATTCTTCTTAGTGAATTGGTTATATACATGTACATGTACTGTTTGATCATCTCCAGATCATACAGAATAGAGAATTTAAGCATCATGACAACGTTCTTACTTTTTTCAAAAGCTTTGTCATCTTCCAAGTGAATGTACACTGGTTGATATGGGGAAGATATGGAAAGTGACAATAGTTTTTATAATAATGACCAGTACATTTTGTCAAATCAATAACCTTTTATGTGTATGAGTCTTTTTAATGTATTATTTAAATTTAAATAAATGTTTATTTTTTCAAATACTGCTGTATTATAAATCAATGTAAATGGTGTTATTATGCAACATACATGTAGCATTTGACATTGCAAATATGCACCAAGACAATGCAAATACAATGTATGATACATGTACATTATTATTTGACAGCATTCTAGAGTGCAAATATGCATCAAAACAAGTGCAAATATGACATTCTTCTGACCGTGCACTAGCAAAAACAGCTTCAAAAATTTAGTTTTAGGAGGAGATTTCTGTCGTAATCGGTATAATAAACAATAATTATTATTATTCAATGAAAAGTTGTGCAATACGGCTGGGCATTTTTACTCGTCAGTAAATACTCAGCCGTATTACACAACTTCACGCTGAATAACCTCTATTTACTCTTAAGGGTCAGCGCATTTTTTTTTGGTGCCCCCTCAAACTCTATATAGTTAGTATGAACCCTCCCAACACCACAATCACACGTAGCACCTTTGAAAAGCAAGCCATGTGGTGTACACATGTTTATTTACAGGATTTACTTGAACGTCGCAGATTTTTCTTCAACGTTGTTGAAGTTCTTTTCTGGACTATAGTCTACTTATGTTAAAATTATTTATAAAATTCATTAATAATTCATAAGGAAAATACAAAAGAAATGAATGTTTAATGAAGGTTTGTAAACCCCAATACAGATCAACTGAGTTGATGAATTATTAAACAGTAGCATTAACTTTTGATACAGATCTCTGCTGAGCTAATTAGTATGCATTAACTTTTCATACAGATCTCTACTCATTGTTTCATTTCGTAAGTCAGACAAAATATTCGCGTCCGATCTGTATGGGCGTTTACAATGGCTCGCCTTCGGCTCGCCATTGTAAATGCCCATACAGATCTCCTGCTCATATTTTATCTATCACTTAATTATAATATATTATTTCCGGTTTCACTTGTAATAATAATAATAATAATAATTATTATTATTATAATTATTATTATTTAATCTTTGAGTGTTTTTTTAACGAAAAAAGATGTATATAGAGAGGTGTAATTCTTTTTAACTTTCATTAGTTTTTAGGTGTCAATTTGTAGTTGTTGTGAATTATTATTATTGCTATTTTTAGAGCAGTTTTCAGTTGAGTATCGAAAGTAATTAAACAATTGCTTTGGTTTTGCATTGCTACGCTTTGTGATTGGCTAAAAAATCTCGCGCCACTTTCTCGACCAATCAGAAGTAAAACCAAAACCAATCGTGACTTGCTCACACGTGTTTTCCCTCGCTTGGCACCGCCGACATGTAATTGCTTCGAGCTCTGATTGGTTCATTGGATTGTTCAAAGACTGCTGTGATTGGTCAGAGTAATTACTTTGGTTTTGGTTTTACGACACTCAATTGAAAACTGCTCTAATAAAGATTTATTATTATTATTATTATTATTATTATTATTATTATTATTATTATTATTATTCGATTATTTGATTCTCTCCAGTTGCCGGATGTTCTACTTGGTAATGTTTATTGTGTCTCAGCCACTCCCCGTAGCTTAGAGACACAACACTTTCCTCAACAAGTGTGCAGTTCCGAGAATTATTATTATTATTAATATTATTATTATTATTATTATTATTATTATTATTATTATTATTATTATTATTATCATGTGTTCTCTATATAATTATGTGTTCTCCATGGGGGCCGGGTCCAAACCATGGACCTAGGGCACCCATGAGGCGCTGTGTGGAGGCCACACTACTTAGCATTGCAGAGAAAGGGTCTTGCGCAGGATGTTGGCTGTCCCAATAATAGTATTATTATTATTATTATTATTATTATTATTATTATTATTATTATAAAAAATACTATTATTATTAAAAAAAATAAAAAGAATAAAAAAGAATAATATCCCAGACGGCATGTACAGCTATTTTTTTGTTGTTGTTGTTGTTGTTGTTGTTTTTTTTTTTTTGTTTTTTTTTTCAAAACGTGATTGATGAAAATTTCAGCGTTTTCAATTCACTACAACGACTTGCCGGGACCCCTATTTGTCAGCTTGTTCAGTGTTCCTGTCGGGCCTTCACAGATACCGTAGCGGCCTCGATAAAATAACTCCCACTGTCAGTTCACCCCGACAGGCTATCCCTTACTCCACTGTTACCCACCTCCTACGACGAGGAAAAATACCCAAAAACCCTATAAACCTTTAAATTCCCATGTTTGTTCCCGAAAACCCATGATGCAACAACTTGCTTGAAAAGGCCCATGTGCGAGGGTTGTGCCTAAAGAATACCGTTTAGAGGGACGTCGAACACCTTATTAAGACTTATATAACGTAATGTCGACACTTAGAATTTTATTTTCCATAAATTTTTAAGTGTAAAAAAGAAAATCTAAAATCCCCCACTCAGGCTTGAACCTGTGATCTCAGCTAGGCTTAGGCTTAGATAGCCTACCGTACTACTGTACCACTGTACCACCTAATTCTCGGGTTGTTCAGGCCTAAATTTAACTATATAAACTGCTACCCATAACATCAACTGAAAGCTAACCAGTTACTCCGTTATATAAGTTTCAATAAGGTGTCCGACGTCCTTCTGAACGGTATTCTTTAGGTATAACCATGTTCGAGCCAAACACTCAGAAATGAATTACAATGTAATGCAATCGAATCACCATGTCCTTGTCTGATATAATGTAATTGCAACAGCATAATCTCCAGCACTGAGGTGTTTCAATCTGCTTAAATCGCTCTTCCTTTCTTACCTGTCAGCTACGCCCTGATGACGGAGTGTTGGAAACAAAACCCGGATGAGAGGCCGAGTTTTCAGGAACTGGTTGGAAGTCTGGAAAAGCTGATGCTTCAGGAAGTGGAATATTTTGATTTTGACTTGGTGGACGAGACCAAAGATTATTATCAGGTCAAAGAGTCAAATACAGCAGAAATTGATGTCGAAGAAAAGCCCTAAAAAAACAACTTTGCCTTTATTAACGTAATGTTTGGAGTCCTTTGATATATGTTTCGTTTATATAATTTGGACTAGTATAGAGAAAAGTAAGATATGAACATGCAGTTAGTTGACTTATTAAGTAACTTGAGTAACTTATTAAATATAATTATGTAAATTATCCAACTGTTACTTACAAAGAAATTAGGGCTCATCCTCGGTGTAAGAACCTGTGAAACTCATGAGTGACGTAAAGCAAAGAAAACAAAAGGCATAAAACAATAGAGTCAACTGGGAATGCAATACTACAAAGGTAAAAAACAAAGAAAAAAGTCACAGGTTCTTACACCGACGTAAACCCGAAATTAGCCTGTTCCAAGTGTTTAGATACTGGCGGAGCAACTACAACGGCAAGCCAAGGAAAACGTCACTTGAAAAAGAGAATTCGCGATCTTTTAAACTATTTTGCAATTGTTAATAATTTGCCTAATGTGACTGAATAATTATTGTCCAGTAGCCGAATTCTTAGGGATTAGGGTTTTAAAGTTCAAATAAAGAAATCATAGTTAACCATCGTGTGTTCAAGCTCTCCACAAAACCTATAATTTGATCATTTAACGTTGTTTTGCCTCAAACGGCAAAGACATGTACCATAATGTAAAATGCACATGCAGAGGCATTGTTTTCGCTCATTCAAGTTATTGCTTTGTGCCGTTCTCGCTGCCGTCGCCGTCGTATTTGCTAAAGCTCCCTATAATAGCGCGAATGCTGACGGGTAGGGAAGAAACGCGAAAGAGCTACACGAACTCGCCTTTTCGTGCGCTCCGAATTTTTACTTCGTTAAGCATGTTGCCACGGCTCGTCCCTTGTAAACCCCCGTGAAGTAAGTTCTTTTTCACTATAGAAGTATTTTTTTTAGCCGTAACAGTCACCAAAAGTATGCAGGAAACAGAATTTAGCGTCCTTAAATTCTAGCTTATGTACCACACAGCAAGATAGCTAAGTTTTATGGATAAATTTGTAGTTAATTATAATCATACACCTAATACACGAATAAAAAAGGAAGGTTCACTTTTGTGTTCACTGTCTCATGACATCATAATTTGGACAAAAACGAAACCTTAATAAGGCAAGGATGGTCTTGTTTGACTAGTTTTAAACGATCTTTAAGAGTATATAAATATGACTAAAACCGAATTTATGGTAATTGGTTCGAGATAAAAACTAAACACCCAACATGCATTCCTAGTCCTTGCTATTAATGGATCTCCCATAAATCAAGCATCAACTACTAAATCCCTGGATGTACGTGTTGACCAAAATCTTACCTGGAACAGCCATATCAATAACTTGGCTAAAACGATAACCTTTGGTATTGCGGCCATTAAACGGGTAAGGCGATTTGTCCCTTTGTCAACATCGCATTCTATTTATAAAGCCTCAGTTGGGGAAATTGTGGCATCAAGCTATCGGATAAACTACAAGAGCTCCAAATTGCGCAGCTAGCAGGGTGTTAACGTTCTCAAGTTATGACATGACTAATGCTAGGTTGGAAAATTCCTAATACTCCAAATTGAAAATTAAATTGTTGGTGGTCTATAATCCCTTAATGATCTTTCCCCTGAGTCCAGTCTCTGTTTGCTTTGTCCCTTTGTCAACATCTCATTCTATTTATAAAGCCTCAGTTGGGGAAATTGTGGCATCAATCTATCGGATAAACTACAAGAGCTCCAAATTGTGCAGCTAGCAGGGTGTTAACGTTCTCAAGTTATGACATGACTAATGCTAGGTTGGAAAATTCCTAATACTCCAAATTGAAAATTAAATTGTTGTTGGTCTATAATCCCTTAATGATCTTTCCCCTGAGTCCAGTCTCTGTAAAAGCGGTCTGGCCGATCTGGTTTGAAAAACAGATTTCGCTCATTTATCCTGTGTTGCAAGACTTTCGTGAACTCATACTGAAACCACAATCCGCTTGATCAGATCTTTTAAATTTTTGAGTTCAAATTTAGGCTCAAATTTAGCACAATCTTTAAGATCAATTTCACAAAAGCTAACACTGTCTTTCACTGTAAAAGCTGACCGATTACTATACAGTGTGTTGCCCAGTTTCCGGCCAGTACCAGTTTCCGGCCAAAAAACAATTACGTCGGTTATGTTCGTCGGAGTTTTAAATTTTCGTCCACCGAAGCGTTCCGAAAGAGAGACGAACATTTCTGCTACAGATTGGTGGTTTTGGCGCTCTTTTTGAACAAGGAACGGCCGAGGAAGGAAATGTTTTGTCCAGGTGATTGAACGTTTAGCGATTAATTTTGGCTCGTTTCACTGCACATCAAAACTACCGTAGATAAACAAATAGCTCGTTTCACAGGAAATATCTCAAGGAGCTTCATAATTTTTGGACAAATATTAGATTAAAGATGAAAGTGATTAGGGAATATATCATCGTCAGCTGGAATAGGGCTGTTCCTGAAATTTTAGCAGTCAAACTCTCAGCGAAGATTTCGACCTAGTGTGCCAGTTTCCGGCCACTAAAAGACACATTGCTCAAAACCTATTTCTTATTAAGTGAAAGAACCGAATATTAAAATTTCCTGGTCGAGAAATTAAAGATACATGTGTTAGTGTAACAAAGATTACGAATTAACAACAGCTTATGCATGTATAGCGTGACTAAAAGTACGTAAGTCATGATTTGTTTTAGTAGTAGTCTGTCAACAAACTGCAGAAGACACGCTTCCGGGTCACTAAGGTCATACGTATTTTGAATACTGAGTAAAACGGTAGGAGATAAAGCTTAATATTGTAACTTACCTGATATTTATAACTAGGCGTCCACTATTATCAAGGGAATTACAAGTCGGTTTACGTCGAGCAGTTTCAAGGAAAATTTACTTTAAGTCGGTGGCCGGAAACTGGGCTAGCTGGCCGGAAACTGGGCAACTTACTAGTTTTGCGAAAAATGGTATAATTTATTTAATACTTGGGGAAGGCCGCCAACCATTTAACATTTTAAAGGTAAGTAAATGAACTGTCTTTGAAAGGAAATTGAGAAATTTTCCGTGCAAAACAAAGGAGTTATAGCGATTACAAACTAAAGTGGCCGGAAACTGGGCAACATACTGTAACCGAAAAAAAAATTGCAGGTTGAATTTTTATTGGTTATTACAATCAGATAATTATTGGTTAAATCAACCATTCTTTTTATTTAAAGGGGAAGTATCATGGGGATTTGGTGTCACTTAAATAAGCAAAAAATTTTATTGTATGATCAGAAACCGAAAAGTAAAGCTCCAATGGTGTGATAAATTATCACAAAATATATCAAAACTGTCGATTAGTGTCTCTGGTAATAGACGGACTGGGTGTCAACGAAATACAACTTGAAAAAAAATTGGCCTAATCTTTTTCAAGTTACCACATTTCCGTCTCCAAATAGGCTAGAACAAACCAAAATCTGTCTCTCTTCCAAGAATTGGTTGATTTCACTCTCTTGGTGTCTTAGTTATTTTGTAAATACGTAAAGGTATTGTAAAATGGCTTTGACCAAAAAACATCAAAATTCTCGTGATACTTGCCCTTTAATGGTTGTTTTAACCAAATAATATGGTTGTTTCAAACCTAATCATACTCGCTTTTTTAACCATTGACAATAGGTTGTTGTTACCGATTGTTTTTAGGTTGAAATGACCTTTTAAATATGGTTGTATAATCCACTGGATTTGGTTAAAACAACCATTTTTATCTCGTTAATGCGCATGCGCATTAAGCGAGATTTCGGAGTCGAGTACGAAAAGGGACAAAAGTTGTTAACAAAATTTTGTGGACTTTTGTCCGGGGGGGTTTCTTGTCCCTTCTTTATAGAAGCTATATTAGGGCATTGAGGATATGGTTGGTTAAACCGGTTAGGATTTCAAGAAAGGCGTCACATACTGCCACTAAAATTTTTGGGGAGCACCCCCGGACCTATTGTTAATTTCCCAAGGGTATTGGGATGTCAGAACTTGTCATGAACTTGTCATATCTCACATTACGTTACCGCAAAGGTATTAAGTCCTTCTTTAAGTTTCGATATCTCACGTTACCTATCAGTTTCAATCATTTGTCGTAAAGCCATTGAAGCTGCTTTAGAAGGGATGCGTTTTCTTGGGAAACGCAGTTTGAGAATTTCACGGTGTATTTTTACGAATGGAGACGTTTTAAGAAAGTTAAATGGGACAGAAAAGTTTGTGTTTTCATATAAGCGATATGGCAGAGCAAAATAGCATGAACTTTGCGTTTTTTGAGGAGCACCCCCGGACCTATTGTTAATTTCCCTAGGGTATTGGGATGTCATGAACTTGTCATAATTATCTCACGCTACGTCACCACAAAGGTATTACAGTTCTTATTTAGTTTCGATATCTCACGTTACCTACGGTATCAATAATCTTTCAAATTTCAAATCATTGCCATTAATAGATTTAGGTACATGGTAGAATGTATTGACGGTGATAAAAATTGCGCTTTGATTATGCAATAGTATGCAAGGGACCTCGTGATTTTGCAGACTTCGTCAAACTATTTCTTGTTTGCTGCAATTCTCTCTACAGTTCTATTCGTATACAAGTAAAATTTTGTTGTTGAAAAAGCAAGCATTTTAACAACCATTTTATAAGCGATCTGAGCGTTTCAATTCAAGACAGACATTGGAACTTATTATTACGGACTTAATTGAGAAGATATTATTTGAGTGCCAATACGAAGAAAATATCAAGAAGTGCTTAGGATTTTATCGGATACACCGCCACTAAAATTTTTGGGGAGTACTCCCGGACCTATGTTAATTTCCCTAGGGAATTGGCATGTCACAATTTTTTTTTAAGTTTTGATATATCAGCGTTACATATCAATCTTTCAAATTTGTTTTTACGTGGATGTGTCCGAGACGGCATTGATCTTCAAAGGTTCAAGAAATTTGTGTTTTCTTGTCAATCACATGTCGTAAAGCCATTAGTGCTCATTTAGAAGGGTAAAAAAGGTCAAATGTTCTTGGGAAACGCAGTTTGACTGAAAATTTCACGGTGTATTTTTAAAATGAATGGAGACGTTCTGAGGAAGTTAAATGGCAAGGGAGCAAAAACAATAATTACTAAGTTCAATTTATGAAATGAATGGCTTTGAGTTCTCATAGTATGTTATCATTTGATGAACTACCGATCACGCGAACGAAATCATTGCCATTATTAGATTTAGGTACATGGTGGAATGTATTGACGGTGATAAAAATTGCGCTTTGATTATGCAATAGTATGCAAGGGAGCTGGTGATTTTGCTGAACAAACTAATTGTGCAAATGTAGAAGTTATTGTTTGCTGCAATTCTTTCTACAGTTCTATTCGTGTACAAGTAAAAGTTTGTTGTTCTGAATTGAATGACAAAGCAAGCATTTTAACAACCATTTTATAAATGATTTCAGCGTTTCGATTCAAGACATACATTGGCATTATTACGGACTTAACTGAGAAGATATTAGGGCCATTTATACGGGAGAAAATAAGACGCGTCTTATCTAAGACGCGACTTAAATAAAATGCGAAGTGTACCATTTATACGTTTGCGTCCAACATAAGACGCGAAGATCACGTATAAATGGTTCGCGTCTTATTTTGATACGGCGCACTTGTTGTTCACGTCTTATTTAGGACACGAAAGCATTTATACGAGGAAGTTCACGTCTTATTTAAGACGCGGACAAAATAAGAACTTAAAAAATAAGTCGCGTCTAAAATAAGACACGAATGCTTATTTTGTACTGTTTATACGATCGGTTCGCGTCTTATTTAAGTCGCGTCTTAGATAAGACGCGTCTTATTTTCTGTCGTATAAATGGCCCTATTATTTGAGTGCCAATACTACTCAAGTAAATCAAAGGGCTCTTAAAGCCATCTCGTTAAAGCGTTAGAACGTGTGGTTAATAAAAAAAAAATAGAAGAATTGATAGTGAATATGGTAAAGATGCCGTTGTAGCGCACCTTTAGATTAAGTCTACTTAAAATACGTACATGAAAACATCACATGATGCATATTAGCCAATAGAAATTTATGTTCACGAAATGGGCTTTACATTTTCAAAAAAAAACAACTTTAACATAAAAGGCTGATCAGACAGCAAATTTGTTCGATTTCTTTTAATAAGATATGCCCGATATTTCGGTTAGACAAAACTAACCTTCATCAGGGGCTAGGAAAGCTTAGTGAAGATGGAAACAAACGGTTACAATATTTACAATGGGCTAAGATAAATTGCTGGCACACGATAGGCTAATAAACAAGTAACGGTCCAGCTATATATTGCTACTGTTTGTTCTAGTGGTCCTTGCATTTTTACAGAAGTTATTTACATTTTCACGCTAGTAACTAAAATGGGGTCCTATTATTTGGTTATACAATAGACGTGTTTAGAAAATGTTATAGGCTGGGCCTTATCATCATCATTATTATTTTTTTTTTGCAAAAGGAGGGGAACCCGTGCCCCTCTGCTAACAACTTCTCTGTACAGCATTGGGGGATCTTTTCTCATCAGTGCTCCACTTTTTCAAGACCAAAAGCCAGAATAATCCTCAACTTCGACGACTAAGGAGAGCTTTTTTTCACAAGATTTGGTGCCGTTTTTTCACCACAAGCAAGAAAGCGTCTTGTAACCATCTGTCTTCGCTTTGGCGAGTGCGTGCTTTTCAATTTGGGTTTTGGTCTCGCGAGTTTTCTCGCCCTCGCGTTACGTGGAGATGGCCGCGCGTACCGCACACCAGCCGTTCGCCCACACTAGAACTTACTGTCCGCTTGATAGTGGAGGAAAACCTGGATCTTGACTCGCTCAGTATAGCGCAGTCGTTACCGAACTTTAAGTAAGAAATCGTTGGGACAGAATCGGCCACGCGGTTGGCGGCATCGGGCTTTGACTGCGAAAGCCGCGTTATCCCTTTACGCCTTTTACGGCAAAAAGCACTACACGTGTCATGCTTCATTCCCGTTGAATTCCCCGATGAAAACCTGCTACAACTCGTGGAACAATACGGCGACCTCAAAGCGCGAGCAGTCCGCCGGCTTTGCTTCAAAGCTACGCGCACATCGAGAACGGCATCCGTGTCGTAGAATTCACACGTTAACAAAAGGCAGTGCCACGCAAATAAGTCACTCAAGGGCTCGAGTTATTTTTTTAAGTACACTGGCCAGCCAATACTATGCTACCGGTGCCAGTCTTCCGAGCGCGTTGTTAAAGACTCCCCGAAGGCGAAACGCCGCGAGGCGAACCGCGAGGCTCCAGTGCCCGGAGGGGGGACACCAGAGGCCTCCCGACCCCCACTACAGCAACCAGCAACGACACTCCCCCTGTAACCACAATAGGCCATTTGCACGATAGCGTCATTTGACTACAACTACCAGAACTCATTTCGTTTTTCCTTTCTTATTTAAATTTTGTAATCCCAGTGAGGTTTAAATAACAAAGGTCCTAATTTGCACTACAAAACAAAAAATGAACCTCCGTGCGACCATTCTCCAGAAACTGCCGGCCACCCCCTATTACCGATGCCGTGAGCGTAAGCGTGAGAAGTCCTGTCTCGTGGTAATTTAAATACAACAGATGATTACACGCGTTTGGCGGAGATCAAAGATCTCCTAAAAACGCCATCATTCGCAGTAAAAAACAGTGGATAAAGCTGGGGGAAAAACCGACCAAGTATTTCCCGGGAGTATTTCTACCAGCTTGAAAATCAGCGACAAACACGCGACTCAATTTCAGAGTTGCGTGCCAACAATTCAATCGTGACTTCCGATAAAAATATTCTTCGCGAATGTCGCGATTTTTATCGTAACCTCCATTCGGCTGAACAAGTTTATTTATCTAGCCAAGACTGGCTTTTAGACCAACTGGATAAAACTCTGGCATCTGAAGACCAGGAGAAATGCGAAGGTGACCTCACACTCTTCGAATGTCAATGTTTTGTAATAACGAAATATAATATCCAATTTATTCAACACTTTTGAACAGTTTTATGGTAAAATATTTATTGATTTCAAAGTTGCGTTTGTGAGTTTATTTTCAGAGATTTGAATTTACAAAATGGTAATTAGATGACGCCGACCCGGGACTTTGCCATTATTTCTACGCCAATTTACAATGCGCAGTTTACAGCTTGAGGATAATAATTTGATAAATACTAAAAAATAAACTGTGGAAAAACGTAAGAATTCACTAGCATCCGTGAGATTCTCAAAACAGATCACCATATCTGTACAAGCCATGTCGGGATGCAATCCCGAACGCCATTATGAAACAACGGATCAGGAGGTTCTTCAAGCTCCAAGAAACACTACTCAAAAACAGAATAAAACAAGGAGCTAAAACATAAACTGCAAGAAGTCATTATTCCAGTAGAGATACGGCAGCTTCAGACTTTGATCTTGGACACTTACATCCGTGATAAAGATCCACTTTCTCACAAGTCTTGCACACCGCAGACTTAGACACTAAATCACCGGCTGAGAGATTGGAGGCTCAGAGACCGGACGAGAGAAAGCGGCGGAAATCGAGCCTCAGAGATTGACTGATCCAAGCATATTCATAACAATTAACAAAAACTGCAGCCGATCACTACTTATCTTGCAACAAAAGTTAGCCAAAGACGCTCCAACATATGCCAAGAGAACTAGCATAACGAAGGCATAGACTGGAAACAATAATTCTATAAATGGCAGTGAGTGTGCACAGCATGTAAACTGACCTCCTGTCATTAAAGAGATTTATATCCCAAAGATAAAAGAGTCATACAATACATCGAGCATTTGTCACATCTCTATTTTGGTGATCAAAGGGGAACAAATATCTCGTAGACCTTCTTGGGAAAGCTATTCTAGAGGTTTCTTTATACATTATGCAACTAGCGGGAGTCGTGTTTGGCCTGTCACTTTTATAATACTGATATTCTCAAATTAATATATGTATCATATGTTTAATAGATAAAATACTACATGTAAAGAAAGCCAAATTTAAAAAACGTGAAAAGTATGAAAAGTATGATTTTCTAGTACTTAGGAAACAAAACTCTTTCACCCCTGACCAAGTTAACTTTAAATATATATATAACCAGTTATTCAGATTCCCGTTTTGGCGATTATAAATGGCCAAACACAATAACATACGAGAGGAAAATAGTTAACAACTTCAAAGCTATAGCACACGCACTTTTTCTTATCAATTACTACCACAAACAGACTCAGTAGATGGGGTTAAACGGATGTTGAACTATGTTTATTCAAATTGATACTGCACAAGAAACAACACCCTAAACCGGGTGAGGGGTGGGGGGGGGGGGGGGTTGCTCTTGCTTTCACAAAGGATAACACAGGAATGAATGATCATGACAGTGGAACGCTCAAAAAGGTCTTATCTGAATACATGCATTCCAAAGATATCCATATCGGAAACTAGTGTAGTAATTAACCCTTTTAACATATCTATGATAAAAACACTCAATTACTACCACAAACAGACTCAGTAGATGGGGTTAAACGTATGTTTATTCAATAAACCGCCAAACCCAAAGGGGAAAAAGAATAAAAAAAGGGTTTGAGAAGAAGAAGTTACGATGTGGGAGAGAGTCTGGTTGTGATAGAATGGAGAATTTTAAAGTTATTTTCGTTGGAAAGAGTGAGATAGATTAAATATGCGTCACTCTTCTAATCGCCATGCGATTTAATAAAAGCTGTAGGCGCTCGATTACAAAAAGCAAATGTAGCGCCTCCGCGACGAAAACTGTGCGAGGAATACTGTGTGAGGAATACTGTGCGGGATTAAACCTAATGGCTGAAAGAGCATTATACTGGTGAGCCAAGATAGGCCTGTACGATCCCCGAGATTGACAAACGAATAATGGTGAAGAGGGCGACAATTGTACACTAGCTAAATACTGCCTAAGCGCGGTGACAGGACAAAGGGGCGAACCGGGAATAAACGGCAAGGGAATTTCTAAAACCCGCTCCCGAAACTGGAGTGTCTTAGTGCGCGTGATGCGCAACAAAACCCCTTGCGGTGTGAAAGTCATGCTAGATAGTGTCAAAAAACACGCCTGGAAATCGCCAATTTCAGACTACTAAATTAGAGATACGTAAAAAAGAAAAGAAGGCTACTAAAAATAAAGCACGCATGCAGACGTGCAAATGATTATCTAAATCGAAAAGACGGGACAATTGTAAAAGGATCTCAACAGTGATCGGTTCTTTTCGTGCGACACAATCACCCAAGATCCGACGCACCGCTCGTTTGGCAAGATAAACGTCATATTAAATCGTCAAGAAAGGCAAAACGGGCACCACACGAGCGGTTAATATGTGAAATAATGCTCAAATAATTAACGATCGAACGGTATGACGTTAAAGAACGTGACAAAAAAAAACTAAATAAAGCAAATAAACGGATTTGGAAACTGGGAAAGGCAAGAAATCGAAATATTGGCAAAACAATAAATATGTTCGCATATAGCATCTCATAGAGCGCTTTGTGGAGTCGCAAAAAGCATGGACCTGGATAGTTCCCAAAATACTGCTGCAAAGCGTCGATGTGATCTGCGAGATAAAATTGAAAAACAGATTGAAAGAAAGAAAAATCAATAAACTTAATAAGGATCTATGAAAATAAATGGAAGTAGCTACTTAATATACATTAAAAACGAACATAGAGTCGCTAGGAAATACTTGGGTAAGGTTCAAGGTAGCTACGGCATGCTGCAAATAGTCTGAGTACGAGGAGTCTAAGTGAGAACGACTCAACGCATCCGCTAAAACGTTAGACTATGACTTCCCGCTAATGTAACGCGCAGATAAACGGATATTGTTAAGAGACAGCAACAACCAAATTTCACGTAGACAACGCTGCATGAAGGCGTTCGTTGAACGTTGATTGTTCAGTGCGTATACGCTGACCTGATTGTAAGCAGTTCGAGCTGGTTAATGTTCAAATATTGACTAGCAATAAAAGGAGGAAACTTGGCATGGAAGAATTCCCCAAAACACACTGCACCACAAGCATCAAGACAAGCATCACATGCCAACAGTTCTGGATCGACACAGTAATGGCGGTCGGAATTGTTGCTCTTGCTTTCACAAAGGATAACACAGGAATGAATGATCGTGACAGTGGAACACTCAAAAAGGTCTTATCTGAATACATGCATTCCAAAGATATCCATAACGGAAACTAGTGTAGTAATTAACCCTTTTAACATATCTATGATAAAAACACTCAATTGCATCACCTTCCTGACTCTTCAACGAACCAGATACAAACACGAATAAAAAGTCAGAAAAGATTGTTTGTGAAGCAAAGTAACAGGTGAAGTTAAATCGAATTTAAGAACTCTACTAACTTACCGTTTCCTAAACACAGATTTTAAAAGCCCGTAATCGTCACACTCGTCGGACTCCATCCTCAAACACGTGCAGACTGCACAATCGGTCAAACTCGAAACGCAACATTCATATATTTTCCAACTAGGGTTGAGTGAGGCATGAAGTGGAACTTGAAGACAGTTTGGACAATAAAGTTTATGTTTCGTGTTTTTGTTTCGTGCCATTTTAAAGTTATTTCTGCTTCTTTTCTTTCTTTGTTTTTTGTTTTTTTGGTAAAAATCGTAAGGAATTATTTTTCTTTTTTTTTTTCATCCGCATTTTATCATCCGCATTTTGTTATCCGCATTTTAATATCCGCCGTCCGCCATCCGCCATCCGCCGCCATCCGGTCCTCATTTTACAGAACGGTGAACTCTCATAACTCATAACTCTCATAACAGTGAACTCCTAGACGACCGGCACAACAGTCATTTGTATTCCCGATTCAACTCCAGACACGTCCTCAAAAGAACCAGAGACTGTTATCATAATACTGATACGTTTTTACAACAAGGTACAATAATTCACTCACTAGTTTTCTCGTTGTTTATGTTCATATTGGCGCCAGAACAGCAACCATAACTATGGGAACTATACAACCTACGGTCAGGAAGTAAAATTGCAGTTTAATACCGATGCCTTGGATTTTATTTATACTTCGCCAGAAATCCGCAAACATTTCCTTCCAGCAGAAATTTTAGCTGTCTCCGCGACCCGCAAAATATCCTTGTGCACGGTAGCTAAATTAACAAAACTATGACGTCTTTCCCATACTATTGCATAATCAAACCGTAATAGCAATGAATCAAAATTGAACAAACGCAATTTTGCTTTGCCATATCGCTCATATTAAAACACAAACTTTCCCGTCCCATTTAACTTTCTTAAAACGTCTCCATTCGTAAAAATACACCGTGAAATTCTCAAACTGCGTTTGCCAAAAAAATCAAAGTGCCCTATGGGCTATCTCCTGTAAGTTCTTCCCATCATGCATTGCTGTCATATTATGTTGGATGTTACAATTAGGCATTTAGAGTAAGGGTACGCGGTTTCTTGAGTTTAAATCCTCATTTGTTGTTACTGTTAGTGACGAGGAGTGTCCAGGAGTTATTTCGAGTATCACGAGTGACGATGTCATTTTAAAGCCGTTATCACGTCATTTTCAATCGAAATGGGGTAAACCGTACATGATGAACGCTTTTGGACCGTTTCGTGAGAATACCGTAAATGTCTTGAATTTCCGAATAGTGAGAATGATGCAAGAAAGCGCGAGAAAATGATGTTGTCAGACGTGGTTGCTTTGTATGAATAATTGGCAAAGGACCGCACACGAAATGCTGCTTCTGTACGTAGGATCTAGAGAAGATCTAATTAGCCAAAAATGTGAACACAAATAGAGTAAGCAAGGCTGCTACCACATCGACTTTCAGTTTGGGTTCCGTATCATGTCGTTGCCGCGTTAAGTGTTCTACGCAATATCAGCCTTGCTTACTTTATTTGCTTTGTATGGATATCTTGGGCGCATTCCATTTAGCCAAAAAATCCGGAAATTTCGGTTGAAAGTCGAATGGAGCAGATAATTTCCGGAAAATCTGTTCGGAAATTGTGGACTACCTCCACTATTTTTTTCGTTTCGTTATCCGTACCATTTGAACGATACTTCCGTTTCCAGGCTCTCTTGAAGGACCTTCGCGCGGTTTTAGTTGTCTTTTCAATATGGCGTCTCGTCAACAATGTGGTTCTTGCTTATTCATCTCCGACACTATGGACCACAGAAACGCCATCCCCAACACTTGTTTTACCGGAGGAATAGCAGAAATCAGTGGAATTTCGTGCAAAAATCGAGTGAACGACCTGGGTACCAGGATAATCTCATCGGTTGGTCGGTATATGTGGAAAATCGATTACCATTATGTAACGGTCACCCTAACCGGTTTTTTCCTACACTGGTAAGCACCCCTTATAAAGGGCTATTTTTACAAGTTTACATGCTGGTACTAGTACACAACTTCTTTCAAGACATTGCTTACTTCTGCTTTAGACATACAATATAGGTGGGTATTCTGACGGGTCATGTGGCTTGTGAAACAGGTAAAATAAATTATTGAGACAAGGTTTAGCCTGCCAAAAATATGTTTTTTATTTCAGGCTCAAAGCCACAAAATAAAGGGGGAAGTTGTCATTGAACATGTGTATGGCTAGCTTTTCTTCAAAGGAAGGGGCGGCTGTACACTAAACTGTCATTGAGTTAACAGACATCCTCACAGACACCTCGAGACCTCAATAAAACAGAAACAGTTCATAGAAATATACACACAACAGTTCATACAAATGATAAAGATATGGACACTCTGTTCTGTCCCTTTTGTGCCCTAATAAAGAAGTTTGATTGTACTTCAGTCTGGTTGAGATATCAGGGCCCGGTTGCATAAAGCAGCTTAAGTGTGATTTACTGCAATCGTTTCCTGCATTCCAAATGATTTTCTCGCTCTCTCTTTGTGTTTCCTATTCGCTCTTTGTTTTATAAGAATGTACATTTTTAATGCTCAGGCTGGATATTTTTATTTGTTTGCCGACGTTAGGCTGAAAATATTTTTGTGTACATTCTTAGATTACAGAGTATAGTATTTCATGAAGCCTCCATAACACCAATGCCTTTATGTTTATTTTACACTTTATGTACATACACACTGACCTACACGTTATTGTACTACCGCGATATAATTGTCATTCATGGACGTCAGCAAACTTCTGTAGAATATTATAAAAACGACCAACTGTCATGGATATCTTTTGCACCTTTTATCCGAATTGCTGATATGTCGATCATATGAATGTCTAGTACTAGTTTTTATCGTTTTGTTATAGCTAGTTTTGTTTGAAATGGAAAGAATTTTCCATACTTTTCAATGGTATATTAAAGTTCATTTAAAATATTATGTGATTTTATTGTATTTATTTTCCATCAGCACGCAAAAAATGTACTTAACAAAATCTCAGCCTTGGGTATATTCGCCAAGTTCAGCCCCAATATTCTTCCCATAAAAAGATTCTTATACTAGTATATAAATATACATATATATATATATATATATATAGACAGTTAAAGTGAGAACAGAAATTTTCACAACAAAGATTATGAGTGAAAAAGTGCCTCAGCCGGGAGTTGAACCCGGGTCTCCTGATGACCGGACAGATGCCTTACCACTAGGCCACTGAGACAACCACACTTACACAAACACAAACAACACATTTGTGGCTTCATAGTGGAAAGCTCTTGGGAGACATTTTTACACAAATTCTGCAATTAGGATCGCGTCACTTTACCCAGTCGTGTGTGGTTGTCTCAGTGGCCTACTGGTAAGGCATCTGTCCGGTCATCAGGAAACCCGGGTTCAACTCCCGGCTGAGGCACTTTTTCACTCATAATCTTTGTTGTGAAAATTTCTGTTCTCACTTTAACTGTCTATGTATTTATTTCAGAAATCGCTGTGAATCGCCTTCCGAACGAGAATAGGTTGGTGATCCAAAGATTATGAGGCAATTAGTTGTCCATATCTCCCTTCCCACACTAATTTGTATATATATATATATATATACTCGTTACTGCGCCTTCGGTCGAGTTATCCATGATAACGCGCAAGAAAATCCTCCGAAACGCAGAGAATGGTTGCAGAAAATCCCACAGCCGGGCCCTTGACCTTTACATAAGAATTTCATAAAATTTGGTTTCATTCAAGTACATGTACCAGTCCATCCAAATACTCTTTAATTACTGCTACATAAAAACCCTGATTTCCTACAGATATGGAAATATGTTTCTAAATTTCCTCTCATACATGAGATGAGCACAATTTTTCTACATTAAAATCAACCACTTTACCAAGTTAGAATCCTCATAGTATGCAACTTCTCACAAAGTTTCACATTAAAATGATAGCAATACATGTATATTGACTGATGATTATTTACATTTATTTGGTTTGCATTTCTTAATATAAACGAGACATTTATAAATACTGTCAGGAACAGTACAGGGCATTAACATATACTAACAACTAACAGCGGTTCACGTCCCTTATAGCCTCCTACGCAGACGTCCTTAGAAGTCCCACGTTCGTGGGGGAGGAAAGATTGCGTGACGAGCCCTAACTGGACGTCTGCGTAGGAGGTTACGTCGCTCACCGAATCTGTTTCACTGCAAGGGCCAGTTTCATCGCTGTTTTCACTACGAAACATTTCGTCCGAATTTCACAATAAATATTTACATTCAGTAATAACACTGTTGTTTTGTATAGTCATTTACTCTCTCAAACCAGTATGCAGCTATAAAAGTGGCCTATAAATATTGAAAACACCGATCGCCAATCATGTAAGGGAAGTGGTCATAACAAGTATACTTGACGAGGACCCACCCTGTGTAGGGGTAGGAGGATTACACAAGATACCACCTATCTGATGAGTGTAATGGACACAATTTTTTGGCCTTAAAGTTAGAGATGAGAGCTTAATATTCTGTGTGCATGAAGCTTGCATTGCTAGTAAAATGGCACAGGAAGATTTTTATCTTTCTCCCAGTTTCTACTCCTGATAGAATGGGGGCTATACCAACAAGACACCATCTTTTTAGGCGCCGGGGAGAGGGGGTACATAAAGAGACCACCAGTTTTTTTGTAAAATGGTGGGTCCTGTTCGAGTACAATAGTTTGCACACTTACTCTTCCGGTGGTGCGTTCTCGAGTAATTAACAGAATTACATGAAACAATCGTCCATTTTGTGGTAATGGAACCTATTCCCAAATCCTTGGCAATAATTGGATAGCTTCACATTTTGTTTGCATATGACATGTTAGAGAAAAGGCTGCTGGATCATTCGTTGATAAGAGTAGTTCACAAGCTAGCGGGTTGAAAGTTGTCAAAGTTGACCGAACATAAATCGTGTACACAGGCAAAATGCGTCCGCTTCTTTCCTTAATCCTTTCCCTTAAACAAATCACATATAGGTATTCTCACTTTCTGATCCAAGTGCTTGTAGCTCGAAAAAAAAGCGGTAACATGCCACTGTAAAGTGCTTCATCTCCTCGAATCCCTCTTGTTCGTTATGACACTCCTAATACGACCGTTTTGATTGCGCGCAAAATGGAGATCGACACTTTCCGATCCGGCCGCCAAATTCGAACTTTCCGGCTCGAAAAATATGGGATGCAAAGGATTCTATACTCACTAAAACTCGCATATTCGGATCGAGGGAGTCCCCATTTATCATTTTGGGAAGAAACATTTTTCACTTCACAAAACAACCACACAAACACAATGTCTGGTGTTCAGATTTAATCTTTGATAACAAATACTTATCATGAATATAACATATGTTCTTTTATTTTCCTCTAAAAACGCGTTTTGTACTAATACCTAAACTTAAAAACTCAGAATTTTAATAACCCAAACCTATATTTCACAATTACATTTCATATTTTCCTTTTGTTTGAAAATATGGAATTCGCGCATTTAATTAAAATCGACGTGTTTATTGACCTTCATTGAGATAAGCGGTTTAAGGTTAAAAGAATGTCTCAAGAATGTCTAAGCTGAGAGCGCCAGAACTTTCGTTCATTCAGGCCAGGGATTTCTGGCGCGGACTCGACTGTCTGTGAGTATCTTTCTTTCAATATTTAATTCAACTCAAAGCACAAATTCTCCTTACTGGTCCCCATACATTTCGTATAAGACAAATCAGGAGAAATTGTTAAAGGATCAAGAGAACTCATCTTGGGTGATCATTATCATAATTCTTATCACCTCTGTACTGAATAGTACATTGATACTACAAGGAGAAATTTGGTACTGATCACTACTGGCGCTTAAAAGGTTAATTCAAAATGCACATATCGTAAACTACAAAGCAAAAAGTCACAGGTTTTAAATTAACTTAAAAAACATAGACATTTTCATGCTCCTCACATTTAACATTAAAGCTTTCTGAGCTTTTCAAACCCTTCCCAAACTCTTTTAAAACCCTTCCCTTTCTCAATACTTCTCAGACCTCTACAAACTAAAATATCGCCACATAAATTGTTCTCTTCTAAAGTTCTCTAAAATCTCAGTTAACTAAATCAAGCTATGAATATATCGCTTCATCACGCCACAAGCCTGCGCTCGCTAAACCCCTTCCAAAAAAAATATGCTACTCGACTCTCATGTCCAATAAAGTCTATTAATAGTATCTAACAAAAATGCAGCTAACAAAGAATGTACCCATGGATCGACAAAGAATGCAGGTTAGACGACATAATACTCCTGTAAGTTAAACATTAACTTACAGGAGATAAAAAACGCATGGCAGCTTAAATGGCTTTACGACAAATGATTGAAACTGATAGGTAACGTGAGATATCGAAACTTAAGAAGAACTTAATACCTTTGCGGTAACGTAATGTGAGATATGACAAGTTCATCACAAGTTTTGACATCCCGATACCCAAGGGAAATTAACAATAGGTCCGGGGGTGCTCCCCAAAAATTTTAGGAGCAGTATGTGACGCCCTTCTTGAAATCCTAACCGGTTTAACCAACCATATCCTCAATGCCCTAATATAGCTTCTATAAAGAAGAAACAACTACCCCCCCCCCCCCCGGACAAAAGTCCACAAAAATTTGTTAACAACTTTTGTCCCCATATTCTACTGACTCCTATATCTCGTTTCGCGCGCATGCGCTTTAACGAGATAAAAACATTTGATAAACGTTTTTACTCATGCGCATAGCAGCATGAGTCAAGGTTTCGGTAAGATTTTTGTCCCGCTTTTTGTAGTCACAAATTGCCTTGTTTTTTTAAAGTTTCCCGTATCCCGCGGGACGACTTTCACTGGTCTGATTGGTTGACACGCGACCTCGTGATTTCGGCGTGCCGAGTGGCGTGCCCGTAATCACGTTTAGTGTACGCGAACTCGTCCCTGCCTCCCCTAGAAAGTTATTTTTGCCCCCTATTGTTATAAAAGGCTTCAGGAAGGTTAAACCAATCAAAATCCGTCTACCGAGCACATGTCTGGGTTTTAGGGGGGACTAGAGAGAATCGGTTTGTCACTCAGAGAAGAATTTCAGATTCAAACAAATATGGCCTCTTCTGTGCTCTACACTTCAATTTTTCAGACGTTCATTTTCCATTACCAAAATGTAAACATGCCTTTGAAGACTTCGAAATGGAAAGAAAGAGTCCTTAAGACGATTTGTATGCCTTTGAAGTGGCGGTTAGAGAGCTGAAAGCGATGGAATCATCCTGTGAGGATCACAAAGCGAGACACAAAGCCCGGCACAAAGCGAGATATGTGTTCCTACAGAATTGATACTCGAAGCTCGAAGCGGCAGACTTTACTAAGAATTTTCAAGCATTCCTGGAAAACTACGGTGAAGAAAATAACATGTTTGAATGTCCATTTACTTTGTAAGAAACATTTCATGGACTGTTTATTTCTGTTATCAGTGAGAATTTTTGCGAAATATCGGCCGCACGAGAAATTCTTTGATTTGCTTGCGTTGCCGAGAGCTTCCTCGATGCGATAATTTAACGCGTTTTGCTCTTGAGACTAATATAATTCGCAGACCCTAGCGCTCCTCGCTGCAATTAGGCTAAATAAATCGCCAAGCCTTCCGGAAACAGAAAATCAATGAATTCTGATGAGCGTTTGACTCTTTTATTCAAGGGAATGACATTTTCATTCAAGGAAATATGTTTTGACCTTTAGAACAAATATTGTGGAGTGCGCGATCGAATTACATTCCACACGAAATTTGCATGAAACGAAACAATCTTGCCATCCGTCGGTGGGGTGGGGTGGGGGGGGGGGTTCTTTCTGGAATAACCCAATGCCCAATGTAATAGAAATAATTCACGGTTTGGGAAGTATAAGACTATAATGCGGGTTTGAACGGGGATCAATAAATTAAATATTCAAAGCAAATACAGAAAAAATCAACGTGTCTTCCCCGTGTCTTGACTGATGGTGCAATGTGTGTCACGCAAAATTCGTTGAGGTGGTAGCGGTGCGTGACACGTTTAAAATAAACCATAAAACTTTCTTGCGCATGAGTAAAGGCTACTGGTAGCCTCTTGTTTCACCTTTTTTCCGGATCCACGGTTGTGGCGTGCAGGAAAGACAGAAACATTTCCGGTGAAGATCACAAGAAAAGACAGAAAAGTCAGAAAAATAAAGCACTGCGACAGCTTGAGACTCAGTTGAAGTAAAAAGTAGTGAAAATTGCTTTTCAGTGTTTATCTGGCTTTGACAGCTTTCGTAATAAAGTTTCCTTTTTATCATTGTGGAATGTCCGGTTTCCGGAAGATTGGAAAGAACGGGAGAGAGCGAATCTTAAAAATAAAATTAAAGTTGGAAAAATAAATATTTGCTCAATTCTTTCTATGAGGAATAGAGGAATTCTAAGGATATGCACTTTTTGTCCTGACTTCCTGACTGAATTTAAGTCTTAAAATAGCAATGAATATGCGTGAACGGACTCTGATCGCTCAATGACAGACATTGTAGCGACCATAGGTCATGGATCAGTTCTTTTCTTCTTTAAAATCTCCGTAAAATTCTTAGATGTTTATATCTTATATATAAAGATCTACAAACGCGGATAAGCGTAAACATTTATCCGATGCGTTGTGGCACACATCAAAGATTTAAATTGGATGATCCCACAGGCTTACCAATCGTGATATCCAGTACACAGTAATGAAATATACTAGGTAATAATACGATTTGTCACGGAATTGATAAGCGATAGAAAAATCGAAAATATTACACACTAAAGTCTTCTCACCTTTACTTTATTGTCTCTTGATGTATCCTGACCGGTTTAAATGCATTTTTACAACTTTTGTCACTCGCCCCACTATCCACTATAAAAGAAGGGAAAGGCTGGAGACCTCTGAGCGAACCCTCGCCACGCGAAAGCCAATAATTTCTAAACAATTCAACTCAAGCTCCCCGAATTGCCACCAGTGAGGCCGCAGGTTAAATGTCTACCCGTGCGATTCGTGCTAGCTTCCAAATTCCCTTTCACGGGCTCTAAAAGGGCTCCGTTTTGGAGCGATTCTGGCCATCTTCGCTTCGCCATTGTCCGCGATCCAAACGGCTGTACCACGAAATTCGAATACTAAAGCTTAGTGACCGCGTCACAGAGACAAAATGACATTCACCCGAGGGGAGGGTCGTTACTTTTGCCCTCGCGCAAATTGACACCGTCGGGGGAGCCGGTGCGTGTAATTCGAACGGAAACCACACGCGTGACCTGTCACTTATTTGTCTTTATTTGATAAAGTGCAATTTTTCAAGATCAAAAGAAAAGTCTCTTTTTAAAATAAAAATGCTCGAAGGAAAATTATTAAGCTTGTTAAAACCAATTTGCGCCAAAAAATCAAAAATCAAAGGTCACGGATATGTATGTGTATACCGGGAGTCTAGGGTGTACTCTAACTGCACCTCCGATCCAAGAGAGAGGAAGATAGGGGCCTTGGGAACGAGGTTGGTAGTCGTTTCAATAACAAATTGATCATTAAAACAGACCGTTGGCCGTCGGGTGTTGATATGAACGCAGGAGGGAGGGGGCGTCTCTAGGCAAAACATTGGTCGAGTCATCACTGCCAGTGTGACGTCACGTCATAGATCAGTGATTTTCAAAATGGCGGGCAAATTGGTTGTACGTTATGTTTCCAAAAAATGTTGAATTTCCTAAGATTTGGATGATTTATTTACTTTATTCGATGTTACTCAGGATTCTAAAAATATAAGAGACTTGTTTGCCATAGTTTCCAGTAACATAGAGTATTCAAAACCGTCATATTTGGATTGGAAAGCCATTACCAAGTGGCCAATACGTCGGCGGAGTTTGTTTTCCCGTTAACGTTTTCTGGGAGCTCGTGCAGTGATGCGGAGATATTCTGATCCCAGAATAGGAGGTTTGGCACATGGTATATTAAGCTTGCTGTGTGCCGAGTTTCAATTCTTCAGTGCTTGTGGTTCGTCTCATCAATCCCTTCAAAGTCAATGGAGTTGTATGTGGTGAAGACACCGCTACAAGCTAGTAGTTTATTACCGCTCCAGGTTGACAGCAGAGGTCATTAGCGGTAAGTGTTGGGATTTTTTACTTACATATACGTAAAAGCAAATGCTTTATATAACATTTGTTCCTGAATTATCGTCAGTGAACACTCCTTGAGTCGAAAATCAACAATATTTTTGAAATTTTGGATCTGCTAATACAAGTCTCAGTGTACAGTAGTACTGTACATCATATCCATGTGGTTAAGTTTGGTTAAATAGCTGTCTCCTTTATAAAACAAAAACTGATGTTAAGCTTAAAAACTTTTGATTGTTGGGTTAATGATCCAGTCTCTGGCAACCATGAATTTGCATATGTTTAATACACATAGTCAGATAGACTGGGCCATTCCATTTTTTATCCCCCCACCCCCCATGGATGAGTTTAGTCAAAATTGGCCCCCCAAGAAAAAAAGATCAAAGTGCCGACATGTTTCCCCCTCAGAAATAACCCATTTTTTCTTTCCCCACTCTTTCCCCCCTAAATGTTTACTTATTATTGCAAATTATATGGCACATAGCACTAGTTGTGGAAACAAATAAGTAGCATGTAAATACTTTCATGTGAATCGAAAAGGTTCCTCAGAAAACTGATACAACTAGCAGTAATTGGAGATTATGGAGATGCATTCGAAGGAACTTCCGGCGGAAATGAGCCCCTGGGAAAAAACAATGGGGCGGCCATTTGGAAGACCGGACACCGAAAAATCTCAAATTTAACTGCACATAAACCACAGGACAACCAGCACGAAATTAGAATTGCGTTCTTCGAACGCAATAATAATTGGTAAATTATTACTATACAGACAGTTAATCCCAAGTGTTCTGGAAGAATCATTTGCTTGGACTGTAATTGGAAAAGTCATTATCAAGGTTTTTGTATGAGACATTGGGTGGTAACCAGACAGTAATTACATATTCTTTCCTAGAGGGCCACCCGGAGACTATAGTTTCCTTTAGAGATATAAGCTGTACCAGTTTGGAGATCACATTAGATTATTATTGGTTCCTGAAAACCATTTTTCAAAATGAACTTTCTGACTTGTTCGAGATGATCATGGTTATTTCCAGATTTTGGTGTTAGTGATCTGTCAAATTCTTTATATTTCTAAAGATCTTGTGCTTTTACCATTTGAAATTCATGTGAGTAATCAAATGAATCAGACATATAAGTCTTTTTAAGATTTGGTCTGCATAGATTGTTTTTCACTTTCAGTAGGTTCAAGTGTTTAAGTACAAACCTGTGTTGTTTAATGGTTAATGTTTGGTCAAAAGCAATGTCATCATCACTGTCACTATAGGCATTATAAATTATCATGGTAGTGTTACAGTGCTGTAGCAAGAGATCCTTTTAGTCAGCTAGTTTCATATTTGGTGGTATAGAGATGTTGTGATAGAGGAGAATTGCTTTCTGATGTTGTCAAGTTTGACCTTGTTGTCAGGTAGAGATAGCAGGCTTTCATGCTTGTTTATAATGTCTTTGATGATGTCATTGTTATTAGAATGGATTGGCTTATTTAAGTATAGACTCCTTTTCCAGATAAATCTTGCTTTTGAGCATTGTTTGGATTCAACTGGGTTGTGGAAGTTGAAGTCTTGTTTTTCTCAAAACATGTTTCAAGCTTTTTTTAATTTAACTTTTTAGCTTTTTTTAGAATTTGAAAAGCTGATGTGACATACATATATAGCCTATACTAGATTCAAAAGGATCCATGCATGTGTATTATAATGTACATTGTGTAAAACTGTTTTGTTACCATTTATTTATTTCATTTAAAAAGTTGCAAGCCACTGAAAACAGGTTATTAAAAATAGTTATATTATGTTTCTTGCAGGGAACATCACCATCAGAGAGGGCAAACTTTATTGTTGTATTGTGAACATGTCACAATGGATGGTGTTGTCTTCAGAATACCTTGGTGGGCATAACTGTGTGATCTTGTAGAGCCCTCTGGGAGACAAACTGCCATAATGTTTATCACATACTCTAAGGTTCTTGAGATTTTCAAAAACAGATTTTATGTCATGAGGGGTACATTTCATTTCATACTGCCCAATCATGCTATCAAATTTACAAGATCCGGCCTCATTTTCACACCCCTTCAAACAGCATTGTATATCTCCAATCAACCGTCCTTACATGAAAACTGTTCTGGTTATTTCCTCCAAAGGTACAAAATCATGTAAAGGTCGTGCAAAGGCTTGCCAAAACTTTGACAGCCAGAACAAATCACTTGTTATTTTGAATTTGGTATTTACTGGAGATCTTAAATCTTTTTTAGTGCCCTGTGGTAAATCAAAATTTGGTGCAAAAGTAAACACAGTCAAACCCTGTTAATACGGACACCAAAAGGACCATGGAAACTGTCTGTATTATGGGGTTGTCCATAAAGCGGGGTTTGACTGTTCATGTGATTTGCTTGTTATGTAGATAAGATGGTTGTTACAAACCATTTTGACCTGATCACTGTGCTAATTAATAAACCTTGATGGTATAATTCAACCATTTTTGCACAAGGATAACTAATTGACAATACACCAAAGCAAAGATACAAAAATAGGAAAAAAACAGTGGCATTTCTGAACAGTGTCTGAGCTAGCATCAAAGTTTTCCCCAATAATATTATTGTTATACAGAAATTACATATGAACCCACAAGGAATGGATAATTTGTAGGGCTGATATGGTCAAAACAACAGCAACAGTTACCAAGTAAAGAGGAGCAGAATGAAGCTCACTGTCCAGTGCCAAGGTTTAACAAAATGCCATGAGAAACAAAAAGGCATATTTGCCAATAGACTGGAAAGAAAAAAACTTTGATGCTATACTCCAAAAATACTGTACCAGTAAAAATTTATATTGTGGCTGTACATTTAATTAATATAACAAAATTTTGTAAACCGGATCAAGCAAAGATAAAAATATTCTCAAAATAATAACAGCAGGAAATAACAGTGTCTCCAGCAAAAATTTAATGTTTGTTGTTCTGTACTTAAACATTTGCTTTAAACAAATTCTTTACACTACTTTTGTGTAAAACAGAAAAATAAGTGTAATAACAATAGAAACATTCAAGGTTTGACAGGTTAATGTTTCGAAAAAGCCATATTTTCAACTGTATTAAAAAAAGGACAATAAAAGAGAGTACCATTTTTAGCACATCCACATTTTGCATTGTTTAACATGTCATGCAATACCCCAGGGGAGTGAATGTACCCTTCAAAAGATTTTGAAGGGTACATAAAGAGAACATGGGAGTTTTGAAAGCCTTGGGAAAGATAATAAAATGACTGCTAACACAACATGAGCATACAGGATAGCCATCACATGCACAATATATAATAATGAATGTGTGGGCTAAAAAGCCAAGTAATACAGCAACAAGGCTGTTACCAATATATACACAACAAATTATTTTTATTCATCATTGTTTTACACTAAATACTACATTTATATAAACGCTCAGGCAGTCAACAAGCTAACAAATTCAAACAGTCAGTCAAAAGCCAACAGGTTTAAACACGGGCAGTCAACAAGCTAACAAATTTAAACACACTTGGGTAGTTAACACATGTTATAAACAGCCAGCAGGTAGTCAAAAGCCAGCAAAACTTTAACACAGGCAGTCAAGCCAGCAAAATTTAGAGCAACAAGCCAACAAAATTTAAACACAGGCAGTTAAACTAGTAAAGCTAGTAAAATTTAGACACAGACAGTCAAAAAGCCAACAACATCTAGACACAGGCGGCCAACAAGCCAACAAAGTGTACACACAGACTCTCAGGGCTCTCAACAAGCCAGCAAAATTGAAACACAGATGAAATCAAAACAACACCTTCGCACTTGAAGGGATTGATGAGCAAAATGGCTGATTTGATTGACAAAAACTAACAACGGCTGTAAACGTATATTATCAAAGAATAAAACCTCCTTTTATGAGGTCGATCTGTTGAAAACTAAAAGAGAAAACGGCGATCGTTTCGGATCGACTACACCAGCCCGAAGTCAAGATGGCGGTCCCGCCGCTTGTCCCGAATTATATTCAACAGAATTACAAACAAACGCGCACACAAAACAATAAACAATTTATACACACAGATAATATGTGCAACAAAGCTTACACACTTACGATCAGTTAGTGAATAATAGCAAAAAAATAGCCTATATTATCCCTCTCTTTCTTTCACTTCAATGGCGTCCCCACTCTAAACTGAGCAAACCAAGCGAAGTTCTGACTCGTTGCTATGTGACGTCACACTGGTAGTGATGAGTCGGTCGCGATAAATAATTGGAAACAATAGAGTCACCCCCTCCCTCCTGTATGAACGATATGGTCAATAATGTTTAATTTTTATTGGTAAATTGCACAACCTTCTAAAGTCGCTGTCGTAATTTGTCGTATTTTTGAAGCGGAATCGAGCCGCTTCTCGCTGTTCAGAACGTCTCATGTCGGCAATTTTCGGGGCCAGGTCGCTTGTCGTTTTTACCAAGGCTTCTTTAAGCCGAGATGTTTTGAAAACAGCTTCAGCTATAAAAGGAAACGAAATCTAATCACTAGCTCTATTCCTACAAGAGTCACCATTCTGCCCGAAGGTACACAATTTTTTAGTTGACGGAAAAAGCGACAAGTAAAATATTTTCATTTGCCTTTTTTACAATAGTCTACCTTAGTGAAGTATTTAGATAAAACATTCCTTTTTTACTGAAGTCTTTTTACTGAACTTATTCACATGCACAAAGTTCTTGTTTTGTCTCATACATCCACATATACACTGCACATATAAATTGGCTGTTTAAAAACATTGCTAGTAAATCAATTTTAATCCCAAATGAAAATCGTTGCAATATGTTTTAGTTTTGTTTAAATATCAATAAATAAAGATAGTAAATATTTTTTAACTTTCGAACATCTTTCCCAAATTTCGATTGATAAGAAAATCGCCATTGTAATGCCATACAAGTCATTGCTACTAAAATACTGTGACTGATACAAAACATAGAAAATTAACTAAGTAAAAGGGCTCTCTAAAGATAGATTGAATCTAAGTAGTTTTGCCACCCCCATCCCTCCTCATAATTTTCCCCCGTAGCAACCAAATTGGCCTCGGCTCATTCGCTTAATATAATCAAGTTGAAGTTTCCCCTCAGCTGTAAAATGAAGACTATTTTGAACAAATACGCTAAATTAACATGAAAGTTATTTATATTCATACTCGTGATTATTTTGTTGCTCATGACTTTTATTGATTTGGTGGCTCCTAAAAGAGCCCTTAAGTCCTCTATGACTGCAATGTCTAACTCTACGATTAGACCTACAGGTATTTTCAATCTTTCAACTTCAATAAACCATTTAGCAGCTTTACACATATTACCTATCACGTCTTTACTACATTTACCTATCAAAGGCACCCAACTTTTCCAATTCTTGTTGTTGTTGTTTATTAACCTTACATTCTCTCGCATTAACGAGATGGCTTTAAGAGCCCTTTGATTAGTGATTGTGATAACCTCTGTTTTTTGGTTCTCGCAATGAATCTGTGGTAACCAATTAAAAATAGTTAACGGGTGGTCAATTTAACCATTCCTTATATGTTATAAAAAAGGTTGTTTTAACTGACCTAAGGAATAAATTACAATAACTATGAAATGAAGGTTGTTGTAAACGTTTTTAATGGTTATTTTAACAGTTTATACGCCAAAATAAATGGTACATAATAACTGCGCAAATAAGGTTCTTATTGACGTTGTAACTGGTTATTTCGCCAAAAAATAATAGAACAAAATAATATAACTGCATAAAACAAACACCGCAGTTAGTTAAATTACGTCAATCATGTACGCAAAGTTCATGAGTTTTAGGACAGCAACAATAAAAATCGTATGTTAGGAATTAATCATTTTGTTCCTTGCTATATATGTCATGATTACCATAAAATGTATCAAAACCGTCGATGAGTGTCTTTAGTCACACGGGTTTCAATGTATTGCAATGTATTATGGTTCCCACACTTTCGTCTCCAAAATAGGCTAGAACAGACCATGACATGTTCCTTCTTCAATAATTGGCTGATTTCTTTTTCATTGTGTTTAAGTACTACTTTGTAAATAAGTAAAGATATTGTATTGTACTGTATTGTATTGTAAATAAGTAAAGGTATTGTATTATGGTTTTGACCAAAAACGCTCAATATCCCCGTGGCACTGCTCCTTTAAGCTATAATTTAGTCATCAAGTCTTTAGTTTATGTGACTCTTGACATGCTCAAGTTTCTCACATTATTAATCTATGTCACGAGCACATAGTAGGAGCCCATAGGGTTATGGGCCCATGTTTATGACGTGTATCTACTTTCTCGAATTGTGTTAGGATTAGTTTACATTTATATGTATGTAGAAAGATATGTAACACCTAACTATGGATCAAGTAATTACCTATGGCCTAATATAAAACCATAGTACTCGAGGTAGACTGAAAAACTGCTTGTATGCTCGTGTTTCTGAAACAAACTTCTCGTCTAGTCCGCGTTGGTTGCGACCTTTTTGAAAATCCATGATCAACGATCAAAGAAAGACAGGACGTGTTCCATTCTATCAAAGCGTTTGAACGCCGTTTACACCCTAGATTCTGTATTTGATCAAAGGAACTTTCAAAGTGTAAACTGACCTTTTGCCTACATTCCTGTTTTTATTTCTTTAGAAAAAAAGTATACGAACATTTAGAAATCCTCGGAAGGCACGAAGCCTTGGAGTATCAACTGTGTAAGTCATGAGGGTGCTAGTTAGAAAAGTCGAGGGCAAGGAGATGCACCACTTTCTCGTCAGTTTCTGTTGGTGGAGTTTCTTCGTCTTGTTCCGTAGTATGCGCATGAGACAAACAAAGATCATCATCTGCTCCATGATGGTTTGTTAGTTGTTGAAATAAGTGCCACATGCGTGCGAAATGTTGTTTGACAGTATCTCCTCTATACACCTCGAAGGAAAGTGATTTGGGATTAGGAAGCCAGTAACGACGACCTTCACTTTCCAGCTGAATATCCAAAAAAACCCAATAACGAAAACCACTTGGGTCTGGATCTTTGTCAACAGAGGTATCCAGAAAATGCTGGATGATCATCATAATATTCCCAACAATGGTTGGAATGTCATCCTTGGACCAGATTTTCTCCTCTGCTATGTTTGGGTGTTGAGTGTATCTAAGAGCGTAAAGTGCCAGAACCACTGATTGGAAGACATGAGACTTCAAGTATGGCCTGCTACCAAGACATTCACCGACAAACCTCTCGACAAACCTCTCTCCTTCTGGGACTTTCATGTCAAAGTACTGGAGCTGTTTCACTGGGCGTTCCAGGAATTTACTCATGACAAATTTTTTCCAGTGTTCTTTTTCCTCAGAAGCAGCATAATTTGCCATTCTCCTGTAACATACAAAAATTGTCAAAAATCATAGTTTGAAGAGATTCTAATGTTTAAAAACATTAAGCAATTTTCAATGCCTAACTATTTTCGTGCTAAATTATTTTAAAATACTATGGAGAATTATATGCGATTGGCGGATGAGTCGAGATGTAATATTTAATCTAACCCATCTCAGACTAACTATCTAATGTCATCAAGAACCATCGAAGTTCATTAATGTAAGTTAAGTTAATAAACCATAGCCACACTTCTTAAAGTGCACCTAAACCCTAATTTTTTCTTTCAATCAACTCAGTGTACGTTGAAACGTCCAATAGTGAAATATTTCTTGTTTTTAACGTCGCGTTAGTGAGTTATAGAGATTTGAATTTACAAAATGCTAATTAGGTGACGTCAAATGCAGACTTTACCATTATTCCTACTTCAATTTACAACACGCAGTTCACAGCTTAAAGTGCCTATGAAATGTATTTTTTTCTTCGTTTTTCATTAGTTTATTATGTCCAAAGAACGAAAACAATAATCATTTCCCGAGGAAAAGAAAGAAAATCGTTTTTTAGCCCCTCGAAGATGCGTCACTTCGGTTGAAAAGTGGCTCCCATTTTTGGAGAGCCTGGGACGAGTGGGAGTGAGTGATGACGAAAATTACGTAAATAGTATGACACATTGGTTTGTTTTCGCTATAATTCCCTTAGAATCCTTTAGCGTGATGGTCATTTTGCTAACGTTTTTGGCTGTACAAATGTCAGACTGCGCCTAATATGTTTCTTTACAGTCATCTGAAGGTGAAGAGGATCGGTTTCGGATCACTCTTGATCAAATGAGATGATCGTATCCACTGTAGTTTTGCCGTAGCGAGGCGAACCGACTCTGCCGCTTGAGTGAAGGAAGTGAACATGAAGAAGACGGACTTTGATTTAGATTATTTAACGTGAAAGGTATACATTTCGGAAGCACAGCGTCTCAGTTGAGTTGTAAGCTTATTGAACGCAGAGGCTTTTTTATTTCTTTTTAGTGGCTCGTTTACTAGCGTTTATCGAACGTGAACGATGTATTTGTAGTACAAACAATGATATTAGCACATTAGCGACTCGGCCTGTCTTCTCTGAAGTTCATTGATCGCGCGTGGAGGTTATGAGCTTATTTTATCGGCTTGGCAGTTCGCCCGTCTACTTAAAGTTAAAGTTTTTCAATGCGAAAGATATATGTCTTAGCTTCTTGGCGGCTTGCTAGTTGAAAGTTTCTTAATTATACTGATATGTTATGCATATCCGAGGTAGTGTTTTTCAGGCGGCTTGCTGAATTGAAAGTGAATGGTGTATTTTTAGCGGCAAGGCGCCTTGATAGCGTATTTATTTATTTATTCAAAATGTTTGAACTCAAGTATATTCGTAATATATATAGATAGGCTTAGCCTAACAGCGGAGCTCTCTGAACAGAAACGATATGATAAGCTTAACTTAGGTGAAAGGTCGGAAGCACAAGAAAAATTAGAATTAAGATTGACGACCAGACTATTTTTCAATTTTAGCAATTCCCAAAAACAGTAAGCGTATAACGCGACCGTCTGCACAGTACATTTAGACTGCACAAATTACACAATAGCTGACAAAACAACATTTTCTCGGTCTAGAATAACTAGTATGACTAATTGCCGAATAAAATACATCTGTTGCGTCTGGAAAATTACCGAAAAACTGATTTGGAAGTGATGAGTTGCCAGTAGCTCAATTATGAGTCACAAGCTTCACAAATATTCGGATGACACCACAAAGCAGAAAATTTCTGTTCGGTCATTCGGGAGAAATCAATTTGCAACTGTGTTGTGATGTCATTCCTTATATCCCTTACAGTGGCCCGAGAGTTCTCGGTGCCATTGTGGAAAGTTGCCTTATTTCGAAAAACCCATATACTATAAGTATGGTCTTAATGAAAAAGCGCGCTCGCATGTCATTCTCATCGTAAGCAGAAGTCCATAGGTAAAAGAAAATAGTCTTAACATTAACTAAAAACCTAGTATTGAGTAATGCCGATAGGGTGGGAGTGAAAACACCCCACACCCTTCCACAGGTTCAAATTTTAATCTAGCTTGGAAAGGCGTGGTAGCCAGTTATCCGGTTTCAAATTTGCATTACCATTGCTAGACCAGACGCCCAAGATTCACATTCTTGACACCCACGTCAGGCCATAAGGATTGTCCGGATGTGAGCACCAAGCTCCTAACCTCATGGCATTTAATTTAGTCCCTGTACCTGTCTAGTATTTGTGAAGTAAACAATTTGTCTAAAGAAAAAATGTACTTCACAAAACATGTGGAGTCATCCGCATATTGGCGAATTTTAAAACGCTTTCCTCGGGCTTCTGGAAGGAGAAAACCTTCAATAGTATCATCCTTTCTTACACTGGTAGCCAAAACATCTGCGCATAAAATATACATAAGTGGAGACTGGGGATCTCCCTGCCTCACTCCCGACTTGAGTGGAATTACGATTAGCTATAATTTTCATATTTTTTTGCTTGACAGTGAGTGTCACGCAAGAAAAATAAATAAATTCTCAAAGTTTGATCTTCTTGAATAATCGAGGGTAACACTTTTGAAAGTCTGTTTGTAAGAGCTTTTGAACAAATTTTGTAATCAACATCGAGTAGCGAAATGGCGGGGTCACCAATTTTATAAGTTTTTCCTATCATCTTTCTTGTAAAGTAACCTAGTCACGCCTCCTTGCATTGAATCACTGAAAGAATCATTTTCCAAACTAAATCCCAGAATTTAGCGTAAAATTCTTGAGGTAATCCGTCTGAACCGTCTGAACCGGAGGGTTTCACGCATTGCGTGGGTAATTTTAGCCAAAGATAAAACTGGTTCTTCGCAGGATAAAATTTCGCTCTAATCTGTTTTCAAGTTTGTTCAAAAATTCGGTTTGGACTGTTAAATTAACAGGTTCTTGCGAGTACAAATTACGGTAAAAATCGAAATGAGCCGGAGTCTTATTAAAAGACTTTAACACCGGCGGAGTTATAAATAAAATGAACAGTATTTTTCTGAGCCGTGTTGCTTCGAGCGTAAAAAAAGAATTTGCTAGGTTTTTCACCTTTTCAAGCCATTTGACTCTGCTACGAATTTGGTTTCCTCTCATTTGGGATAAATTAACGGCTCTGATTTCTCTTTCGAACGTTTCTATGGTGGTTTTCGCTAAGTTATCTCCCTAAATAAGAGCCCCTTTTGCTTCGATCAAAGAAATTATAGTTGCGTGGCTTTATCGCGATTAAATATGCGTTGTTTACTTCGACCAAAATCTATAGCAACTAATGTTATAGATTCTTTAAGAAAATCCCACCAAGCTTGAATGGAATGAAATGCTTTCCGGTACAATACATGTTTCTTAATAATTTCTGAGATCATATCGTAAATATTAAATTCTAAATTTAGCCTCCAAAGTCCTGGTCCACGGGAAAATGCATTATGCAAATTGCGGATAAATCAACAGAATCATGATCGGAAAAAACACAAGGCAAAATTTCACATTTTAGAAAGGAATCATACAAGTCCTGAGCAATAAAAACATTATCCAAACGTGTACCGATAGTTTTATCCGCGTTAAACCATGTGCATTGTATTTTTCAGTCGGCCGTGTTTTTTTGCGCCAGATATCAATAAACGATGAACACTTGTGCAGATCTTTCAAATCCGTGGAAATTGTAAGATTTCCTCCAAACTTATCAGAAACATTTTCAATGCAGTTAAAATCGCCAGTAATTTTAAAAGAGTTCTGAAAAAATATTCATGTATTGTATCATAAAAGCATTTTCGTTCACTTGGATTCGTGGGTGCATAAGTATTAACCAAATTAATTTTGGTGTCGTTGAGTTCAGTTAAAACACTAACAATTCTACCAGAAGAATCTTTTTTTCCATTGTAAACATTTGAAATCAGTATTTTCAATTACAAGAATGGCAACGCCGCCTTGTTTACCAAGAGCGGGCGACCAGAAACTTTTATACCGCGCCATTTAGCTGTCAGAGAATTTATCGCATTTTGACTTGTCGCTAAAGTTTCTTGTAAACAAATAAAATCAGAACGGGAATTTTTCGCAAAATCAAAAACAGAGCGTTGTTTGGCTTCATTGCCAAAACCATGAATATTCAAAGATGTAAATTTAGCTCTGAATGTAAAAACTTGGAGAAAATTCTTCTGGTAAAGTTACATAGGCTAAACTAAGAAATTTTTGCAAATCACATTTAGACAGTTACTTGCTTTTCTGTTTATGCTTGTTTGTCCGATATCCAGTGTTTTTCCTCTTCGGCAAAGGTTGTTCGCCGTCATATTCAGAACGTTCGCGAGTTTTAGGGTCCGTTTTCTTTGCTTCAGGAATTGGCGTATCTTGTTTGTCTTTCTCCGTGATTTTTCCATTGACGAGTACAGGTTGTGTTGGTTTTGGCGCGGAGGCAACCTTTTGCGAACTGCCCTGTTTGTAGCCGCGGGGAAGCGCGCGAAAAACAAAGCCTCGTTCCCAGTTCCTCTCTCTTCATATACGTCATCATCGATGATGACGTAACGGGTGGACAGACGTGCACACGGACCGACGCGCCCGCGAAACATTCCGCTAGCCATGACCATGAAAAATGAAGGGACGGTTCTATGAGTATGGGGCTGCGCAGCCGAGCCTTCGGCTCGGCGACTGCTCCGCTAATAATTAAGCTTCTCAGTTCAGTGTCTTGCCAGCGATTGAACGTTTCTGGGAAATTTAAACCGCTTGGCGGCTTGTAAGCGAATTTAAAGTATCGTGTTTTAGTGTTTACATTTATATGTCTGATTTATATTTCATTGTATAGAAATTGATCTCATCGAACACGCAATGATTCAGCGATGTATTTTGTTACGAATAGTCTTACGCATTTGTACATGTAAATATAGTTTTGATAGATGTTCCGTAGAATTGAAGCCTGCTTTGAACACTTGCGTCGCTCCACTTTGAATTTTATAATTCGGAATACCGTATAAACATTTATATTACTCGCAAGTCAGTGCCGATCGAGTCACGGTATATTTTTGTAGGTCTCACTGACTTCGACGGCTCTCCATTCAAGCTGAGGATTGAAGGAACTTCTAAACAGGATATGGATTGGAAAATTATGCTTGATTAAACGGCCCCACCGGCCGGAATGTTTTTTTTTTGTAAAATAATATCACATGTAATCTTAACAATAAGCGCTTTCATTGAAAACAGCATCCCTTGACGTACCCTTTCCGATGTTGGCGAACACATTTCGTGTATTTCGCCGGCCCATTTTCCTCTGGAGCAAAATAAAGCTTTGTTACACCCTCTGTAATCGAAGAATTCTAATATCTCGCATGTTTGAGGCCGCTCGCCACATAGTATTGTCCACCTCCACCGACGTCTCTTGTCAGCTCTCTTGTTCTCTATATTCCCGCAGCAGTTTGTACAACTATTTACGTGACAGTGTAATATGACACTGGTTTTGGCCGCGCACAAATTGGAGCCACTTTTTAGCGCCAACAACCGAACTTTGAGACCATAAGAAAGCGTTTCGTATCGTCTCCAACACTTTACACCTTTTATTCCTAGGTCTAAAAAGGTGAAACGTTCGATACATCAAAAAATAAATTACATTTCATAGACACTTTAAGGATAATCAATTTAAGAAATACTAATAAAAACTGTTTATAGTCAATTGATTTGTAAAAAAAAAAATATTACTTGGAGGTGGAATCAAGTAGTTGTATAATAAACGAGTCTACATTTGACGTCATCTAATTAGCATATAATAAATTCAAATCTCTATAACTCACTAAAAAACAAGAAATATGTCACTATTCGACCTTTCAACGTACATGGAGTTGATTAAAAGAAAAAAATTGGGGTTTAGGATATTCTCTCATTAGTTTATAGAAGTGGAATAACATTGCACCAGAAGTTCTACGACCAAGCTGAGAACAGGCGCTAAAGTTTATTCCACAAAAAAGGCCTATACATGGAGGGAAAAAATGTACTAAATACGGGTATATAGTATAAAAAAATTACCTTTGAAGAAATTTCAAAGCAGCCATATGATTCTTATTAATAGTAAAGAGAGAACTATCTATCTTCATATCAGGGTCAGGATGTTGCAACGCCATCTGGTTAAGTATTTTAAAAATACGCACTGCAATTTTGACTGGATGGTCAATGTCCATTGTAGAAAGCCACGCTCTTTCAGCAAAGGTACTATCGAGGAGAACAGAATCGTGGATTTTTGTAAGAACCTTATCCAAGAATTTCTTCCTCTTTAGAAGCTCTTGTAACCACTTTGGGCCCATGTGGACAACACACACTTCTTCCAAGTCACCATCATAAATCTCTCTCAAGTCTATTGCCAGAACAAGGTCGATAGTCATTTTAAGTTTTTCTCCATTTTCAAGGTTGTAATTGAACTGCAGCATCAGAGCTGGTCCATTTTTTCTTGTCCCTGTACAGTCAGGACTCGCAAATCCACCGTGTTCCCAATCAGGCAGAAGTGTCATCTTCATCAAAGAATTCAACAAACATTTCATGAATATGCAAAGGCCGTATACCATCTACTACATCATTGGTATTATCTGAGCGATTAATAGAAAACATCAGATCAACACGGTCGACTGGTAATATGTCAGTCGAACTCTCTGGTATGATGTTGTCTCTTCGTAAACGTTCATATTGTTTGGGACCTTGGAAGGACAAATTGGTGCCCACTATGGTCTTTGACCTTGTATCGGAGAGGTCCCACTGGAAGGCAAAATCCATCTCATCAGGCTGTCCAACCTGTGCAACGTAGAACAAGAAATATTATTACTCGTGGCGAAGCACACGAGTTGTAAATCCGGCTTTGACTTTTCTTATTTGTTTTCGTGTCACATTAGCGCATGCAAATTTATGCACGCATATTTAAGTCTATGTCGACGACTATATGGTTTTCGGCCATGAAGTACATACCGTAAAAATTTCTCCGAGTGTTGACTCGAGAAGCAAGATAAAGAACTACAGCGTACAATTGCACATTTTCAAGACAATTCAAGGCGTTCATGGATGGATAGGACGGTTTGATATTGTGTTCGCCGCTTATTCCTGTGGGATTTTTGCTTTGGCAAGTTCTGTGTTTTATACATTAAACTTACCATCATTAGCGATCGAGCTCCGGGTCGAGCTTAAGTGTCAGCTACTGAATCTAGTGAATGCAGTGTAGTCTTACTTTTAAACCCGTGTATACGTGAAAGCATGATGAACGGGTTATCGGCAACGGTGTTTAAATAAACTTCACTCACTCACTCACTCACTCACTCACTCCCTCACTCGCTCACTCCTTCCATCAGCTGTAAACTTAGTGAGCAAATGCTTTGTTACAAACACGTTTCGTAACAGGAATTCAACGTGAATCCAACGATAACAATAATTAATTTGATGTAAACGAATATACACAACAATAAGCTTACAGATGTTTCGCATTTGGAGTTTTAAGTGCAACATTAAAATCGATCTGAAATGATTTTGCAACCTAAACACGCGTTCTGAGGCGTATCTAGCTTAAAATAATAAAATGTAGTTCCTAGGTAGTATGTGTTCCTGGACAGTGCAGTGGATTGAATTTGTGCCTTAGTCCCGGACGGCCCGAGTTCGATTCTCCATAAAGTCCTTTTTTTTTTTTCTTTTTTCAAACTGGACATTATGAAAGTGATCTACGTTTTTTTTCGTTCGTCAAAAATCCTTACGTTTAATTTAAAATATATATATATGTATATATATATATATATATATATATATATATATATATATATATATATATATATATATATATATATATATATATATATATATATATATATATATATATATAACCGTAGAACTTGTGAGGGGTCTCTCAAACAATGCAAATTCTTAACCAACGTAAAATGCTTGCTGGAGGATCACTAAAGCGATCGTGGACACTTGAAATAATCGTAAATAAAACCGAAAATGTGAGGGTCAAGAGTCCAACTCCAATGTAGCTTTGCTGGTTTATTCGCTCAACGTTTCGACCATAACGGTCTTCATCAGGAATATATTTATTAATATATATATTTATTAAGGACGGTGCCACCTAATGGCAAGGTATTTTGCCAGGTTTTTGACTATGCAGGAAAAGTAGATCTTAGCAGGGGCTATCGGAATCCAAAGAGAAAATTGGGGGTAACCACGCATTTTTCGGAGATAATTAAGCTTCAATCAGGAAAAAATGCTGACATCAGCATTTTTTCGAAAAAAGGAAAATTAGCTCTTTCTTCGCGGATTTCCTTTGAATTCGGCTTTACATACACAAAAGCAACAATAATTCTAAAAATCTCTAAAACACATAACGAATGGTAACATAACAATTACTGTTTATGTGTTTTAGGTTACAAAATCATCACAACGGAGCCATTATAGGCCCTGACAGCTTTCCCACGTTCGCCAAAAATACAGTCTAAATAACTTTTGCCCACAACAAAAAATTAATTGTGTGCTTAATATGCTTACCACTTCCATTTTATAAGATAAAAAGTAGGGGTCACCACGCGTTTTTACAAGTTATATTTAGATGTTTTCAACTTTTACGGAATCGCTTTCGGGGTCCGCGACATTTTTTTCTATGCCCTCCCTAGTAAGTTAAATATTGTGCGTGTCTTTTTCGGGGCATGCTGGGATTTCCACTCGATGGCTTACCGTTCAAAACTTTTACTTCGGGTACAATAAAAAGACAAAAACATTGTAGAATTCAAAGTTAATTCTATTTGTAGCTGCAAGTTGCTCTTTTGAGAAACATTTTTCGGGATTTCAAGGTCAAGCAGCACAGTAAAGGAGTAAAAACGCAAAATCGGTTCACTTCCATTGATTCACAGTGGATCTACGGATTGATTAAGCTTATGTTCCTTCGGGCACAAGAACTTTACATTGTGTGCATCTTCTTCCAATCCATTTCCAACTTGAAAACATCAGTGCTATATCGAGATGACTGGTCGGCTGCCGAAAAACTCTAGATTGGCAGGTTAGTTTTTTTAAGGTTATTTGGAATGAAAATGTAAGAAATATTTGTCGAAAAGGGCTTGAGTTTTGTAATTTCATTTGGCCGCGTGTTTAAGCTTATTTTCTTGTGAAACTCCTGTAGTTTTCATGGATTCTCTATGGAAAAAATTTTAACTTAATTAAAAAAAAAAATCGTGAAATAATAAAACACTTTTTTTGCCGAAGTCTACGGCTTTATTTGATCTAAAAAGATAACATTTCTTTTTAGTTTATCATGGTACGTTTTTCGCCTATCAAAATTTGTTGTAATGCAATGAAGTCGAGAACTGACACAATGCGACTTCGAAAAACATCACTTACCTATAATAGAGAATAAAGGAAATCAATTGTACCTAAATGCACGAATGTGTTTACGGAAGATTACACTAAAAACCATGTTTGCCAACAATCGAGGGAGGGAAAACTTTAGTCGGATACTTTTCGGCTGTGGAGCGGCCAGTTTTCTTTAGTTGCTGGCTTCAGCCTTGTTTTTATATTATCATCAATTCTCAAAAACGATCTTTTTGAAAACGCTTTGCTCAACTCAATTCTTCTTTTCGACGTTTGTTTTATTTAACTGGAACAGTTTTTTTTCTGCTTTTTGTTATATACTTTTTATATTCGCAAAAATGGCCACTGGCAAAAGATTTTTGTAGATAAACAAAAATTTCAAACAACGCGAGTTTGGCCGCCAAAACAAAAACTTGTCTAATAGGAAATAACAACATGCTAGCCTTTCCTTGGATTATATGCCTTGAGGATGTTTGTTTTGAATATATATATATATATAAAAAAAAGTAGTCTGGCTTGACTTGAAGTTTTGAATGGAGAAAAGGAGCCAATGTAAACAATCTTTGAAAGAAAGGCAAAACGTACGCGTTCTGCCGGCGGCATCGCCAATTTAGCTCAAAATAGTTTCATTACCGAAGCTCTGTCGTTTGCAAAATAGAGAAAGAATTTAGCACTTTTAGGCTGCAGAAGATCTATAAACACATTTTCATAGATTTTTGAGAACTCTATTTATCTTGTAAGTTTAGAAACTGAGCCAGGGAGTTGACAGTTTGACATGAAAAGTGGGCGGAACTTAGCCTTTACCTCGCGCGTTCGCGTTTAAAAAGTAAGCAGTGTCTCGCGCGACTGTCGCGCAATGCATGCGCAGAACGTATGCGCAATAACAATAGGTGGCACCGTCCTTAATATATATTAATATATTTATAGCGGAGCACTTGCCAGGCCGAAGGCCTGGCTGCGCAGCTCCATACTCATAGCGGAGCAATTGCCAGGCCGAAGGCCTGGCTGCGCAGCTCCATACTCATAGAACCTATGCCATGATTTTTCATGGTCATGGCTAGCGGAATGTTTCGCGGGCGCGCCCGTCCGTGTGCACGTCCGTCCATCCACCCATCGATGATGACGTATTGAAGACAGAGGAACTGGGAACGAGGCTTTGTTTTTCGCGCGCTTCCCGCGGCTACCAACAGGGCAGTTCGCAAAAGCTTGCCTCCGCGCCAAAACAACCCGTCCTCGTCACTGGAAAAATCACGGAGAAAGACAAACAAGATACGCCAATTCCTGAAGCAAAGAAACGGACCCTAAAACTCGCGAACGTTCTGAATATGACGGCGAACAACCTTTGCCGAAGAGGAAAAACACTGGATATCGGACAAACAAACATGAACAGAAAAGCAAGTAAGTTTAACTGTCTAAATGTGATTTGCAAAAATTGCTTAGTTAAGCTTAAGCTTATGTCATTTTACCAGAAGAATTTTCTCCAAGTTTTTAAATTCAGAGCTAAATTTACATCTTTGAATATCCGTGGTTTTGGCAATGAAGCCAAACAACGCTCTGTTTTTGATTTTGCGAAAAATTCCCGTTCTGATTTTATTTGTTTACAAGAAACTTTAGCGACAAGTCGAAATGCGATAAATTCTCTGACAGCTAAATGGCGCGGTAACGTGCGGTAAAGTTTCTGGTCGCCCGCTCTTGGTAAACAAGGCGGCGTTGCCGTTCTTGTAGCTGAAAATACTGATTTCAAATGTTTACAATGGAAAAAAAGATTTTGATCTTTTAGTAGAATTATTAGTGTTTAACTGAACTCGACGACACGAAAATTAATTTGGTTAATACTTATACACCCACGAATCGAAGTGAACGTAAATGCTTTTAAGCTTATGATACAATTCATGAATATTTTTTCAGAACTCTTTTAAAATTATTGCTGGCGATTTTAACTGCATTGAAAACGTTTCTGATAAGTTTGGAGGAAATCTTACAATTTCCACGGATTTGAAAGATCTGCACAAGTGTTCAGAATGGCGCAAAAAAAAAAACACGGCCGACTAAAAAATACAATGCACATGGTTTAATGCGGATAAAACTATCGGTACACGTTTGGATAATTTTTTTATTGCTCAGGACTTGTATGATTCACTTCTAAAATGCGAAATTTTGCGTTGTGTTTTTTCCGATCATGATTCTGTTGATTTAGCCGCAATTTGCATAATACATTTTCCCGTGGACCAGGACTTTGGAAGATAAATTTAGAATTTAATATTTACGATATGATCTCAGAAATTATTAAGAAACATGTATTGTACCGGAAAGCATTTCATTCCATTCAAGCTTGGTGGGATTTTCTTAATAATAAAGAATCTATAACATTAGTTGCTATAGATCTTGGTCGAAGTAAACAACGCATATTAATCGCGATAAGGCCACGCAACTATAAGCTTAATTTCTTTGATCGAAGCAAAACGGGCTCTTATTGAAGGAGATAACTCAGCGAAAACCACCATAGAAACGCTTGAAAGAGAAATTCGAGCCGTAAATTTATCCCAAATGAGAGTAAACCAAATTCGTAGCAGAGTCGAATGGCTTGAAGAAGGTGAAAAACCTACCAAATTCTTTTTTTTTACGCTCGAAGCAACACGGCTCAGAAAAATACTGTTTATTCTATTTTTAACTCCGCCGGTGTTAAAGTCTTTTCACAAGACTCCGGCTCATTTAGATTTTTACCGTAATTTGTACTCGCAAGAACCTGTTAATTTAACAGTCCAAACCGAATTTTTGAACAAACTTGAAAATAGATTAAGTGAGAGCGAAATTTTATCCTGCGAAGAATCAGTTTTATCTTTGGCTAAAATTACCCACGCAATACGTGGACTTTCTTCAGGGAAACCCCCCGGTTCAGACGGATTACCTCAAGAATTTTACGCTAAATTCAGGGATTATTTGGCCCTATTTAGTTTGGAAAATAATTCTTTCAGTGATTCAATGCACTCGATGATGATTACAAAATTCGTTCAAAAGCTCTTACAAACAGACTTTCAAAAGTGTTACCCTCGATTATTCAAGAAGATCAAACTTGTTCCGTCCCAGGTAGGACGATTTTTGAGAATTATTTATTTCTCTTGCGTGGCACTCTAGATTATATAAATTGACCAATGAAACTGGTATCTTGCTGAATATTGATCAAGGGAAAGCCTTTGACAGGGTAGAGAAGCATTGGTAAACTTTTCACCAATGTTAAATGCCATGAGGTTAGGAGCTTGGTGTCACATCCGGACAATACTTATGGCCTGACGTGGGTGTCAAGAATGCGAATCTTGGGTGTCTGGTCTAGCAATGGTAATGCAAATGTGAAACTGCATAACTGGTTACCACGCCTTTCCGAGCTAGATTAAAATTTGAACCTGTGGAAGGGTGTGGGGTGTTTTTACTCCCACCCTATCGGCACTACTCAATACTAGGTTTTTAGTTAATGTTAAGACTATTTTCTTTTACCTATGGACTTCTGCTTACGACGAGAATGACATGCGAGTGCGCTTTTTCATTAAGACCATACTTATGGTATATGGGTTTTTCGAAATAAAGCAACTTTTCACAATGGCACCGAGAACTCTCGGGCCACTGTAAGGAACATAAGGAATGACATCACAACACAGTTGCAAACTGATTTTTCAGGAATGACCGAACAGAAATTTTCTGCTTTGTGGTGTCATCCGAATATTTGTGAAGCTTGTGACTCTCATAATTGAGCTACTGGCAACTCATCATTTCCAAATCAGTTTCTCGGGTAATTTTCCAAACGCAACAGATGTATTTTATTCGGAAATTAGTCACACTAGTTATTCTAGACCGAGAAAATGTTTTGGTTTTTTTTTTGTTATTTTATTATTAAAAATTCCTTTTTATTTTTTTATTATTTTTATTTATTTTTTTTTTTTGCCTGTAGCCTCTCTATGAAAGCGTAGCTAGGTGCGAAACCCTTCATATGAATAGACCGAGAAAATGTTGTTTTAAGAGCTATTGTGGCCAGAATTTGTGCAGTCTAAATGTACTGTGCAGACGGTCGCGTTATACGCTTACTGTTTTTGAGAATTGCTAAAATTGAAAAATAGTCTGGTCGTCAATCTTAATTTTAATTTTTCATGTGCTTCCGACCTTTCACCTAAGTTAAGCTTATCATTATCGTTTCTGTTCAGAGAGCTCCGCTGTTAGGCTAAGCCTATCTATATATATTAGAACCTACGCCGTGATTTTTCATGGTCATGGCTAGCGGAATGTTTCGCGGGCGCGTGTCCGCACGCCGGCCGCCCGCCGTGTTGGAACAACATCCGGGATCTTGAAAGCAAGGCTTTGTTTTTCGCGCGGCCACACAGCCGTGAGCTCGGTAAACACTTTAGTTGTTTTCTTGTGCCTAGCGGAGAATTAAACTCGTTATTTTCCTGCATTTTTTCGCGGTTTGCTACTCAAGACAGGGATACTAATTAAGGTATACTCAGAAGCCGCTTTAGTGGAAAAAGACGAGCTTTCAGGGATAAAATCTTGCTTCGAGGAACTTCATGTATTACATTTTTATCAATGCGGGAGATGATTTCAGAACCAGAAGCGGAGATTTGAATTTCCAAGCAAGCGAGGAACTTAAAGGTAAAACAGATTACAGTTTTCGATGAGAATTTATGTTGATATCAATCTGTGAGTGACTTGTTATTAGTGTTATTGTTAGTTTTGGCGAATTGATTTTAAAACGTGCCTATCTCTTGAATTTCATCGAAGAAAGCTTGAACTCGATGAGCTATAATTACATGGTACGCGTTTTGCTTTTAAACGTAAACTACTGGAGATTTGAATAAATTTTTTCGAAAGAAGATTGTGTTGTCCATTTTTATGTGTTTGTTCATTCATTAGATAGATTGAAAAGCGATTTTATGTAAACAAAACAAGACTTGATTTTATAGTATAGTTCTATCTTCACTCGCATCGCCTTATGCAAATATGTTTGTGTATTTTTGCAATTTTTGATTTTCAAATCAGTTTCTCGGGCAATTTTTGACAAACATAAACTGTATTTTATTCGGAAACTAGTGGTACTATTTATTCTAGACAGAGAAAAGTTGTTTTTGTGAACTTTTGTACGGTCTATAAAAATGTACTGTGCAGACGGTCGCGTAATATGCTAAAATTGAAAATAGCCCCTTCGTCAATCTTAATTCTTGTGCTTCCAACCTTTCACCTTAGTTAAGTTTCACCTTAGTTAAGCTTGTTCAAAGTGCGACGCTGTTAGGCTTGGGCTATCTATATATATTATATATATATATATATATATATATATATATATATATATATATATATATATATATATATATATATATATATATATATAAAGATGAATTTCTGGAGTCGGACTAGTTCAAAAACATTTAATCGCTACTCGGAGTTTCATGCTTCAAATGAAGCAATCATCAGGCAACTGACAACAATAACGGTTACATGTAAAGATATACAAATTTGAAAATGGGGGACAATGCTTACTAGCGTGACATGCCGAGATGTGATTGGACGGCAAAAGCGCTAAACGATAAGGTAAATCTATATTAGGTAAACGCGGTATTTAACAGGAATTTCTTAGAATGTCTACAGATCGATGTCAGTTCGTTTCTATGATTAAGTGTCGACATTTCAATCTTACAAATTATAAAATATTTCTCCCATAGGCAAAGATTACATTTTTTGTTGACATTTGAATACGACCTAGCATGCTTTACTTTTCTCCACTTAATTTGATAATTGATTTTCCGTTCCTTTAGACTCCATATGTACTTGCTAAGCTCGGTTACATTTTTGTACCGTTCGTTCCTGAAAGAACATGTGTGGTTATTGTAGCGTTCCTTAAATGTCGTGTCACACAGTCCGATGTATGTTTGTTTTGTCTGTGGAGTCGCGACCTCTGCTTGATAGACAATGTTTCGGTCATTAGATTTACCTTATCGTTTAGCGCTTTTGCCGTCCAATCACATCTCGGCATGTCACGCTAGTAAGCATTGTCCCCCATTTTCAAATTTGTATATCTTTACATGTAACCGTTATTGTTGTCAGTTGCCTGATGATTGCTTCATTTGAAGCATGAAACTCCGAGTAGCGATTAAATGTTTTTGAACTAGTCCGACTCCAGAAATTCATCTTTATTCACAGCTCTGGTTCTACCATCGAGCACTTTATAGCAGATGAAGCCTTCAGTTTTCCCACTGGTAGTATATATATATATATATATATATATATATATATATATCGAACCGTGTCAGTGTGAAAACGTAAGCTTACGGCAATATTGCGTTACGCGTTACGCGTTAGCATTTCTTCTTCTCGGGTTGGCTCTTAGGAGCCTTTGATTAAACATAATTTCAAGCGTATGTTTCTCCGTAAAAGCACTCAATTCACTCGGGAATCAATGCTGCAACGAGTTAAAGGCGCCACGAGTTCAAGCTGTGTACAGCTTCTTGTTAAGTTCTCATCAGAAATTGGCTTGTTTAACACATACTTGGAACGAAGTTAACAAGCTCGAGAGAATATCACATCTTCACGTATATTGGCTAAAGAAACGCGAGCACTACAAAGACGAATGTTAGGTACAAACATTTTTTCATGCCATGTTCGCAAAAGGTTTGCAACTTTGTTCACCATACAGTACCGCCCAAAGGTAAGTTACCACCTCTCGTCTAGTTTCTCGCGTGACGCGTCTCGTTTCTCTCGAGATGCTTCTCGTTTCTTGCGAGACGCGTCTCGTTTCTCGCGAGACGCGTATCGTTTCTCTCGAGAATCAATGAGCCGTTTAGTATGGCATAAATTACTCGCGCAAAGCCGGTGTACATTGTATCAAAGATTTTTTTTATTTTTTTTATTTTTTTTTTTTGATACATTTTATTGAACAAGAACACAGGAGTACAAAAAATAGATAAAAAGGAAAAGAAGTAAATTAATACATTGATTAAAGGAAAAAATTACATGTTTCAACAAATATACGATAACAGCTAATACAAGACAAGAAGATTTTTACTTACAACAGTGCATTGTTAACAGTATAAATGTTTAGCTTATTGGCATTTTACAAGTAGGAGCAAAGCAATATATATATATATATATATATATATATATATATATATATATATATATATATACGCTCACTGTTCATACAGTTTGAGCACTCTCTGGATTGGGTGGAGAGCCTCGTAAGAGGTGTTCACTATTGGCATATTGCTTCGCTCACTGCTCGCAGTTTGAGCACTCTCGTGACTCCACAATGCAATCCAACAATGTGTAACCGTACATCCTGTGCCCAAGTTCAGGAGTTGCCATAAAGCCATTATGGTAACAACCGGGAGGGCACATTGTATACATGATTGTATGTTACGCTCACTGTTCATACAGTTTGAGCACTCTCTGGATTGGGTGGAGAGCCTCGTAAGAGGTGTTCACTATTGGCATATTGCTTCGCTCACTGCTCGCAGTTTGAGCACTCTCGTGACTCCACAATGCAATCCAACAATGTGTAACCGTACATCCTGTGCCCAAGTTCAGGAGTTGCCATAAAGCCATTATGGTAACAGCCGGGAGGGCACATTGTATACATGATTGTATATATATATATATATATAATAATAAGTTTATATCTCTCATTGTGGCAGGGAGAAGGGTGTGTAGCGAAAAACATAGGAAAAGGTTAAGTACATTATACACTTTAAGATTGTGTGCTTTTAACTTAGATGTTGTGCTAAAGGAGCCCATTTCTTATTGTTATTGCTGGTAGCGTTCAATTCTATAGAAAAATTCATTGCCTGACGAGTGAATTCCACGTTAAATTTCACGTGAAAAACCGATATCGCCCGAATCGCGAAGCGATGAGGGCGATATCGGTTTTTCAAGTGAAATTTAACGTGGAATTCACGACTGATTCAAAATCACGAATTTGAATCACGCGCCGCGATCAGGAGAAAACCTTGTGGTAGCGACAAACTTAAGTTTTGTTTATCAGTAAATGACATTTTATGACTGAAATTGATGCAGTTTGTACACTAAACTACATAATGTGGACTGTGGAGCCGAACTGCGAACGTTTGTGGTGGAAATTAGCCTTCAACACTTCCGAAGTTTGTTATCGTCGGCCGGCAAATACGAATTTCATCACAGCGACAAGTAAACACCACGCTAAATGGGGAAAAACTTTTGGACAACGAAGAAGGCAAATTTGTGAGTACTAATGGATTATTTATTAAACATTCCGTAAAAAAAAAAATATGCTTATCTTATCGCGGTCGATCACTTCAATTCATAAGTAAGAAAGGATCCGGACGCACATCTCAGTCCGCTCGAACTGGAATATTTTTATTCTCACCTTATTTTCGCGACTCATTTCTAAGAATACCAGACTACTAATATTATTACTTAATTATTATTGCCTTTTGTACCTCTTATACTTTTTTACACCGGAATTCTTTGAGACTGTACAAGACAGGAGTTCGGATACAAGTTTTGGTTTGGAAATAAGAAAGTTCGCTGAAAGCTCTACTTCGGACAGCATCTTGTTTATTTTTAAAGCAACCAGACGACCGTTTCGGTGTATAATGAAAATCACTTTTTATTAGCTCAGTACAACATGCTTGTTTTCATAAACTTCTTTGTTTGATTTAGACAGGTTTTTTTTCTTTCTAAGAATGAAATATTGGTTTTTGCCAGTAGGTCGCTTCTTCTTGTAGGACTGCAGTGTGAATGGCTTCTTCACTCTCAAAAAAATTCACATTTTGGTTATAAGATTGAGAAGAACAGGAATTCACTCTAGATAAATTTATCATTTGTGAAAAGCACGTCTGTATTTTTGGCTTCAAATCAAAGCTCACTATTTTAAAAGAAAGTATACATAGTATATATAAAGAAAGTACACAAACATCGTCCTTCGAAGATGCTATGCAATATCAGTTCTCAGCTATGCAATTCCACACTAAATACCCTCGCTTCAATAGCCAATAAGAATGCGAGTTTTCTTTGACGTATGCGATTCTATCCTGTATTGAGTGCCCAAGACGAACAAGAATCCTCTAATGCCCAGAAAAGTTTCTTTAATCTTGCAACACCATATAAAATATTTGGCCAAGAGGAAACATAAGTTGAGCAGTACTGAATAGTGTCGACAGTTATCTGGCCTCAGACCCAAGAGAATAGCCATGTTCTTTTGATAATCATTAGGGATAAGTGTTTTTGTTTTCAACCACAGAAGTAAGTCATCCCAAAAAGAAGCAGTTTTATTGCAATGCCAGAAAAGGTGTGTGAGTTCTTCAGAAGACTTGCCACAAAAAGTGCAGTTAGGATTGTCTTTAATGCCGATTTTTGATAAAAAGCTGTTCGTTGGATTCTATGCAAAAATCTGAAGTGGAAATAAATAATTTTGGTGCTCTTGGTGCAGCTAAAAGCCAAAGTATATGCTTTTATCCAATCTGGTTTACAACAGTTATCGATTTCACAATTAGCATTCCACTTTGTTTGACTTTTATCAGGATTGAAAGATTTCAGAGATACGAGCTTTCTATAAACATATCAAAGATTTCCGCTCTGCGCCGCTATTCGTTGTCAAATCGACTCGCAAAAATTTTGATCAATATTCTCAAGGATTTGTAATTCGCTACTGAACTTAATTTTTGTAAACCAGAGGTTACGAAGGAAAGGAAATAATCTTCCGTGTCAATTTCCTGCGTCGAAGCACTTCTCGGTGCCTTCTACCGTATTTCCTGCCAGTATGAGACGGTGGTAACTTACATTTGAGTGGTACTGTGCATCGATGAAAACCTTTCGACACAAATAGCGTTTCTTTTGGTATCGTATTTTGTAAAACATAATTTAGAGAAGTAACTTGGCAAACTGGCCCACGTAACTTTGGTACAAACAGTAAATGTTGGGTAAATATTGCGAGAGCAATGTCAATGTGAGGCGAGAAGTCCGTTCATTAATATGGAACAGCCTGAATCTACTTTTGACGGCTACAACAAAATCTTCTAACAGCCTCCTCATTTAATAGCACACAACCATTCCCACTACCACCGCCACTCCACCGCCATAACCACCACCACAATAAAACTGCCATTACCACCGACACCACCATCACCGCCGCCGCAACAACACCGCCAATACCACCACCGCCACTGCCACCGAAAGAACAAGAACAAGAAAGAGAACAATTTAATTGTCTAGACTATTTAATCACTGAACACGAAATACGCGCTGCCGTGAAAAAATAACAAATCAGCGTTCTCTGACAGAATAAGAAACGAAATGATTAAAGCTAGTCTTGAAAGTATGATGCCTGTATATATCAAACTTTTTAATACAATTCCAAATTCAGGTATAATGCCTAAAAACTGGTGTAATGGTCTTATAACACCAATATGCATGTATAAATCAGGTGACAAAAGTGATCCAACCAATTACAGAGGAATTTGCGTTTCAAGTTGTTTGGGAAAACGTTATGCGCTATCTTGAATCAAAGACTTCTTGAACATATTACAACTAAAAAAATATTGCACCCATCTCAAATTGGTTTTCTACCAAAAAATCGCACCGCAGACCATGTCCTAACACTTAGAACATTAAAAGATAAATATGTTCACTATCACGGAGAAAAAGTTTATGCTTGTTTTGTCGAATTCAAAAAAGCGTTCGACTCAGTTTGGCATGAAGGTCTCTTATATACAAATTACTTAAAATTAATGTAGGAGGACATTTCTACGATCTCATTAAAAGCTTATACTCAAATTGTAATTGTTCTCTGAAAATTGATCACAGTAAAACGCGACCCTTTCAATACTCGAGAGGTGTACGACAAGGGTGCATCAGTTTAAGTCCGTTACTTTTTAACCTATATCTAAACAATTTACATGTACCTTATTCGTTTGAAAACACTTTATCTGATCCATTTATTTTACCAAATGGTACAAACATCAATTCTCTCTTATATGGTGATGATTTAATTATTTTGTCGAGATCCAAAACAGGATTGAAAAATTGTTTACAAGGTAGTATTGTCTCCATACTGCAATTCTTGGACGTTAAGCATTAATTTAAAGAAAACAAAAACTACGATATTCCAAAAACGCGCAAGAACGTCCAATAATTGTAACTTTTACATAAATAATGAAACTATTGAAACTGCTCAGAATTTTACCTATTTTAATAGGAATTGATCACTTGAAAGAAAAGGCCATGCATTCTCTTTACAGTATTAGAAGACACACAGATTTTAGTAGATTAAAGCCAAATCTTGCATCGAACATCTTTGACACAATGATTTCTCCAATCCTCACTTATAAAAGCGAAGCTTGGGGCTTCAATAGAAAAAGTTCAATTACAATTTTGCAAACGCTATTTAGAAATAAATAACAAGACCTCAAATTTAGCATGTAGGGCGGAACAAGGATGATTCCCTCTCATTCTAACCATAAATCAGAAAATTCTTAATTATATTCTATATCTTAAACGCAAAAACGACGACTCTATAATGAAACAAATTTTCTTAATATCATTAGATCTCCATTCAATTAAAAAAACCTATTTTTTAATCTAATTTATTAAACATGGTTGAATATATTATAATCTACAAAATTTTAATCTTAACACACTGGATGAAAATAAGATCATACATTATATTAATCTTATGAAACAAAAGTATATTTCCTACTGGAAAAAATGCTCTACAGAACTCAAAGAAATTTGAATTTTGCAATGCTTTTAAGGATCGATACACTGTACATAATCTCCCATTATCTAGATCATACAAGGAAATCAAATAAAAGGAAAACTCTAGTCAAATTTAGGACAGGTAATCCAAAACTCATGATCGAGCTTGGTCGATATAAACAAGTCCCTAGAGAAAATAGATTGTCCTTTACGCGAATCAAATAATATCGAAAACGAAATTCATTCAAGAAAAATCCCAAATTTCATTTTGTAAAATATTGAAAACCAAATGGTACCATGCAAAAGTACTGCTAAATAGGTTTCATTTGAATGGTCACATCATAGGTTTTCGTCCACAGAATCAAAAGTTAGAACTACACTGCATGTCTCCATAATTGACTCTGGGAGTGAAAGGGTTAAGAGAGAAAATACTTTAATCAAATCTACCAATACTTGCCGAATATTCAAAATTCATCCTCAACAGAAAGTATCAAAGAATTGATGAACTCTTCCAATTATTTTGTTAATTTATTTTAATGAAAATGATATCTGCGTGTTTTGTATTACGTGATAGCTTAATATTGTCAAATCAAAATGATGTTATGTAATTATTTAATATTTCTTTACTGTCTTTTGTTGTTGTTAAAAAGTAAGCTTTTGCAATACTGTAACTCAATATAGTCATGCAACTAAAGCTATTATTTACTTACCACTACTACTGCGACTATCACTACTACTTCCACTGCCACTGCCATTGCCACTGCCACTACCACAACTACTGCCACTATCACAACTACTGCCACTATCACTACCACTTCCACTACCATTGCCATTTCTACTACAACTACATGTATCACAACCACTGCCATTACCACTGCCACTACCACTGTCAATACCACCGCCACTGCCAATACAACTGAACTGCCACTGTTGCCACCACCACTACAACTAACACTGTCACTGACACTAACACAACCACTACCACTGCCACTGCCACTGCTACCACCACTATCACATCCCAGGGGCGGATCCAGGAGTTTTTTTAGGAGGGGTGCACCTCTAAGGAATGACGTAACCACGTAGTTTTTTTTCTTTTCTTTGCAGAATACTAGTTATATTAGAAAGATGCAGGTCATCTTGGGGGGGGGGGGCACCCCCTGCACCCCTCCCCTAGATCCGCCCCTGCATCCAACACTACTACCAATACTAACAGTACTGCAATATTTGGGGAAATGGGGAAATGAATAAAGTAACCAGTTTTGAGAATGTCTTTTTTTCTATCAAAGTAGCTGGGGCCCTAACACATAACCTAGTGAAATCCCTAGTCCTGGCACTTATTGACAGCCCTGTCACTACCTCTGCCACTGCCACTGCAATTACCTCTTATGCTGCCACTGCCACTGCCACTGCCACTGCCAAATTAGGTAAAATCCCTGGCCCTGGCACTTATTGCCAGCCCTGTCACTACCGCTGTCACTGCCACTGCCACAACCACTACCATTACCACTGTAATAACCTATTCTCCTGCCACTTCCACATCTTCCACTACTACTTCCACTACAATTACCTTTGCTCTTGCTAGTCTACCACTGACACTGGCACTGGCACTGCCATTGTTACTCTCACTGCCACTACCACTGCTATTACCATTTGTACCACTATCAATCCACTACAACAGCCACTGCCATTGCTACATGTCCCATTACCCCTACCATTGTCACCTCCAGTACCTCTGCCACTGCCTTTAATTGCTACTGCCACTTCTTCCCCTACTACTATGAATATCAATAACAGTTACCACTACAAGCAAAACTGCATCTGCAACTAGTATACTGCCACTACTAACTACCAATATCTACTGCTGCTTCTACTGCTAGCACTGCTGCTAGAGCTTCTGCTGTTGCAGTCAAATCCCACTCTATCGATTATAATTTGTATAATTTCTCTATTATAAAAAACAAAAATTGTGGTTATTATATGCGACTGGATTATGTTGCTGGTTAACTGTACATACAATATACTCAGTAGCTTTATATTTACTTCACATGCATTTACATTTATGGCCAGGAAAATGGATTATTACCTTAGTTTGATTGTATGAGCTTCCACATTTGCATCATTCTGCCCTTGAACAAGGAGTTTTCCTTCTCTGTGAGTTCCCCCAATTGATTCATCATTTAGATCATATCTGACTCAACTTTGTTGGCAAAACCCTCCCGATAATCCACTCTCCCCTTCTTGTCACTGTCCAGTAATTCCTGTAACAATCCATTCAGCTTCCTGGGAGACAAGTGTTGAAACCAGCTTCTGATTCTATTTGCCATTTGCAAACTGTCAATAACAAATATAGTTGTTTATTTTACTTAATGACCTAACATTGAAATTATGTAATTTTATTTTTCTTCTCTACACCTCTGTGTTGTGGACTGTAACATCAAGCTTGGTGATGGTACAAATATATATGGCTAACTCGATCAATATATATAAGATGTCATAATAATAAAAGGTTAAGCTTGATACCTAAATATCTTGGCTGAAGTAAAAGTCAGATTATATCAGCCATAAGTGCTTGCATCAATATGGTTTGAAGACTGGGCACTGGGCGCCATGGAATAAGGACGTGTCCGTGTTGAGCTCCGTGTAGGGAGACATCTTTTCAATGCTTTATCTTGTTTTGTTTTAAGCTTTGATGTCAGGAACAAAACTTAGGCCCGGAAAAAAGCCTACCAATTTTTACAAGTTTGAGAAAACAAGAAAATAAGCAACCGAAGGGTCACAAGAAGACGGACGCCGAGTGCGAGGTTTCCACCATGAACGCCGAAGTAATGCAGGAACTAAAATCGATGAGAAGCGAATTGCGGGGTTCAATGACAAAACTATCCGACGACCTACACAAATAATCGGCTCGCAAAAATTGAAAGCGCCATATCTAAAACAGAAGAGATAGACGAGATAAATACCAAAGTTTCACAAATTACAAAAGATGTCGCAGGTGTGAAAGAAGCGTTTAATTTTATGGACACAACGGTTGGCGGTATCGAAGGCAAGACCCGAGACCTCCAGAAAAGCAACCAAGAACTTCTTAAAAGAGTAGATCAACTAGAGTGGTATTCTCGGGATTTTAATATAAGGATTCTCGGAGTGGAGGAAGAAGAAGGCGAAGATTGTATTTCAATTTTACAAGAATACCTTACACTCCTTGGCTTTCAAGATACTAGCGCTGAAGTCGAAAATGCCCATCGTACAGGAAAAAGAAACGAGGAAGGAAAACCACGACACATTATTGCTAAACTATATAGCAGACCGTTTAAAAGGAAAGTGCTGCAAGTCGCAAAGACTCCCGACAAGAAAGCCTTGTTGAATGGTCTTATATTTGTCGAAGACTTCACGCTGAACGATTTTGAGGCACGAAAGAAAGCACTTCCAATCATGAAGACAGCCTTCAAAGAAGGAAAGAAAGTTAGATTCTCTTAAGGAAAACTTTTTTATTGAGGGTAAGGTTGTTACTCTTGATTAGAACTCAGAAGCAATTTATTTGACATTTAATTTATTATTTTCGCTCTCCTTGTACGGATTTCAGCCTTGATTATTCACAACAACACTATAGTTATAAACGCTCCTCAAGTGTGTCCAGCGTGTCCAAAATGCTCGTGCAATGCGACACAAGCGCGACCTTTATTTTATTTAAAAACCTGTTGATTTTCAACCTTTGGTTTTTCGCTTTAGTTTTAAATGTAATTTTGTATGCACCATATTTACCTTTATTTACCTCGATTAACGACAGATTTTTTGAAAGGAAAAAAATTGTTTACACAAATATATCGAAAGTGTTGAAACATGCAAATTATATAGAAATAGCGCGGAATTTTTTTTGTTGTATCAAAGTCCATCAGCTCCCTCAAACCTGTTTTTATATTCTTTTTTATTATTTTCTTTAATGGTATCAGGGAAATTTATTTCTCTTAATGTAAGAGGCATCAGCAACTACCGAAAAAGACGAACAATCTTTACCTGGTGTAGAAAACAAAATGTAGATGTTATTTTTTTTGCAAGAAACACATTCTACTGAAAGGAACGAAATCACATGGAAAAGAGAATGGCGTTCTTCATTATATTGCTCTCATGGGACAAATAATTCACGTGGTGTCGCAATCTTGTTAAGGAACAAATTTGATTGCATAATTCAAGAAAAAATAGCAGATAATTACGGTCGATTTCTCATACTCAAAGTTTTAATTCATGGTGAGCAAGCCCTTCTGGTAAACGTTTATGGCCCAAATCGGGATAGCCAATTGGTCATTTTTTATCAAAAACTTTTACAAACCATTTTAGAAAAAGGTTTTGATACAATTGAAAATATTATAATGGGGGGTGACTTTAATTGCCCATTGAACCCAATTGTTGACAAAAAAGGTGGGATTCTCAGACCAAGACAATCGGTAATCAACTCAATAGAACTGCTACAATCAGAACTAGATTTACATGATATTTCGCGTATCAAGAATCCAACCATGCGTAGTTATACCTGGAGTCAAACAGAACCTTTGATCTTCTCTAGGCTAGATTATTGGCTTATTTCAAATTTCCTATCAGATAATGTTATAAATGTTGATATTATATCATCCATTAAAACGGACCATTCTGCAATAGTAATCTCGATCTTAAAAACCTACCCTTATTTTATCGAACCATTCTAGATTATTGGTGCAATTTCAAAGTCTCAACCTGTGACACAAATGTGAATTTTAAAAACGAGATTCTCTGGAACAACAGTAATATTCTAATAGACAAAAAACCTGTATTTTTCCGACCTTGGTTTAACTCCGGGATCGTCTTCCTGAGTGATCTATTAAACCATGAAAACGAGTTCTTAAATTTTCATGAATTCTCTTTAAAATTCCAGCTCAATGTACCATTCACTCAATATTACGGACTTCTTAACGCCATTCCATTAACATGGAAAGCAAGGCTTAAAAGTCACGGCGAATACAGTGATCAAAATTCCCCAGGCGACAATTTATCAACCAGTTCAATTTACTCTACCCTGCTAAAAAATGCCTTTGTACCTCCAACATCCGAAAGTAAAATACGTCGACATGGATTCAACGAGAAAAACATTCCAAAAGTTTATCTATTACCCTATACTGTCACAAAAGAAATAAAAATAATAATGTTCCAATACAAAGTGATACACAACATACTTCCCACCAAAGCGACTCTTCACCGTGATGGTCTTGTTGACAATGACATCTGCAATTTGTGCAACTTTGAAAGACAAACCCTAGACCACTTGTTTATACACTGTAGTTTATCTGCCGATTTTTGGATTTTGTTTCAAAATTGGTGGCATGATAAAACACATGAAGTTATTGTGTTAAACGCAAGTCATATACTCTATGGTTGGTTTAAGAGAACAAAGCATCGGCAGGTCTTAAATTACTCTATCTTAATCGCAAAATACTGCATTTTTTGCACTAGCTTACGTGGAGAAATACTATCTCTCCCCAACTTCCTTCTGCAAATGCAAGAAAAACTACAAATTTTAAAAGGAATCGCAACTAAACAGAAATCGCTTCCCAATTTCTACCGAACTTGGGAAGTTATCCTTTAACACACAGTTTTTCGTCGCACTTTCTTTGCTTTTTACTGTAAGTAGTTGTATTTATTCCTTTGTTGTATATTGTTGTCTTTAGCTTGTTGTTTTTGCTTCTGTATTACTTACATTGATGTAAATTTAAAATTAATTAATTCAATGGAAAATAGGTCTCGTGAAAATGTAAGTAATTAAGCTTAAGACTCACTCACTGTAACTAATCTAGAGCACATACATGTATTGTCAGTAGCAAACCAATAAAAAAAAAAAAAAAAAAAAAAAATAGTAATTGAATTCCAAGATGAGGATAACGCTGCCAAGGGTCCGGGAATTTGGAAGTTAAATTGCTCTTTGTTAAGTGACAATACGTATATTGACAAAATAAATAGCTTGATACCTAGATGGCTTCAGGAAGAAGAACAGGACCTCAGTGACTTCCGTTCGGTTTGGGACTGGATAAAATATAACATTAACAAATTTTCAAGAAAATACTCGATGGAGAAATGCAGACAAAGAAAGTTAGATGAGCAACGACTTCATAGAGAATTTCAAGAAGCCAATCAAAGCTTTCAAAATGACTCCTCACAAGAAAATTTAGCAAAGGTAAATGTTTTGAAAGAACAAATGGAAAAAATGTATGAAAAAAAAAGTTGAAGGTATAATTGGCAGATCTCGAGCTAGGTGGCATGAGTATGGGGAAAAAAACTCGAAATATTTTTATCATCTAGAAAAGCGAAATCATATTAAGAAGCACATTCGAAAACTTTGTTTGAGTGGTGTCATCACAACTGATCCTTTCGAAATCTTGAATGCTGAAAAAAGATATTATGAGAACCTCTATAAAAGTAGACTAGACATTTTGGAGCAGAATACCTGTTCTTTTAACTATGCCGATTTACCAATTCCGACACTTTCAGCTGATCAAAGAGAGCTTGGAGAAGGACTTATTAGCCTAGAAGAGTGCACTGAAGTTTTGAAATCTTTTGCATTGAACAAGGTACCTGGAAATGATGGATTACCAGTAGAATTTTATAAGATTTTTGGGGCACAGTAGGCGAATTATTAGTGAAATGTTATATGAGTCATAACTTAATGAGATGGATCAAATATTCAAATATTCAAAGTTGTACTATCAATAATGGTTTATGTTCACACTTTTTTAGCATTGAAAGAGGAGTTCGACAGGGTGATCCACTTTCCCCATACCTTTTCTTAATTGCAGTAGAAATTTTGGCCATTGCTATAAGAACTCAAGAAAACATAAAGGGAATAGAAATTGATGGCATGGAAACCAAATTGCTTCAATTTGCTGATGATACAACTGTAATCCTGTCCGATCTAAATTCTGCAAAAGCCCTATTTAAAATACTCGACGACTTTGAGAAGATCTCGGGCTTGAAACTGAATGTTGTAAAGACTGAGGCAATGTGGATAGGATCCAACAAAAACTGTGAAGACACACCGTTTGGCTTAAAGTGGCAAAAGTGTGTAAAATTTTTAGGAGTCTACATAACTTATGATATCCAGCTTCTTGTGGAAAAAAACTTTAAGCAGAGACTGAAAAAAGTTAAAAACATAATAAATTTATGGAAAACAAGAGGGTTATCTATCCATGGCAAAGTGAACGTTATAAAGTCTTTATTGCTTCCGAAAATGATTTATCCCAGCTCTGTCTTATGCACACCTGCTCATATTATAAAAGAATTTCAAACATTAATATTTAATTTTTTTATGGAATGGGAAATATAAAGTGGGTCGCCGCGCAACGTATGCACCCTATGAACTTGGTGGCTTAAAAATGATTGATTATGAAAGTATGGTGAAAGCTTTACGTTTGAGTTGGCTAAAAAGAGATTTTGGCCTGAACTATAGCGGTCTCTGGAAGTTTTATTTAAACGACCTTTTGAAAAATTATGGAGGACTTTTTCTATTGGATTGTAATTATAGCACAGACCAATTAAACATTCAATCACCCTTTTATTATGAACTTTTGTTATGGTGGCAAAAATTAAGAGAAACGTTTGATCCTGATAATAAATACAAACATTATTTGGAATAACAAAGAAATTTTGGTTGATAACAAAACAGTGTTTTACATAAATTATTTTGCCAAGGGAATTAAATACACTGATGACCTGTTATTTGACAAGAATAATATTAAGTCTTTTGACACGGTGAATCAAAAAGGACCAATTAACTCGAACTTTTTGACTTGGACTGGTCTGAGGAAATCAGTTCCTGATCATTTACGCATAAGGCTGCCTTCTTTTAAAATGGTCTTTGATTTAGAAAACTATAAATGTCGGAACTACTACAGCACTTTAATACAACTTACTTATGAATCGAACACCCTAAAAAATGGGTTACGCTAGCTAACGAATTTAATTTAACAGACGAACAACTTTCTGAAGCATACCTGTTACCTTTGAGAGTTGCTTCTGAGCCTTATGTGCGTTCTTTTCAGTACAAGGTGTTAAACAACATTTTATACACTAATAAACTTCTTTGTAAAATAGGGTACATTACAGACTCGAATTGTACCTTTTGTAAAGAAACCCCTGAAACTACTCACCATATCTTGTTTGAGTGCTCTTTTTCAAAATCCTTTTGGAATGATGTAATCTTTTTTATTTTAAGTAAATTCAGTAGTTGCAGATGTCTCTTACTTCGAGATGTAATTATTGGTTTTTTAAGGGAGGAGATGGATCTGGTCAACTATGTCTTAGTTATAGGAAAGATTTATATTTGGGACTGCAGACGCAAAGAACACAAGCCTGCAATTGCACATTTTAAACAAATTTTGAATAATAAATACGACACAGAAAAGTATATTGCTAAAAAGCAAAACAAATATCAACTTTTTAAAAACAAGTGGAATGTGTATGAAAACAATCTTCTAAATCCTTAATGTCAATCTATTGGTTATTAATTTATGGTGTATCATATAACTGTGTATTAAGTAACAATCCGTGTAAGAAGTAGGCAAATTCTCTATTGTTACGCTGCATTTCGCTTTCCCCACATAAGAATGGTGAAATTTTTAGTACTGAGAATACGTCAACCTATGGACAACATGGTTTTGAAATAAAATTTTCTAAAACTTTATTTTAAAGCGATGTTTCTTTTGTGTTACAAGATTTCAGCCAATCGTGAGACTCCAAAACAATGGCCAAGAAAGACTTCTAATTTTCCATGTTCCCCACATAGAATTTTTGTTGCATTAAAAACCACAATAGTTTTCACTAAAAGGGAATCAATTAGTAAACTAGAGATAAATAAATGCGCTGCCTGATGAAGTTATGGTAGATTTTCATGTTTTAGCCAATGAGGTGGACGGTTTCAACAATAGCACAATTCACACCTTTCTGCATTCCGTGTATTTGGGTTGCCTACTTCTTATACGGATTGTTACTTAATACCTTTTCATAAATATATTGTAAAAATAATAAAAAATAATAATAATAAAAAAAAATCAATATGGTCTCACTGTCACCTATTTGTATACTGATACGTTATTACTCATGCGCATAGCAGCATGATTAAAAAAACGGCCGTCGTTTTTCTTCTTTTTCTTTTTTTTTTTTTTTTTGTGTCACGATTTTGCATGCAAATTTATACACGCAGATTTTAGTAACCGGGTCTCGGGTCTCGCTCGGTATGTGCTTGGTTTTTAAAACCGTAGATTCGTGTTATCGGAGTAATTACTCATATTTAAAATATTCAAAAGGGTAAGAGAAAGCTTTAAAGAACACTCAGAAGCCGCTATAGTGGAGAAAAAAGAGAGCTTTAAGCGACTAAATCTTGCTTCGAGAAACTTCTTACTCGGGGATGGAAGCGGAATCATTGGATCTCACTTATTCATTATTCCTTTCATTTTTTTCGAGGTTATTCGTTATTCATTTTTAAATTTTTTTCGTTATTCATTATTTCGTATTCGAGGTTTTAGGCAGCTTCTAACTTGCAATTTTTGTGAAATAGAAGATTTCCACTTCAATTAAAATATGATTTAAACCGTCAGCGTCATATTCAATCTAATTACCGTATTTATTGATTTAACTTCAGGCTAGGGTTTATTTAGAACTCAGCCTTATGGACGTGGCATTTATTCTTATTCGATAACCTTCTAAGGGAGCAATAATAGCTTTACCACAAACGATTGACAAGAAAAACATAAATTTCTTGAGCCTTTGAAGATCAATTAAGCCGTCTCAACAACAAACAACAAAACAAAACAACAAACAACGATTTATTTACAAATAATAAAATTAAATTATATTAGCAACCCGCACATCCACTTAAAAACAAATTTGAAAGATTGATACGTAACGTTATATATCGAAACTTAAACAAACAAGAGGCTGCAAGCAGCCTTTACTCATGCGCATGCGTAAGAAAATTTTATGATATATTTTTAACATGATAAGAAGATGTCCGACATGGAAAAGAGTTACTCCTTTCATTCAGTCATCGTTCCTGCAAACCACGTTGTTTACTATTGAATGTTGTGAAAATGAAGACTGTACCACAATGAAGCCAGTGATTATTCTAAGTCTTATATATACCAAACGTGAACATAGTAATGTATGTAGGGTTGTAGGAGATTCTGACGTGACACGTAAGTAACGCTCTTTTACCGGAAGTGAGAATAGCCGGAAGTCAAAAAACAGGAGGTGTAAATGGCAAATACGTCAACCGGAAGTGCACAATTTAAAATATGCGTGCATAAATTTGCATGCAAAATCGTGACACAAAAAATAGAAATAACAAGAGGCTACTGTTGTAGCCTACACTCATGCGCTTGCGTAAGAAAGTTTTACGGTTTATTTTAAACGGGTCACGCACCCCTCCCCCGTCAACGAATTTTGCATGACACATATTGCACCATCACACAAGACATGTTGATTGAAGCTACCAATTTTTCTGTTCTCGCTTTGAATGTTTAATTTGTTGATTCCTGATCAAACCCACACTAGTCTAATACTTCCCAACCGTGAATTATTTCTATTTCATTGGGTTATTCCAGAAAGAATCCACCCCCCCCCCCCACCAACCGACGGACGGCAAGACTGTTGGACCCCCCCCCCCCTCCGCCCGGATTTCCTTGCCCGCTAGACCACCCCCCCCCCCTCCCTCCCGCCTGTATTTCCAATCCCCAGAGACCCCTCCTCCTGCCCAGATTTCCAATAAATTTTTGGAAGTTCTAAATTTATCTGAGATAATGAAAAATAAAATACATGTAAACGGATTAAGGAGATTCAGCTTTTATAATGTCAAAACTGTGAAACATTTTAATAAAAATAAATATTGCGTGACGCATCATGACCCCCCCCCCCCCCAACCCGTTTAATTTCATATATGCAAATTTCGTGTGAAATGTAAATTCGATTAATGATCGTGAATCCAAAATATTTACAATTTTTAAATGAAAGGACCACTCGACAAATTGGAAGTACTGGATCCTTGTGAAGGATCTGATCAGCAGAAATAATTATAAACAAATAAAATGAAAGGCTGATCGTACAGAAAGGAATATATTTTTAACCTTTTTAACCGATTAATTTCGAACGGCACGGCCGTTCTTCTTCAGGGTATAACCGTACTAAAAGAAAAAAACGTTACAGATTTGAATATATATATAAACAAGCGAAAGATATGAAATTACATACTTTGTTTATAGTATAAGCTAAATGGATAAAAATATGACGCTGAAAAAAACGTTACAGATTTGAATATATAACAAGCGAAAGATATGAAAATACATACCATAAACAAAGTATGTAATTTCATATCTTTCGCTTGTTTATATATATTCAAATCTGTAACGTTTTTTTCTTTTAGTACGGTTATACCCTGAAGAAGAGCGGCCGTGCCGTTCGAAATTAATCGGTTAAAAAGGTTAAAAATATATTCCTTTCTGTACGATCAGCCTTTCATTTTATTTGTCCAAAATATTTGTTCTAAAGGTCAAAACGTTTTAATGAAATTCATATTTCCTTGAACGAAAATGTCTTTCCCTTGAATAAATGAGTCAAACGCTTATCAGAATTCAGAGATTTTCTGCTTCCGGAAGGCTTGCGATTTATTTATCCTAACTGCAGCGCGGGCGAATTCATCACGGCTAGTTCTAAAATAGGGAACGGGGAATCGGGGAACGGGGAATGGGGAACGGGGAACGGGGAACGGGGAATCTCTAAAATGGGGAATCTCTAAAATAGGGAATCTCTAAAATGGGGAATCTCTAAAATAGGGAATCTCTAAAATGGGGAATCTCTAAAATAGGGAATCTCTAAAATAGGGAATCTCTAAAATGGGGAATCTCTAAAATGGGGAATCTCTAAAATAGGGAATCTTGAAAGCAGCTGTTACGAGGGCCGTAAGTAAAGCTGTCCGCTCGCGATAAAACTGAAATTCAAGATGGCTACAAACTAGAAGTCAGGCGATGCGTTATGACGTTCATTTAGGGATGTACTCTAGTGTAAATTCACACGACTCCTAGGAAGACCATGTAATTATGATACGATTTCGTGTATAAATAAAGATTGATGATGATGATGACCATTTAATTTTTGTCGGAAGGGGAGGGAGGGGAGGGGGGAGGGGGGTTGGGGCAATTTCTTCTGAGTGTAATTTTTTTTTCAGCATCACTATTTGCAAGAATTTTTTTTACCAAAATGCTTGAATTTTTTTTTTACGTGCTTTCTTGTGCACTATTATTTTCTCTTAAATTTCTTCTGCAGGAATTTTTTTTTTTTGGTAATTGCTCACCTCCCCACACAAAAATTAAATTGTCCGTCCCTCACCGTGTTTTGTTTCATATTGTGTGACAAATCAAGTAAATCATGCTGCGACACTTATAGTGTCTGGTTCATAAGTGTAAATATCCGGTCTCGATTGCGAAACCGTCACACGAAAACTCCAAAAAAAAAATCACTTTGCTTTTCGGTAAGTTTGAAAGAAAAATTAACAACTTCTCGTTATATTTTTTCACACCCGAAGAGAAAAGCTCAATTTATCTGCAAGATCTCGTAAGTTCGCGAACGTGACCGCTTTGCGTTTTCTCGTGCCGGCGTCATGCCCGCGGTTGGTCCGAACCGTGTAGGACGAGAACTGCGAGAAGAGTATTCCTTCCAATCTTGATTTTAGAGGGTGGTAAAGGGTTTTTTCGTGGGCCGTGAAAGGCCTTTTTTTCCCCCGTGAATTGTGAAATGGCTATTTTTTTTCTCGTGAAACGTGATTTGGTTACATAACCCGTAAACCGTGAATCGACTTTTTTTCATGAGCACTGCAAAATGACTGTTGTTTTTTCTCGTGAAATGCTACTGTAAACCGTGATTCTTTCTTCCTCCCAAAACATTATCCAGTAAGGACCAGTAAGCGTTTAACTACGCCGGTGGTAAATTGCGTGTCGAATGCATGACCGTGACTGATCGTCATTCTGGACCCCAGATCACTCTACGAGGTTAGGTAATTTTACACAACATCAGCAAAACAAAGGACTCAGCTTTCTTTTTACATCAGGAAGAACGAGGAGTGAACGGTCGATGAAGACAACAAACAAAGCTGTACTTTGGATGTAATTTAATTAGCAAAAAGTAAGGAATTTTTTTTCGTGAAATGGCCATTTTATTCTCCGTGAAACGGGAAATGACAATTTTATTTTTCGTGAAACGTGATCTAGACCCCCCCCCCCCCCCCCCTTTACCACCCTCATTTTAGTTGCCTGTACGAGATTAGAAAGGTGGCGCTCCGTCGTCACCCGCGATATCTTTAAGTTGAGAATTTATAATAATCCAAAAATTAAAATACCAACTATTAAAAAGAAAAAATCACCAAAAAAATTAACTCATCTTGGAAAAATTGGGAATCTTGCAAAAATTCAAGAAAAACTTTATGGCGGGATGGCATCCCCCCCCCCCCCCCCTTGTACACCCGAGAGTTAATCGGTACATAAAGTTACAATATTACAAGGAATTTCCCGTTTGCTTACCTCTATGTAACATCGACGTGCATTGAAAAGGGAGTGGAAAAAAATTCATCTGTCCACTGTTAACGGCCGCAAACCCCCTCGGAACGAAAAAGCGCAGCGTGTAAATCGTCGTTACTTATGCCAACTTTTTTTAAGTAATGCTATATTTTTTTCTTTTTTCTGCAACTTGGGTGGGATAAATGCGTTATCTCCGCAATTATTTTTTAGTATTTTTTTTTATCTCCGCAATTATCAGTCATTACTGTAATTTAAATGCTTTTTGTCACTACATAGTCTGTATGACTGCTCTGCTCTGCAGTCCGAATAGGGCGTTCGCTCAATACACTGAGATATGCAGGTTCCTTGATGATGATGCTGTGATAACATGAGAACATCTCTGTCCCCTTTCCAACTGAATCGTGCTATCATTTTTCGCATTGATTCTGAATTGCTACAATGAGCCGTCGCAAAACGTCTTTTTTGCTTTTCACTCTAATAAGGATAACACATGTCAAATTGAACAAAGGAAACTCGGGTTTCATTCTCAGTGGCAAGAGTTCCATTGTAAGTGTTCGGTTAGTACAGGTTTTTGACATTGACAAATGACTATTTATTCCATGTCCGCTTTAATAATTGAGGTGTTCGCTTAAAAGAGGCAGTTTCTACAGTAAACATGGGAACAAAATTTTGGGACATCGACAATACAGGTTTGACTGTATTTTTTTTCTTCCACAAAACTTCACTAGTTTCTGGTGTACTTTAAAAAAAAGAAGTGCTCACATTCGTCGTTCGTGCTCACTTTCGGCGCCGTCGCACGAAGGAATTTGTTATCCTAGGAAGACGAATTTTTCACACGGTACCACAGGCAGCCCAAGCGGTAGTGATTTTAATACGTGTGGTGATTTTCTCACTTATCTGCCATGTGCTTCTAGCCTCCACGTGCAAATGTTCATAGTAGCCATGTTATAGTCTTTTGACCATGGCGTTCAAAACTTTATAAAGTCCAGCAAGTCCTTTTCACATGGGTACTTTGATGTTTTGTTCTTCAAGTTTTTCTATGGCGCAAGAAAATGGCAAATAGATGTGTCGCGCGGAAGCGCTGACCTTGGTTTGCATAATTAATACCTTTCCGCTCTCCCTACGTTTCTTAGGAAGAAAGGGGAAACTGTTCGCAGTCATGTTTAGTTTTTTGTGATCTCCAGTTTTCATGTTAGGAATAAGAAAAAATAAAATTGTGCATGGTTCATTTGATTAGAAGCTTGTATACTTGTTGGCTGTGTTTGATAAAAAAAATCTAATTAACTGACCGCTACAAAACTGATTTTAAACTACACACAGAAAGATTTGACTATAGATCTAGCGAAACTCCTTATAATGTTCCAAAAAAGTCAATGAGTGTAAGAAAGAATGTTAATGTTCAAATGAAGATGTGAGGGACACTTACTGGCGATAAAAGTGAAACTAGACCCTATTTTAGAGATTCCCTATTTTAGAGATTCCCCATTTTAGAGATTCCTCATTTTAGAGATTCCCTATTTTAGAGATTCCCCATTTTAGAGATTCCCTATTTTAGAGATTCCCTATTTTAGAGATTCCCCATTTTAGAGATTCCCCATTTTAGAGATTCCCCGTTCCCCGTTCCCCGTTCCCCATTCCCCGTTCCCCGATTCCCCGTTCCCTATTTTAGAACTAGCCAATTCATCACAAAATAATATAATTTTAAATTCAGCAATCTGCTTTATTTATATCTAGTGTTTTCTAAAATTTCCTACTTTTCCTGCGTATATAGAATGCCATTCTTATTTGTAAAGATGATTCGCATAATGTTCTCGCGAATCAAAAAATCTTGAAAGCAAACTTTATTTTAGAAAGCGCCATCGGCCATTTAACTTAATTATATTTACTAGCGTGATTATTGGCTTCACGAAGAAAACATTCGAACAAGTTTAATCACAATTTGCCTGTACACAGGAAAAAGAACAAAGAATTCTCTCAGTTGAACGTTTTATTCAAATATCTATTAGTTTAGTCTCAAGAGCAAAATGCGTTAAATTATCGCATCGAGGAAGCCGTGTCAGCAACGCAAGCAAATTTTGGCACATGTCGAAAAACAAACAGTGACAACAGTCTATGAAATGTTTCTTACAAAGTAAATAGACATTCAAAAATGTTATTTTCTTTACAGTAGTTTTCCAGGAATGCTTGAAAATTCTTAGTAAAGTCTGCCGCTTCGTGCTTCGAGTATGAATTCTGTAGGAAGACATTTCTCGCTTTGTGTGTCGCTTTCTGATCCTCACAGGGCGATTCCATCGCTTTCAGCTCTCTAACCGCCACTTCAAAGGCATACAAATCGTCTTAAGGACTCTTTCTTTCCATTTCAAAGTCTTCAAAGGCATGTTTACATTTTGGTAATGGAAAATTGAAGTGTAGAGTACAGAAGAGGCCATATTTGTTTAAATCTGATAGTCTTCTCTGAGTGACATACCGATTCTCTCTAGTCCACCCTAAAACCCAGACACGTGCTCAGTAGACGAATTCTGATTGGTTCAACCTTCCCGAAGCCTTTTATAACAATAGCAGGCAAAAATAACTTTCTAGGGGAGGCAGGGGTGAGTTCGCGTACACTAAAATATTCGTGCATAAATTTGCATGCCAAATCGTGACACAAAAAATAAAAATAATAAAAATAACAAGAAAAACGAAGCCCATTTTATGACCTCATGACGCTTCGCGCATGAGTTAATTATGACATGCCAATTCCGTAGTGAAGTTTACAATACGGTCATTAACAATTGGTCCGGGGTTCTCCCCAAACATTTTTGTGGCGGAATGCGACGCCCTTCTTGAAATTCTAACCGGCATTACCAACCATATCCTTAATGCCCTAATATAGCCTGTATAAATCAACTAACCCCCCCCCCCGGAAAAAGTTAACAACTTTTATCCCCTTTTTTCTACTTATACCTATATCTCGTTTTGCGCATGCGCGCATTAACAAGATAAAAAATGTTATGATGTAGCGATAGTAGCGCGGGAACTTGCAGGATATAACAGCAGCCAGAAATGCACGATTGCATAAAATGTCGAGTAGTCTGCATTTCAATTGAGATAATATATATAGTTAGCCTTAGCCTAACAGCGGCGCCCTCTGAAGACCCTCTGAACAAGCTTAACTAAAATAAAACTTAACTTAGGTGAAAGGTCGGAATTAAGATTGACGACCGGGCTATTTTTCAATTTTAGCAATTCTGGAGAGCAGTATTACCCGACCGTCTGCAAAGTACATTTAGACCGTACAAAAGTTCACAAAAACAACTTTTTCTCCGTCTAGAATAACTATTACGACTATTTTCCGAATAAAATAGAGTTGTTGCTTGTCAAAAAATGCCCGAGAAACTGATTTGCCAAAATACACAAACATATTTGCATAAGGCGACGCAGGTATAAAATCTAAGTCTTGTTTTGTTAACATAAAATCGCTTTTCAATCTATGTAATGAATGAACAAACACATAAAAATGGACAACACAATCTTCTTTCGAAAAATTTTATTGAAATCTCAATGAGTTTATATTTAGAAGCAAAACGCGTACAATTATAGCGCATCGAGGCACAGCCGTGTCTTCGATGAAATTCAAGAAATTAAAATACAACTGAATTTAAGCTACACGTTTATAAACAATTCCCCAAAATTAACGAGAGCACAAACAAAATGTCAATCACGGATTGATATAAAGATAAATTCCCATCGAAAAATGTAATTTCTCGGGTGAATTAAGGAATGAGTCTCGTTCGATTTAAAGAGGGTGGTTTATTTTAAAACATATTTGACTTATTGACTTTAAACTTTCTAAGAGGCTTTTAATTGTTGAAAAATATTGTTTTTCGCTTACATGAATGGACTTGCTACGTCACGTGACTTGCCACGCCCAATTTTTAGCAATTTTTTTCGATCCAAATTTACGAGATTTTGCAAAAATATTTTTCTACTTAATTTGTTTTCTATCAATGTCCATTAGTACAGGGTTTATGGAACTAATCGGGGTTTTCTAAAGTTATTTGTTTTCTGTAAACTATAACGTTTTAATTTTAGAGGGGGACTGGGACTAGAGGAAAACAATGAATAATTATGCAGCAATAACAGTTTTCGAAATTCCCCGTTTAATGTGACCTATCACTCTGTAAATTGAAGACTAAGGAAGGAAAAACGGGAGTTTTTAATTGAATTTTCATGCCGTAATCTGAAAATTCCAAATTTTGCATAATTTAGGGCGTGGCTGGTCATGTGACCCCAACAGACACAGGGTATCATCCAAAAATGGTTTTGTTTCTTAGTGCATAATTATAAGATCAAATACTAGGGGTCGCTGAATAAAGCTAGAAAAAATGATGAAAACCCAATATTACACAAGGAGCCATGCCTTAATTCACGCGAGTTGTTTTACATTTAAGTCCCTCCGGCGACTACTGTACTTGGAAATTCTTTAAACCTCCGCTTTGGTGCTGAAATCCGTAAAACGAACCCATCTCTTCGCATTGCTAAAAACGTATATAGTTCCTCGAAGCAAGATTTTATCCCTGAAAGCTCTTCTTTTTCCACTAAAGCGGCTTCTGAGTATCCCTGTCTTGAGTAGCAAACCGCGAAAAACTGCAGGGAAATAACGACTTTCATTCTCCGCTAAACACAACAAAAGAACTAACGTGTTTACCGAGCTCACGGCTGTGTGGCCGCGCGTAAAACAAAGCCTTGCTTTCAAGATCTAGCCATGACCATGAAAAATGACTGGCATAGTTCTATGACTATGGTGCTCCGCCGGGCCTTCGGCCCGCGGGCTCCGCTATAATGCCTACAAGAACTCGCTGTCTTCGTCATATGTTTACTCGTCCTGGTTTTACATTGTGGTGGCAGATTTCACCTTGTTGTAGCCGTAGCAAGTCTCAGTATCGTTTGTTGAAGTACTGAACCGGTACGTATGAAAGTTATATTTAACGTTTTTGTTTTTTGGCTAAGTAAAAACGTCTTCATTTCCAGAAGAAGCCTGTTTTACAGTTAAAGCAATTTATGTATACACTACATGTATTTTTTACAACATTAACATTTGTACACAATTGATCTACAATAATGAATATACTATGAAAAAATAGGGCCCCGCTGTGTTTCTGCTGATATTGCGTGAATTGTGCAGCATACAAGCAAATCAGTGCTATTTGACAAACGATTTGAGTGCATTTTCTGGTGAGCAGAAGTTTTCTGTACTATACTGGCGGGAACTGAGTCGAGTGCAACGATACCGTCAACTCATCAGCTGCCGTCTCGGCTAGCTTCAACTCTTTCTTGATAGGCTCGGCATATTAAAATCGACTAAAATCAAATTCTGGTGGCAGATAAATTCTTAAATCTTGATCACTTACTCGTAAGCCGTAATTTAATCTTTAATTCAAGTGAATCGATGGAATATTATTCGAGTTATGAATTCTAGTTCTCAAAGGTAAGCATGATGCAGCACGATGGATGATAATTTCTCTTACTGTAGTCACGAAGTAAACGAACTGATATGATCAGTGAGTCGTCGTGTGATTTCGCTTCAGTTTTTATAGACTTCTGAAATAATTTGTAGTGAATCGATGGAATAATTTTCGAGTTATGAATTCGCACAGCTAAGCATGAAGAATTATAATTTCTCTCGGTCATAAGTAAACAAACCGATATAAATTGAACCGTCATGCGATTCTGGTGGCAGATAAATTCTAAAATCTCGATCGCTTACTCTTAAGCCGTAATTTAATCTTTAATTCAAGTGAATCGATGGAATATTATTCGAGTTATTGGGTCTTATTAATTCTCAAAGGTAAGCACGAAGAATTATAATTTCTCAGTAAACAAACCGCGACAGCTTTTACAGACTTCTTAAATAATTTGTAGTGGTAGATATTAAACACTAAAATCTTGATCGCTTACTCTTAAGCCGTGATCAATTTTAATTTCAAGTAAATCAATTGAACATTTTTTGAGTTATGAATTCTCAAATGTAAGCATGATGGATGATAATTCTTGGAAGCGCATTGTCTCGTTCGGGTTTCAAATTACCCTTTTGACATATGCATATTTGATGCACTTTTTACCGACAACTACGTGCACTGACAAACTTAGGGTGTGCCCCTTTCGGAGAATCCAAAAACAGATTTTTGATCCGAGATTTGCCAGAGTTCGCCGCCGAAAGGAACGCGAAACCCGGTTTTGAATCTGTAACATTGGTAACCTTTTGCAAATGCGAAAAGCGCGTTTGCACAAAGTGAATGGCTGACAAGCTACATATTATTATGGCAAACAAACCGCAATTTTCATATAAGCTTAATTCTCTGACACAAACTAAGCCGTACAAATCTACTCGAAATGCGAACTCGAATTGAACAAGCTTCTAAATGTCAGGCCTTTTTACATAGCAAATTACATTTATACTTTGTTATTTGAGTTTCTTAGCAATTTCTGACGGCATATGGTCAATATATGAATGTTTTACTGTATCTGGGACGTTTGCCCACATGTTTGACAAATAGCGGCACCAAAAAGGCTCGACCTGACTGTGCTCTGTCTGGAAATACCGCTGGTTCATCAGATTAATTTCAGATCCGTTGTGAAAGGAACAGCATGGATCACTAATCCGTAAATCTGGATTTGGATTCTTCGGATTTCAAATCCAGTGAATCCTTTTCAAAAAAGGATTCGCCAGATCAAAAATCCGGATTTGGATTTGCGGAAAGGAACGCGAAATCCGTTTTAGGATCGAAAATCCGTTTTTGGATTCACCGAAAAGAACACACCCTAGGGCTATTTTTTTCTGCTACATAAGTTTCCGTGCAGTCTTTAAATTCGATTATTATATTTAGTTTCATTCAAGATTTGTTTTAACAATTAGTAAACATGAAGTTCAAAAATAATAAAACACATGAATTTTGCGTCACTTTTACACTTGGGACTCGGGGCCGCTTGTTTACATTAAAGAAACCATGTTCATCTTTCAAGTCAAAGCGACAAACTGATGGTTTCATCGTCCTTACAATGTAATAAAGTTCTCGGTCAAGGTAAACAATTTAGCGTGCAATTCACTTAATTTAGCCGCGTTCAAAGCCAGCCGTTCGAACTAATTCTTTAGCCGTTCACAGCCATCCGTTCCAAATAATTCTTTAGCCGTTCAGACGTTCACAGCTAGCCGTTCGAAATAGTTATTTTGCTGTTCATACGTTCACAGTCAGCCGTTCGAAATTTTTCAGCTGAACAACTTTACAAGCGTTCAATTTGTTTCTTCAGCTGTTCAGCCTTACGTCATGGTAACCGTTTTAAACGGCTCGACCACCCGTTTTTCATCCGTTCAGTAGCCGTGCGTTTTGCCGTTCAAACGGATACCCGTGAGTACGGTTTTCGCATGAGAGGTCGCATATCTTTCCATTTTCTTTCATTTTACATTTTTAAAAGGAAACTTTCGAGGCTCGCAGGAAGAGGCTCGAGGCTCGCAAAAAAAGGCTCGGGCTCGCAGGCTTGCACATTAGCCACCTTCTAAACGAACTGATGTGATCAGTGAGTCGTCGTATGATTTCGCTTCGCGTTTTGTAGACTTCTGAAATAATTTGTAGTGGTAGATAAATTTTAAAATCTTAATCGCGTACTCTTAAGCCGTAATTCGATTTTTAATTTCGTCAATGAATCGATGGAATATTATTCTACTACTGCTACCGGAAGTCAATTTCTCACGTCTGTCGCTGATGTTCAGCCGTGGTATGAAATTTGACTAGGTGAGCGGGATGGTTTGGGAGTCTGAAAAACGAAGAATCCGGAATCCGGAATCGGTACCGGAATCCGGAATCGGAACCGGAACCGGAACGAGAAAATGATTTCAAAAACAAATGATGATATGTTCAGAACACCGGCATACGGGGCGGAGGCTGGCGGGAGTCCAGTCGTAAAAAAAGTATAATTAGGCAGAAACTGGTCGACCACTCCGACACCGACCAGTAAAATTGCTGAATTATTTTGTGATTCAATGTCTTAATTCATTTGTTTTTATCCCGTAACTCACTTAACTTTCTGACCGAGCTCAATACTATATCGATCCAAGTCATTTAATGCTAACCGCGTGGATCGCCAAGGGACTGGGAATAATACTGCAGACCGCGTAGGGACTGTATACAACTTCCATGGCGTGATAGTGAAAAAGTCAATCTTCGAAAACTACGACTGCGCGAAAAAACGCAGCCACGATGGTAAAGACCATGCATCAAAATGGCCGCTATGATATGTTACCAGTTCTGTATAGAGTTGCCTCGATCTTAGCCAAAATCCCTGCAACCTCGTGCTCTGCTGAAAGGTCATTTAGCGCCCTCCGCATTATCAACGCATTTCTAAGATCCACAATGGTGCAAGACCCGCCTGAAGCAAAAACATTAAGGAAAACAAATAGACCAGCGTTTATTAAACGCTAACCATGCAACAACAATAAAACTCGAACATGTATTTTTGTGAATCACCTTTTCTTGTCAGGGATGTCGTGACTCTTTGGCTCTTGCATGTTTTCAAGTTTCTCGCCAAGGCGGAGTACAGATGTCAATCATAGGTATCTTGATCCAGCACATCACCTCATAAATTCGCGCCATATTTGCATCGAGAGGCAGGTTATCGCTCCTATTTTTTGCTTGGACGATGTCTGAGCATTCAGCTGTCTTTTTTTGTCAGCACCATGGAGTTAGATTACCAAAAATATAGATTGAATTCTGGAGATCAAATCAAGTGTCGGTCGTATAATCATTACCTAGAAAACAGTATGGCGCAGAAGCAGCAATAAAGCCTCCTCATCCTATTTTAAGGCAAGGAAAAACCCATGTTACCTTCGTGCAAAACTCCTACGAATGTTTTCTTTCCAAGTTTTGTTTCCTCGGTGATTTTACTACATATTTCAACGCATCCTAGTCTGCTTCGGCTGAAAATGGGCGCCCTCGGTGATTTTTGTGATTTTTATACCTCAATCCGCTTTGTGTGCATCAGCTTGCGTACTGTCCCTGCAAACCAAGGGGCTTGTCCCCGCTTTATGTTCCCACAACATGTCCCCTAGTGTGTGCCGGCCTTAAAGAAGATTTAGACGAATACATAGCGCTAATTTAATTTAACAGTGGGCAGCGTGGTAGGAATCCCAGTTAATTTCACTTCTTTCGGTTGTTTGCCTTTCATGAATTGTTATTTCGTAAAGTTAAAGCAAAAAAACAGCCAACTTAAACTTTGGGTGCAAACATCCACCGCCGAGAGAAGATGTAAACAATGCACGTGTCTTGTAATACGTTTCTTGCGAGTTTCGCTTGCGCTAGCTAGTGAATGTTTCTCGGGTGAAAATAACCTTAAAGCGATCACTGCATTAAATTTTCTTTCTGTGCTTCGGATACAGAGGAATAAAAGCTATATATTTTTGTGTGTCTGATTGCAAGAAGTTTTATCAAATAGCTGCGTTATGCGTTACTGGAAAGGTTTGAAATTACTTTTACATTATGGAGAAAGTTAATTCTGATCACTCTTAGGGCTGAAAGGGTTAAAGGAAAGCACTATTCCCCTTCCTCTATTTTTGGAAAAATATGGCCAAAATATAATTCTGTTAAAGAGGGATGTTTGCTGCCCATGATTCATCTCTTTCTAATGTTACAATAGCTATATCCTTTATCGTCCACACAACAAAATAACAAAACTTCCTATTTGAGAAGTACATTTCACCCTGAACCTGATGCCAATACACATGGTCGTTTTAAGGCATAGCCCTGTCCACCTGCACTTTTTTCAAGGCAAAATGTTGTTGACTTTACTGCCTCTTCTATTGTGCGGTTGCGTTCTGTGTATGGACACTTGGCCTCAAGTACGGTGTCATCGTCAACAATCCCATGCCATCAGCGGAAGCACCAAGGATTCCAGAAAAATGAAACCAGATTCCAGTTTCTTGGACAGTTTTTCCTGTTTTGAGGGTGAATGCTTTAAGGGCGTCCACCTCATTGTTCGCTCTCCGTTGAACTTCGTTCACCCTCTTACTCCCCAAGAAGACGTTTCAGCAATGGAGGAGTGATTCTCTTTCCTAGACACTGCCTTGAGGACGGAACCGAAGGTGCTAGCTGTAAGGCGCTCCCTTCTAGCCAAATGCCAGGGTTGTCTCGCTGACCAACAGTAACCTCACTTATCCAAGAGATTTATGCTTCCTGAATTCTGGATCGGCGAGCCAAGAAGTCCTATGGCTTAAAGAAACTCATTGGAAAAAAAGTATTTCCTCTATGGTAGAATGGGAAGCTTTTTAGTAATAGGTGGCTTGTGGCTGAGCAGCCAGCAAAGTCCAGTAAACCTACCATATTCCTTTAGGTCTGCATGCAACGCAGAACAATCAGCTTGCGTCGGCTCTCTCGACAAAGCAGAAATGCCAGAATACTTCTTTGGCGGGGGAGACATTTCTGTAACCGCTTGAGTCGAAAGTGATATATTTGACTTCCTGATTTTAAATGGCCTTTTGCGCCATTTTTTTTTAAACTGATCGTGTACTTTATAAGTCTTTAAAAAAATCTGTTTGGGCTGGATGAAGAATATTGTTAGTGGAGCAAAAAGGAAATCGTAGTAGTAGAAGGCTGAACTTAACCACGCGATGGCCTAGGTGCCTAGGTGCTTAGGTGCTTAGGTGCCTAGGTGGTGACGTAGTTTGGTATTGGTAACTTAGTAATATGTATTATCAACTGCCCATACCTTTTGTGTTGATAAAGGACTAAGGATAAATCATTGATATGTACATAATTACCTTCCGCACCATTTCAAAACAATAGACATGCCCAGACTCGCCTGCTCTATACCTTCCCTGATTGGATATTATGAGTTGTATTGACCGTTTGAATAAAAAGCGTGAATTTTGTTTAACGCGTCATTCCTACAACTAGAGGTTTACTCGTGTTCGGTTAATTCGAACATTTATTCCGTTGAAAATGGCTTATTTTACCAACGTTGTTGATATTCAAGCTGCTTTGAGCGCTTGTTTAACTGTCCGCGACTGAGAGATGTTGACGGAAGCCGTTCAAATACCAGATAATTTTGTTCCATTGGCGTTTGCGCGATTCAGTGACAGAATTGACTGTGCAAGAATTTGAATGCATTTTCATTTCTGAGTCCACTTGAGCAAAGTGTATTTTTCCAAGATGGTTCCAAACATTCATATCGAATCGAGACCTATAAATTATAGCGGAGCACTTGCCGCACCGAGGGCCCGGCTGCGCAGCACCATAGTCATAGAACCTGTGTCCGTCATTTTTCATGGTCATGGCTAGCGGAATGTTTCGCGGGCGCGCCTCCGTGACATGTGTCAGTCAGCAGTCAAGTCGGTCGCGCAAGGCAAATTCGCGGGCTCGTATGACGTCGCAAAACATGCGCGTATGACGCCACACGCGCGGCTACACAGTCGTCAGCTCTGTAAACACTTTTTAAAGTTTTAAAAAAGTTGGATCTTTCGCAGTGTTTAGCGGAGCAATAAAGTCGTTACTTCCCTGCATTTTTTTCGCGGTTTGCTACTCAAGACAGGGATACTAATTAAGGGATACTCAGAAGCCGCTTTAGTGGAAAAAGAAGAGCTTTCGGGGATAAAATCTTGCTTCGAGGAACCCTCATACGTTTTTATCAATGCAGGAGCAATGCGGGGGGATACTTTGTTTTTATTACGGATTTCAGAACCGAAGAAGCGGAGTTTTAATGAATTTCCGAGCAGTCCCGTGACTTGAAGGTAAAATAAATCACATTTTTCGATTGGAATTTATGTTGATATCAATTTTTGATTGACTTTTCTTTTGTGTTTTGGAGACATGTTTATGAAACGTGCTTAACGTGCTGTTATCTTGAATTTCATCGAGGACAGCTTTGCCTTGATGCGCTGTAAATCGTACGTGTTTTACTTTTAAACATAAACTAATGAAGATTTGAATAAAATTTTTCGAAAGAAGATTGTGTTGTCCATTTTTATGTGTTTGTTCATTCATGAGGTAGATTGAAAAGCGATGTTATAAACAAAACAAGACTTTGATTTTATAGTACAGTTCTATCTTCACTCGCATCGCCTTATGCAAATATGTTTGTGTATTTTTGCAATTTTGATTTCCAAATCAGTTTCTCGGGCAATTTTTGGTAAACAAAAACTGTATTTTATTCGGAAAGTAGTCGTATCTGTAATTCTAGACGGAGAAAAGTTGTTTTTGTGAACTTTTCTACGGTCTAAATGTACTGTGCAGACGGTCGGGTAATACTGTTTTTTGAGAATTGCTAAAATTGAAAAAATAACCCCGTCGTCCATCTTAATTCTTGTGCTTCCGACCTTTCACCTTAGTTAAGTTTCACGTTAGTTAAGCTTGTTCTATATATATATATATATATATATATATATATATATATATATATATATATATATATATATATATATATATACCCTTTTGCAAAAATATTGACATATATTTAACATATATTCGCCTAATACTTAGCCGACGAGGCCGTAGGCCGAGTCGGCTAAAATTAGGCGATATCACGCAAGCTTGAGCGCTATAATAGTTTTATAATTCAACACATTGATAACAAAGCACAGTTGGAAGAAAACATATCGCCGACAAGCCTTTTATTTAAAGAAAAAAGCTCACAGATGTTTTACCGCGCGAAACTTGCAACATCACACAGTTCATTTTTATGAATGAAAGTTCACAGTTCATTTTCATGAATGAAAGTGACGCCTTTGTCAATATTGTGCAAGCTTGAACACTATAACTGTTTTATAATTCAACACATTGATAACAAATCACAGTTTCGAAAAAAAAAGATCATTGAGATATACAACCTTTCAATATTTTACCTCGCACCATTTCTTAAACAACAAGCAATGAATGCCGAAACTTCTGCCAAGCTAAAATTAATTTAGCATACACAATCAGTTTACAGTTTCTACGACGCCGGAGCGTTCGTCTACTCAAAGAACGGGACAGAGTAGTGACTACAAGAATTAAAACACAGTAAAATGGCATAGAATGTCTTAGTTACAAGTGTTTCGTATCTTAAAAAGTTCAATTCAGAATCAAAACAAATTGAACAAACACACGGCTACGAACCTTAACATAGCGGCGAAAAGTCGGAAAGAACTGCAGCGTGGACAGTAAGCTTACAAAAATTCACAGCTAAAGGATACAAGAAACGTTTAAAACATCGTACCTGTAGTTGATTTGGCTTTTTAGTCCCTTTCATATAAAGCACCAAATTTTCAAACATCGAAGTCCGAGCTGAGTCGATCAATGTTGTTTACAAACTTGGAATGCTCGTTTTTTAGCTTCCACAGCGGTAGTGACGAGATCAGAAACTTTTCAGAGGAAACATCAAGTCTATATCATATTCCAGAGGTGATTACCAAAGGAATTTCACGAAAATTGTGCTCCTTCATTTACTTCTTTTCGAGCGGTTAAACTTTGAACCAGTTTTCATTCAGCTACGCCAAGAAACAACACTGCGACCGCGACAACGCGAAAATTTCGCGCCTTTTTTAATTTGTCCAATCATGTGAACAGTATTTTCTCCTTTCTTTTCTTCTCTTTTTTTCTTTCTTTTCCCTTTTTTAACTAATAGTTCACGCACGTTTTCGCCAAAAAAACACGAAATTGCAGGCAGCAGTCATTTTCACTTTCCTTCAAAATGCGAAATTTACCGCCATCGCTGGTTATATGTCATGTTGACATAACATATATCGATAACTTTTTTACCATATTTGGGCAGTGTATCAATGTGTTGAATTATATATAATATATATATATATATATATGCGTATCTAGCTTAAAATAATAAAATTTAGTTTGTGGGTAGTATGTGCTCTTGGACAGCGCAGTGATTGAGTTTGTGGCGTAGTGACGGCCCGAGTTCGAATCTCCATAAAGTCCTTTTTTCCCCTTTTTTCTTTTCTCGAACTGGACATTATGAAAGTGATGTACTTTTTTTTCTCTTTCGTCAAATATCCTTACATTTATTTACAAATATATATATATATATATATATATATATATATATATATATATATATATATATATATATATATATATATATATATATATATAAAGTGTAGAACTGGATATTCGTAAAACAGTGTTCAATACATTAATGTAGAGCAAAGTATATGTTTATGGAGGAAAGAAACAAATAAACTACGCTTTCATCTTGACAAGCCTGTTTCGTGGTTGCCCACTCATCAGGGGATTCAATAAGAATATTCCTTACCGTCGCTTCTTCTTTACAAAATAATTTACATAATAACAATAACAAATCTATGCGGCGCGAAGTTTAACAGTTCAGCTGTTGCGTAGAAGGGCTTTGTTTCTATGGCGGCAAGAAGACACGAGTTCATTACGTTTGTTAAGTGTAGAAAGTTTCGGTCGGCAAATGATTAGAAATTTTTCCTTTAGGCAGAGGTTGCATCTTTTGCTTGAGCTGTTGTACGGTGAATGCGAAGACAGGATGCGCCATGAAATATAGTGTTCGATGTTGTTGTCTTTGAGAGTCCAGATGTACTTGCTTAGTTCAGTTGAGTTTCTGTGTTTAGAGTGGCGGAATGATGCGGTGTGGTTTCGGTATCTTGTTTTGAAGTCGTTTTCCGTGAGTCCGATGTATGTTTCTGTTGTGTTGTTGTCGTTGCGCGTGACTGTAGCTTGGTAGATGACTGATGATTTTAGGCAGTTTCCGTCGAGTGGGCATGTGTTCTTTTGTCGGCAGTTGCATGTCTTCTTGTCTTGAGTGGTATTAGAGTTAGCTGTGGCGGCGTCGTTGGCTTGCGTGGATGACTTTAGAATCTGCTTATTATGGTTATCAATTATCTGTTTGGCGTTATTCATGCAGCTGTAACTTATTTTTATGGTGTTGCGGTTGAAGTTAGTAAGAAGTTAATGATTTGTTTCTTTCTTGGTGTTCTCTGTGTCTCTGGGTGAAGCGTTAGTAATGGCTAGTCCGTCGTCTCGGTAAAGTCCTACGTTAATATTTAGGTGCTGGAGTTGAGATAGGAGGAAGCTTCCCACGAGTTCGCATGTTTCGGCGCCGTCGAAGCTTCCCATGGTGACGTCGAATGTCGTGTCGCCTTTCTTTTGCCAGGGTTGGTTCTTGTGGATTAGGATAGAGCTTTTAGCGTGGATTATGATGTTTCTTTCGTCGGCGGTGATGTTATCGTAGTTAGAGGCGAAGTCGAGTGCTTTGTTAAGGAGGTCTTGGCTGATGGAGGGGTAGAACTCTTCAATGTCGAAGCAGATGAAGCTGGAGCCTTGTTTGTTTTGAACAGATTTGAACCAGTTAATTACGGATGCGGTGTTTTTCCATTGGTTGAAGTTGCATGTTTTTGTGATGTTGCTGTTAATACGGTCGAGGATGTCTTTGCTGACTTTGCCTATCTCGGATTTCGTGGGGTTGATTAGTCTGCAGGTCGGTTTGTTTGCGAAGTTTGGCTTGTGGTCTTTAAGTGTTATGAATGCGTCTTTGTTAGCTGTAGCGTCCACTCTGTCGTCGATTCCTAGTTTTGTCGCGATGTCTTTGTTTTGTTTATGGATGGCTTGTGTGGTCTCAGGTTGCGCTTTCTTGTAAGACTTCGTGATGTTCTTTTCTAGTAGGTCGTTGTACTTGGAGGGCTCTAGTTTGTAAAAGTTCGTAGTTTTGTCGGCGGCGATTAGTAGCTTGGGCTCAGTTTTGATGGAGTCGGTGTCTTCTTTTAGCTTGTTAAGGAAGGGGTTGTTAACTTGCTTGAATTTTACGGACTGGATCATCTTTAGCATGTCGTCTTCGAAATATTTAAGCGACAAGCCTGTTTCGTGGTTGCCCACTCATCAGGGGATTCAATATATATAACCGTAAAACTTGTGGAGGGGTCTCGCAAACAATGCAAATCCTTAACCAACGTAAAATGCTTGCTGGAGGATCACTAAAGCGATCGGGGACACTTAAAATAATCGTAAATAAAACCGAAAATGTGAGGGTCAAGAGTCCAACTCCAATGTAGCTTTGCTGGTTTATTCGCTCGACGTTTCGACCATAACGGTCTTCATCAGGAGCATCTGAGGTATATACTAACTGTTACAACATTCGAAATTTAAAAAGCTTAACGGAAAGAACACACGTGACATGCTAACGTAATAATGAGATGTGGAGCTATAAAGCTAAACTAAACTAAGCCAAACAATATATCACGTAAATTTAACTAGGCTATTAATAGTAGGCTTGAATTTAGAAATCCAATAGCTTTCTCTTGCTCTTCTAATGTGTTGATTAGGATTTCTAACTTTTTCAATGACGGTTAATTTTAAATGTTTAACCCCACAGTTTTTGAAGTGTCTGACAGTGTGAATGTTCTTATGACTGCGTTTATGTCGCTGCGATGTTAGTTTGTACGGCGATGAACGGGGTTTTTTGTTTCCCCTATATACTGATCGTCGCATTTTGTGCATTGAATCAAGTATATAACGTTGCTTGTTTGACAGATGATGTGTTGCGTAAGAGTGAAGGTTTCCCCTGTAGTTGTGCTTTTAACTGTTTCTGTGAATCTACCATATGTTTTGCAACATGCACATCTATTGTCTACTTTACAAGGCCAAAATCCTGGATTAGTATGTTCGGCGGATGTATGTTGCTTGTGTTTATGTGAAGAGTGTATCCTAAGGTTTCTGTTGGTTTGAAAGGAGCGGCCACACATTCTGCATGAGGTTTCCGATGTGTTTGGCGTGTCACTGCTAATGGTGGAATGGCTTGCTTGTTCACTAGGGTCGCATGGTGGTAATCTTTTGTTCGTTAGCATCTCTGACAGGTTTCTTCCTCTACGGTGGGCAATGAGGGGGCGGTCCTTAAAGATCATTTTGCATTTAGATGAGATGTGTAGTATTTGCTGGTGTTGGTTGAGAATATTATGCAAGTTCGGCATTGCTGGATTGTAGGTTACTATAAGGGGTACACGGTCAGTGACAGGATTCTGCTTGGTTCTGAGAGCCTCTTCTCTAGTTGTTCTTCTCGCTCTCATAATGCACTCCTTGATGAGTTTGTTTTTGTAACTCTTATCTCCCTTTTGTCCTTTTTGTCCTTGTCTTTTCACTTATGTCCAGGATTGCAGATAATTAGATGCATGACAGATTTTGATATCTAACACGAAGTGTCCCATTAAGTATAAGTGTTAACTATCTTTTTTGAAATGTAAGGTAAGCATTAGTGTTAGTGTTGTTTTTAGGTTAGGGTAAACGTACCTGTTTATCTTTACTTAACCCTATTCAGACTGGGGGGGGGGGGGGGGGGGCTTTTCGAACCCCCCGCCCCCCTCCAGTAAAATTGTGATAACTCTTACACCGAAATAGCTATGAGGCTGAAATTTTCTGACTTTTCCTACAATTTATCTAGGGACATTTTGGTATCCATAACATGTCAGTGTGATTAACCATGTTGCCATGGCAACCGGTTTTTGACACATAGGTTTTCAAAATATTAAAATATGGTGAATTTTTTATTTTAAGATCTTGTTCTTTGACTTATAGTGCATTTTCTTGTTAGAATAGTTTTTTCTTGGGACTAGTTCTTGAAAGACATCAAAAATTTTTAACATCAAATATTTGGGGGGGAGGGGTAGGCAAATTTTTGCTCACTTTTACTTATAGAGAAAAATTTTGTACTATTTATTAAATTACGCTTCTAAGTTCATTGTTTGGATAACAGACATTAGTTCGATACGTGTTTTATACATTCTGACCCTTTTCTCTCTTAGATATTTTTTTAAATTTTAATTTAAACGAAAAAATAGGAAATCCAAGATGGCGGATCCAAGATGGCGGATCCAAGATGGCGGACAATAATTTCAAAATTATAGTTTTATCGCCTTTTTTGCCTTTTCTCGCTTTACAAGTGTGTCCTTGTTTGTATTTATTATGTTTTAATATTAAAAAGATGATTTTACAGTTATATTTGATATTTTAAGTATCTGGATGGAAAAATATTAAAGAAACGTCGAAAAAACAAAAATGACGTCATTGTGACGTCATAATTGGGTGTGGCAGGTCAAAACTGGGTGTGAGGTTTCCTCGTATGGTGATGAACATTGTGCTCGGCGACTCTGCATGGCTATTTGTTTTTGGAGTTAGGATTAGAGTGGAACAGGTGAGTTCACCGCAGCTATGTGTTTTACACCACTAAAGCAGAGTGTAGTCAAAACAAATCAAATAAAATGGGGTGAGAGTTCACCGAAAAAAATGGGCTGAGAGTTCACCAAAGAAAAGGGAAAAAATGGGGTGAGAGGTCACCAAGGAAAAGAGAAAAAAAATGAGGCGAGAGGTCACCAAGGAAAAGAGAAAAAAAATGGGGTGAGAGGTCACCAAGGAAAAAAAAAGAATGAGGTGAGAGGTCACCAAGGAAAAGAGAAAAAAAAATGGGGTGAGAGGTCACCAAGGAAAAGAGAAAAAAAATGGGGTGAGAGTTCACCAAAGAAAAGAGTAAAAAAAATGGGGTGAGAGTTCACCAAGAAAAAGAAAAAGAAATCGGGTGAGAGGTCACCAAGAAAAAGAAAAAAAAATGGATGAGAGTTTACCAAGTAAAAGAAAAAAAAAATGGGGTGAGAGGTCACCAAGAAAAAGAAAAAAAAGTGGGTGAGAGTTCACCAAAGAAAAGAGAAAAAATGGGGTGAGAGGTCACCAAGGAGAAGTAAAAAAAAATGGGGTGACAGTTCACCAAGGAAAAAAAATGGGGTGAGAGTCACCAAAGGAATAACAAATGCAGGTGAGAGTTCACCAGGGGAAAGAGGAAAAAAAAATTGGGGTGATACTTAACCAAAGACAAGAGGAGGAATGGGGTGAGAGTTCCCCAAAGGAAAGAAGAGGAATGGGGTGAGAGTTCACCATGGAAAAGAGAAAAAGAAACGGTGTGAGAGTTCACCAAAAACAAACAAACAAACAAACAAACAAAACAAATGGGGGTGAGACGGCAAGGAAAAAAAATGAGAGAGTATTGAGAATTCAATGATATTTGAATGCGATGACAGTTTCATGTTTGAGGTCTCACCGATGTGTCCCACCTACAATCTCAAGTTCCAGGATGTTGCAAGCGGAATGGCACGACTCCATTAGTCGCGGGTTTTTATCTCGGGACGATCAGGACGAGAAACGCGAATTTTACCGCAAATAAAGTAAATATATGTCGAAAGGGTGACGTAAATATTTAAAATGCTTATATATTTCCTCAGATCCGCCTCCATGCTCCCCTTTTGATCCGTGAGTGCTGTTAGTTTTCTTTTTCCCTATTGTACCTTCTGCCTGTAGTCACAGGGAGTCGAGAGTCTTGAAACCAGGGTACCTCAAAACCCTCCCGGTCATACTGGGTCTAGACTGTCCTCTCTCTGCTGACTTCTACGGGGTTTTTTCACACGCGTATTTCGCCTTTTTTTTGGTGTTTGTTTTTCGCTTCAGGCGATACACTTGTCATGGGAAAAGCATAACGATTTAATACCTCCATCAATAATGCCGGTGATTGCACAAATGCGACTCAGTGGGTCAATACCGGGGGAAACCCCGTATGAGTCAGCGGTGAGAGGGCAGGAAATGACCGGCTTGAAATGGCTTGACTAGTAAAAAAAGGGAGAGGCTATTGGACAGCTTGATGAATTAATGTTCCGGACCATTTTTGTCGCAGAGGAACTCCATAGAAATGCAGTTAATTGGACAGAAATAGCGAAGTTGGCACCCTTATTGAACCAGGAGAATGTGCTATCTTCGATAGCGGCATAATGTGTTAATATTCCCATACTTTAGACACTTTAGGGGGACGTTCAAGGGGGAACGTTGCGATTCCGACCGGCCAACCCCCTGAATACTCACTGAGGAGTAACGTATCGTGTAAATAATTTGGAGAATTTGTCCGGAAAACGCTTTTAAGTCGCCTGCAAACAGGTGCGATCTCGCTCGTGGGTAAGGTTGGTCATGCGAAACCACCTCATTTAGTACTACCCGTAACGGCTGAGACAACCAAGCCGAGAGTGTGTCGGTACTTGTGGATGCTGAAGAAGCCTTTTTTCGTTGGACACGGTGACGGATTTGCCTCGGTATGTCTTCAAGGACTTTTATCAGACTGTTCTCGCTAACAAGTCAGGTTACGGCCACCTATGCGAAGCTTTTGATCTCAACAAGGGCTTCGTTAAGGTTGGCCTCGAACGCGGGTACAGAGCCTACCAGTACATGGAAAACATTAATTAGTTGAAACGGTTTGTATATATACGTTCGGACAGCCTTGGGAAGAGACCTCATGAGAAGGAACGTATGTGAGTCAAGATGGACAATCTCTCCCACCAGGGCTATCGGGTTAGGTTGGGTTTAGTTTTGGGGAGTTACGACTAGGTTGTAACGATGGCCTCCTTAGTTAGTTATTAGTATTGGGGAGGAGTCCATCGTTGGTATGATAACAGAAGGACACTGGATGACACAAAGGGACGAGAGCCAAATTTATCCCCATATCTTATTGCGGTTCGACAATGGATGCAGTGTTGGATAGTTTACTATTCACACTGCATACATTAAAGTAACGCATATAAGATTAGTACATATGAATAAATTATCACTTTGGCTCAACTGCAGTGCGGCGGGGATTGTGCAGGTACGAGGCGATGCGGTTTACTTATGGGAAAGTCCTGGGGGCTAACACCGGAATTGGTTTCCCTACCCACCCTCCCATACATTCGCACTGTGACCATTGTCGGGTCACCAAATTTATCCCCATATCTTATTGCGGTTCGACAATGGATGCAGTGTTGGATAGTTTACTAATGAGTATGTTTACAATGAGCATTGTTTGGGCTCGGTGTTTGTTTGTACTCTTAGTGACATGATTCTTTCTTCAGGGGAACGTCTGGTGATCACTAATGAGTGTGTTACAGTGCATATTGTTCGCGCTCGGTTTTTTTTCATTGTGCTCTTAATGACATGATTCATTCGTCAAGGGAACGATTGATGTTTACTAATGAGTGTGTGCACGCGCACAAGGGATATTGTTTGAGGTTAATTGTGTTGTGCTTCAAGTTATTGTCACATTGACACTTGTCTTTTATTGAAATGATTCTGTCGGCAAGGGATCGTCAGTTTTTACTATTAAGTATCATTTTTAACGATTATCGTGTTGAGCTTCAAGTCATTATATTGCTCACATTTGTCCCCCAGTGAGGGACCGCCATTCGATCACTACTGGACGTACTATTTTCCGTACATTATTTCTTCTTCCCCCCGACCTACCCCTAGGCTGCTGGGAGTGACAGTTGCGAAAACGGAGTATCTTAATCCAACAACCCTAGTCATTCTGGGTCACAACTGTCACCCCCTTGCTGGCCCCAGGGGGTCCCCCTTTTTACGTCCCCCCGGCATGGGACTAGCAGTTTGAGCCGTCCTTTGACGAATGTCTACTAGTTTCGGCTCAACAGCTGCCTAACCCATACATTTAGGCTCACTGGAAGGAGACCCTTATTGGGGCCATTGAGGGGGTGATGGTTGCCCTGGAAACGTTCAAGTAAACTATCAAAGTTACAGACATGATACCAATCGCTCACGTTTATACGGTGTAAAGCCGCCCTTGGCCGGGCGCATGGCGAGCAATTTTTGTGGCCTTGGAGATAACAGTGAGGCCTGGATTATGTGCACTTTGGGAAAATGAGGTGTGGGGAGTGAGGTTTGGGGAGTGAGGTTTGGGAGTGAGGTTTGGGAGTGAGGTTTGGTGGTGCGTTTTGGCATGGCCAATGCAGTTGTGATGATATTCGGACTACTGGGATAGGTTGACTGACATGTGTTGTTTACTGGGTGTGAATGTGCCCCTCCCTATCCTCCGGGGCACTGATTGTTACTTGATCTTGTCAGCAGACCATCAATGGCCTCTTTGGTTGGATGTAAGTTTTGGGGGATTAAGAGACTATTGATGGTCTGGATTTGTGGAGTTCAGGGCACTGAAGGTGATTGGAGCCGAATTTCATCCCAGACCTTCATGCGATGCGATGATTGTTGCAGTGCGTAATAGTATACTATTCGCACTGCATAAATCATAAGCAGAGCATATAAGACCAACAAAATATGAATAAATTGTCATTCCTTCAAGTGCAACGTCGAAGGAAATATACCAAGTGTAAAGCAATTGGCATTTGGGTGTTACGGGTGGGTGTACGGGCCAGGGAAATTAACTCACCCTCCCTCCCACCCCTCTTTCCGTTCGCACTGTGCCTCTCGTCGTGTCACCGAATTTCATCCCAGACCTTAATGCGATGCGATGATTGTTGCAGTGCATAATAGTATACTATCCCTAGTCATTTATCAACACAAAAGGTATAGGCAGTTGATAATACATATTAATAAGTTACCTATACCAAACTACGTCATCACCTAGGCACCTAGGCACCTAGGCACCTAGGCCATCGCGCGGTTAAGTTCAGCCTTCTACTACTACTCCTGGAAATCTAACATTTGCTAACATTTGCTCTCGATTCAACTTAAATTGTCAAATCATTGTCAGGCTGTCACTTTTTTTGTGCAGTATTTACATGTTGTCTGTCTCACAAATCAAAAAACAATGTCAGGAAAGCTGCTCTCTTTCCGTTGCGAAACCACCCTATCCTAAACAAAACGGAGCAATCTTCAAACTTACAGCTTTAAGTTATTATACTAACTTCTAATGAAGTTTTACTTCGTATCATGATTATTTTGGCGTACCTGGAAACTAGCTCTTAAGCTAAGCGGACCGACTGTAACGTTCAGCGGTATTTCATAGTGCACATGCGTCTACAGGCACTGTATTGTCAGGATCGGCCATGTTGAAGTATCTTTGAAGTTCTGATATTAAATCGTGTTAATCCAGCTCTATCGTGGTCTTTGATCGAGATTATTACACCGACCACGCTTATAACGGATTGACTGATTAATTGATTTAAGTCACATATAGTAGCTAATGCCAATTACACATCTGGGTCATCGCTGGCAATGTTACAGTGCGACTACACGAACCGAGGCCACCCAGACAAATTTTGAGACAAATTGAAATTAGCCAATCACAAGTCAAGATCTAGACAATGGAATAGCGGAAAATTATACTTGACCTGAGTTCAAATTGTGAGCTGAGATGTGTTGCGAACCTTTGATATCCATAAATTCTTCATTACCCAAATGATAACAATGAAGAATTGTCACGTTTGTATAAATCAAGCTGGAAAATTTTATGACGACGTCTGGGTTGGCCAGAATCAAAGCCAGTAGTAAATACATTTTTAACAATCCAAAGTAAACGTGACGGCCGCTCATTTCATGGAAACCGGGCGCCGCGAGCGATTCGCAGTTTCGGTGATTACTAAACAGAGCTGTCAACAAAGATTGTTTTCATTTTTCGAAGACTCATTTAAGCGGTAATTTCTAACTTTCTCTTCGGTTCCATTCAATTGAGAGCGATTCTTCATACATCTGAGAGTTTTCATTTGTTATTTTTTTCACTCTCCCCTGGCACCTTGTGTCTCGAGAAAATCACAAATTATAGTTTAGGACTTCAAAGCTTCAACCCGGCCTGTACATGTATAGAAGGGAACAGAGAGACGACAAAGGGATTTTATATAAAGTAACGTGAACATTTTGTATAAAAAGTAATACCCGCTTTCAGTGTACGGTCGCTGGATAACAAAGTATACACAACTCTGACAACTAGATAAACGAGCGGGTCCGTACGGCAGTTGTTTCTCTATTTTGTCCACGCGATTTTTGTCGTTGAATTGAGAAATCGGGAGCAAACTGCAGTGAATTATTCGTTTGAAGAAAGGAGGAAAATAGCTTCTTTTGAGAGTTCTATTTTTTGATCGCACGTCGGAATGTGCATGGTATCCTCCTGTCACCTGTGCGACTGTGATGCATCTAAATTTATTCGCCGCCAACTTTGCCCGCTTTTGGCACGTATTTGTACACGCCTCTTAATAGAAAACAATTTGCTTCTGTGTTGATTTTTTTTTTGTTTCAACAATCAGAACTCGAAGAATTAATGAAAAGGCAATGATCATGTTTGCTTTCCAACACCCCTGAGAGACTCGCGGTTTTTCAGCTCACGAGCTCATGATAAAATGCAAAACTTCCAGGCATAGAATGTGTGAGTTTCGGCGCCGTTAACAAAATACCTTCCGGATTGATTTATCCAAACGCGGCAATTCTTTTTTAGCTTTTGGTCATCGAAGATTCTCGACACAGCGCGCAGTTCAGAATTTGAAGTTTTCGCTCGGCGGTACCAAACAACTGGTCAAGTATAATTATGCGCTATTTGATTGTCTAGATCTTGACTTGTGATTGGCTAATTTCAAAATTTGTCTCAAAAATTTATCTGGGTGGCCTCGGTTCGTGTGGTCGCACTGTAAAGGCTTTAAAACAAAAAATTGGGGGGGGGGGGGGGGGGGGGTGGGAAAGGGAGGTAAGATTATGGGGGTGTAGAACCCTCTATATGGGGGTTACAAACTTTAACAAACACTGAGAAGGGTGGGGCGGTTTATAAACTTAGATATAAGTCGTATAGTTAGATGAACACAGATTTAACTTGGTAAACCTATAACAGCACTTTCCAAACCGTATCCTTAATGGACTTTTTTGCTAAGCCATGTCCAAATATTGCTTATGATATCCCCCCCCCCCCCCTGGATCGGGCATGACAGCATGACCGGGGGATGGGGCGGCGACATCCACTTTATATGCACTGCCTTTTTGAACCCGCGATAGACGAGGAATAAACAGAAATCACGGTCTTATCCTGCTGTCACGTGCAAGAACAATGTAAAGTTCGATAATAAAACTTAAAAATTTGACTCAAAAACTTCGTGGACATTAGGCTGAACCAGTTCAGAACCAATTTGATTGGAACGTATCAGCGTTCGAACATTGCACACGGATTTCTGCATATTTGATTCGTAACAAAGCATTTGCTCACTAAGTTTACAGCTGATGGAAGGAGCGAGCGAGTGAGTGAGTGAGTGAGTGAGTGAATTTTATTTAAACACCCTTGCCGATAACCCGTTCATCATGCTTTCACGTATACACGGGTTTAAAAGTAAGACTACACTGCATTCACTACATTCATTAAGTCGGCAAAATCCATGGGATATCACGCCAACTATAAATAAAATATAAGAAAAATCGAACTAAATAAAAATAACTAAAAATCTGATATATCTAAAAATCTAAATAGTTATATATGGAGTTGAATGTGGTGACAAGTGGTATGAGCCTTCACCAAAAAGCGTAGAGGAGAATGAGGAAGTAAAACTGTTGTGGGACTTTCACTATACAAACTGACCGTGAAATCCATCACAGGAGGCCAGACATTGTAATCCTGAAAAAGAAGACAAAGGAAACAACCATTGTGGATATTGCTGTTCCCGAGATAGTAATGTATTGCAGAAAGAAACTGAAAAGTATGAAAAATACCAAGACTTGGGAAGAGAGATCAAAAAGATATGGAAAACAAGTACAAAAGTGGTACCTGTCGTCGTAGGAGCGTTAGGATCAGTATCAAAGAAGTTGGTGAGCCATTTAGAGCAAAGAGGAATAAAGAACAGAATAAGAACAATGCAAAAATCGGCTCTCCTTGGATCGGCCCATATCCTAAGGAAACTGATGGAAGTCTAAGGTCTCGGGAGGAGAAAAAAACCCAGTGAAAAATTCCTTATAATAAAATAATAACAATAATAATAATAATAATAATAATAATAATAATAATATTATTTTTTTTTTTGAACAAATACAAATAATTTTATTAACAATTAGAATAACTATTTACAATACATTAAAATTCTAATACGGTATAATAATAATAATAATAATAATAATAATAATAATAACATCAACAAAGTATCAGAGAGAGCTACCATGACAGAGATTCAAAAGATCTGCATGCTGGGATCTGCACGAATCCTTAGAAAGGTACTCAGTGTATGAACAGAATGATTGACATGAGTGACTGACGCTCTAGGTGCATGGTTTGCGCCCGGCTGATGCACAAAAAGAACACCAGCAAAGACTGTGATAAAAGAGACAATAATAATAATAATAATAATAATAATAATAATAATACTAAAAGAAAACTTTCGTGTGTGCATTGTCTTCCCCAGAGCCCTCGTTTTGTTTGGTTGAGCTCTGGAGACGAGAATGTTGAGTGTGTGGAATGGCGTTCGAAAGGACTGCACCAGACTTAACAATTACAGGAAAATATCGTGCTGAAAAAAAAGAAAAGCTTTACGTGCTGATGTTATTTAGAATTAGAAGAAAGATTGTCTTTGTATTTTGCCTACTGGTTTTAGAAAATCCTCGATTGGTCAACCGATTTCTTTCGTTTTGGAGCTGTGTATTTATCGTTTCGCCACTGAACACAATCATATCCGACCAAATCAGTTGATGGGACAGCTAAGTTTGTTGATGGACACACTGTGGTCCTTGATTGGGCTTATTTCATCGAACAGTGGAAAGAAATATCGAGCAATTTTTGTTTTGTATTCGTTTTATGTTATTTTAATTGGCCTTCGAGTGACCTTCGTTTCCCTAGATTTGTATTTCAAGTTGTAGCAAAGAGTATTACCTAATAAAGAAAATATAACTTGCTTACGAGAGTGGCGTTGTTGTATCGTTGTTATTTAAAATAGGTAAACTAGTGGTAATATTTCTTCTCAGGCCCTTGGGCTTTCTTCAGGATTTCTGATTCTTCTTTAATTAATACTTGTTGCAAGCAACGTACTTCTTTAATATTCGTGGCCGCTTATAGCTTCGTCTTCCAAGACACATACTGATTATTTTCGGAAACAAATCGCTCATATTTCGGGACAATAAGATCCCGTTGTACTTAGAAATTTAGCAGCTGTATCTTTATCTGCTAAACTAAACAAAACTGGGTGACATTGGTCGTTGAATGCGTTGAAATTGAAACGTTGGTTATGTTGATGTATTCATTATAGGAGTTCAACACTTGAAATCCAACCTGAAGTAAAACCTTGTGCGTAAAATCGTAATTTTTTTTTACCTTGTTGCGCACTCAATTTTAAACGGCCAATCAAAAAATTCAAATTTTTGTCCGTTGCCAGAGCTACACGAGACGCAAAAAAAAAAAAAACCGTGGAGCTTTGGGAACGAGAATGTGCTTGATAACGCAAGGGAATCATTTTTGAGTAAGAATTATTTTAGGGTCTATTTGCAGTCATATTGGTGTTGGATATCATTATGCGCTTGGGATCATTTTGGGGGGTGTACTGTTTTGAAAGTGGCTGATTACGCATTTTTTAAGACATTTGTTAAACAATGATTCTTTTATCTGTGATTTTTATTTCAGTAGTTGACAGTTTATTTAAAGAAAAGTACTAGGAACAGAAGGAAAGGGTCATGGAAGGTGCACAGATTGCCCTGGAAAAAAGAAGTAAAGCTCAAGACTCTTACAGACGTGGAGAATTCCAGCAAAGCATAGAGTATGCCAAACAGTGGCTGAGTATCGTCAAGGATTTTGGAGTTCAAAAAGAAGAAGAAGAAGAAGCAGAAGCGTACAATGTTCTAGCCTGGTCGTATTACAAGGTTGGAGAATACGAACAGAGTATAGAATACGCCAAAAAAGCGCTGAGTATTAACAAGGAAGTGGGGAATAAAGAAGAGGAAGCAAAAGCATACAATGTTCTAGCCGGGTCGTATTACAAGGTTGGAGACTACAAACAGGGCATAGAATACGCCAAACAAGCGCTGGGAATTGCCAAAGAAGTAGGATATAAGGAAATAGAAGCAGATGCGTACAATGTTCTAGCCTTATCGTATTACACAGTTGGAGACTACGAACAGAGCGTTGAATACGGCAAACAAGCGTTGAATATTGCCAAGGAAGTAGGGAATAAAGGAGAGGAAGGAGATGCGTACAATGTTCTAGCCTCGTCGTATTACATGGTTGGAAACTACGAACAGAGCATACAATACGCCAAACAAGCGCTCAGTATATCCAGGAGAATGGGGAATAAAGAGGAAGCAGTAGCGTACAATGTTCTAGCCGGGTCGTATCACAAGGTTAGAGATTACGAACAGAGCATAGAATACGCCAACCAAGCACTCAGTATTGCCAAGGAAATGGGGAATGAAGAAGAGGGAGCAGTAGCGTACAATGTTTTAGCCGGGTCGTATTACAAGGTTGGAGACTACGAACAGAGCATAAAATACGCCAAGCAAGCGCTCAGTATTGCAGAAGGAATGGGGAATGAAGAAGAGGAAGCAGTAGCGTACAATGTTCTAGCCGGGTCATATTACAAGGTTAGAGACTACAAACGGAGCATAGAATACAGCAAACAAGAAATAAGAATTGCCAAGGAGGTGGGAAATAAGGACGTGGAAGTAGCGTACCTTGTTCTAGCCAGGTCGTATTACTGGATTGGAGCCTTCAAACTGACCATAGAATACAGCAAACAAGCGCTGGCTATTGCGAAAGAAGTCGGAAATAAGGAAGCGGAAGCAGAAGCGTGCAGTGTTCTAGCCTGTACGTATTACAAGGTTGGAGACTACAAACAGAGAATAAAAGAGGACAAACACGAAATGAGAGTTGCCAGAGCTGCCATGGAAGTGGGAGAAGCGGAAGGAGCACTAGCCGGGTCGTATCGCAAGGTTGGAGACTACGAACAAAGCATAGAATACGGCAAACAGGCATTGAGCATTACCAAGGAAATGGGAGATAAGAAAGCGGAAGCTGCAGCGTATGATGTTCTAGCCAAGTCGTATCGCGGACTTGGAGATCACAATCAAGCTCATGAGTATAGAAAACTCCAAAAGAATTTGCAAACAACAGCTTTAGAAGATCCGTCGTATTCAAATGCTAGTTCAGGTAATACAATCCCTGCATTAAAACCATTGTTTTTGTGCATTTGTGTAAACGAACACTATTGCTTTACAAATGGTCGCGTGGAAACGTTTTGTTTGGCACGGTATAAAAGATACTGCAACATTCTGAAAAATAATAACAACAACAACAATAACAACAAGCAAACTAAAAGCTGTTCACTTTGTTTAGTTTTTTTAAAGGCTTTCGTCGGCAAGAACGCTTATTTGAGGGATTAAATGAAGTCGGGCTTGGATTGTATGGCATTCTGCTTTTGACAAACTCTTTGAACTTAACGATAAAGGTCACAAGGCAAACTGTTATGGGACGCAAACGATTTTGCATGAAATGTACAACATTTGTTATAGTTCGCATAAACCGGTTAACGGTAACGAGCGCTAACACGAAGGTTGCACTATTTGCTGATTTTGTTCTAGGCGAACGAGCACTATTAATTGCGTCATGTGACCACTTAGGCCATTCGAGCATTCAGGAGCAGAGACTATTTAGCAGCAAGTTTATAAAAGCAAAAGCTCACTAACGCGACCTATCAAAGACGATAAAAGTCCAATCAGAGTAAGTAGTAAGTGTTGTTATGTATTTTACTGTTACATGTAGCACGTTTTCACGATGACAGACGAGGAAAGCTGCTGGCAGAAAGAGGTTCAGAAGAACGGTCAGGTTCAGGACATTTCAAAGAAATTAAAGAAGAGGAATATGCAGCCCACGGAAGACTTCCTAGTAGCGGTGCAGGTAAGAGGTCCAAAAATATCCATACATTTATTCTGGTTATAACATTGTTTTTTTGGCTGCCGAAAATAATAGCTTTTTCGATTGATCTCAGTTTGAAGAAAAATAATTTATCGGCTGATGTCGTCTCCAAGCCTCGCTAAAAAAAATAGCAAATCGTAGAAAAAGTGAAAAAGGGAGCCCACAGGAGGATTCTATAAAAGCAACAGCTGTTAAGGCAGTGAACTTCGAACATGGCCAAATGTCATTTTTTATTTCGGTAATAGTAAGTATAGTTTATTCTGGTCAGTTGCTCCAAACAAGTATAAAGCCTAGTACGTACCTGTGTACTTTCAAACATGTAACAAAGACGTTTGCCGTGCTTCGTAACCATTGCGTTTATGTTGCATGTTAGAAGCAAAATCTCACTGACGAGAGCTATCATAATTAAAGACTATAAAAGTCCAATCAGAGAAACACTCAAGCGCAATTTGTTGTTAGTCATTGTTGATGTGTATTTTACTGTTACATGTACATGTAGCACGTTTTCACGATGACAGACGAGGAAAACTGCAGGCAGGTTCGGGAGATTTCAAAGAAATTAAAGAAGAGGAATATGCAGCCCACGCAGGACTTCCAAGTAGCAGTGCAGGTAAGAGGTCCAAAAATATCCATACATTTTTTCTGGTTATAACATTGATTTATTGGCTGCCGAAAATAATAGCTTTTTCGATTGATGTCAATTTGAAGAAAAATAATTAATCTAATATCGTCTCCAAGCCTCGCTAAAAACAGCAAATCGTAAATATTCAGACGCGTCAAAAGGCACACGACTTCATATCCGGATTTTACCGATTTAACATGGATATCATGTCCTGACTTAATTATTTTGCGAAAAGCGCAAAATAGAAATTATTGAATTGCATACACATCCTGAGTGGAGTAACATAAATTAATACTAAGTTATTACGTTTTGGCTGTGGTTCAAATGTTCCTTTAATAGAAGACTGTAAAAACTTCCTCTATCAGGGATGTTGTTCACGAATACGCTTTTACGAGAAAATTCGATATCGCAACGAAATGAGAATAACAAGAAATAAATCTGAAAAGGGCTGAGGTTTATGGTCAACCTCCAACCATAAGGTCTTTTATTTAATATATTTCTAATCCTTTTATATTTCTTTTTCTGTTGAAAATATTTTTTGTAACAGTCAAACAAAAAAACAAACAATAAAAAAGCCCTGCTAGAATGTTATCAAATATGGAGATACTGTATTTATGCTTTACTAAAAACCGTATTAAGGTTACCGTATACCTTCGGGGGTGTCTCCATTATAACAGCCCTAGTGCCTTACGATTACGCTTAAAATACCTAAACCCAGATATCAAATTAAAGCTTATAGAGCTGGCTAGCTAAATATGGAAAGCATTTGGTAACAAAATGAATTGTTAATTTTTTTACGACGTCTAAATTCGAACGTCCGCATCAGCTTTAAAACGCTATAACTCAAAACGATTATTGTATTTTGCTAATTTGATTTGTTCTCGGGTTTCCGGACATAAAGCGCTAAAAAAACATGTCGGCGATTTTCCATATTTAATTGCAGTGAAACGTTACAGAATATTTTCAAAAAAGGGAGAAAAAAATTGGAGTGATCGCACGGAAATGGGTCTTGACGAAAACGTTTTCGGAAATAAGACATTCGCCGACATGTTTTTGTTGATTATATGTTAGCCTAGGTTCTGGTCAATTTTGAGGAAAATCGAACAAATCGCCTTTGATTTGTAGCTCTTTAAAGAGTCCCCTACAAGCGAAAAATTTACTTTGAGAAAACAGCGCTTAGAAAAATATACCGCATCATAAACAAACTCCTCCCACAAACGTTATACCGTCATTTCTCCGTCAATTTTCACTATGTTTAGATTTTTTTTTTTGGGGGGGGGGGGGTGGGGGGGGGGGGGTGAAAGTTCATTCTGTAAACTTTATAAATAAAATGGTCGATCTGAGGGTACTCTTAACTTTAAATTTTTTTAACTAGTTCCAAGTCAGATTGAAGCACGAGGACCAAGAGCAAAGCTTGCCTATGAGAATGCTTTGAAGCTTGGGAAAGTAAAGGTGTACCGTGCTCGAATCATGCTAATAGGTCAAGATCGAGCGGGCAAGACAAGTTTAAAGAAGTCTTTGTTAGGTCTTCCATTTGACCCTAAAGAGCAAAGCACTGAAGGAATTGAAGTTGACCCTTCAAAATTCGACGTTGAAGTTGATCAGGCCAAGCATTGGCAACGTACGGATGAAACGTTAGATGTATCGTACTTTGTGAACGATCTTGCACGGATGGTGGCTGGAGAACTTCAAGGAATAAAGGAAACACGTATGGATTCAGGACTTCAAAATAAATCAAAGGAGACACGTTCTAAAAAAAGTCAGGTTGGTAGTTATACCAAGCTTAATGTGTTTCGATACAGTTTTCTGGAGACCATACCAAAAATTTTCAATCGGGTTTTAAGCGGTCTTTTAATTTCTAAGTCAGATCAACGTGAAATTTTTACTACCAACTGGTTTTGAATTGACGTTTGGCTAAATATATATTCTGGTAAAAATCGATGTTACCATAACGTGAAATTTTGCGCGATAAAAATCCCACATAGACATCTTAAAAAATGGTATATGGCATGATATATTTTGCAAGAATAAAATAATTCTGTATGTTTGATTTCAGATATATCGTAATAACATCATTTCAAACCTTACTATTTGTATACTGCTACTAAACGGATCGAGAGATAAACACTATTTTTTGTGAAATTACTTAAAGATAGTGTCAAAAAGTAGCTTGATGTTATGTTTGTACACCTTAAAAGTTTTGTTTACTTTCTCTTTTGCGATCTTGAGAACTACCATTTTTCCAAGCATCGCTTCATGTACAATTTTTGGGTAATTTTCAATTTTAATCGCTTTTGCAAAAATCTGAGAAACGGCTCGATGGATTTTTTGTAAAACATTCACTACGCATGCTTGCCGATGTGCAAAATATTATCTAAAATTTTTATTCACATTGATTCACTGAAAAACTCCAGAAAACTGTATCGAAACACCCTAAAGGGGCTATGTCACCTATTTTTTGTTTCACTTTGAAAAGCCAAGAAACATTTCTTTTAATGGAAACCTACCAAAAATGGCCCAGTTTTCTTCACAAATACTCTTCTAATGCAAAGAAAGCAGTATTTGTTATCTTTGGCTGCGGATGGCCAGGATTGAAATGGATTGCAACTTGAAAAAATGTTCAATTTTTTCAAGTTCCTCCCAAGTGTCGTGGAAAAATCTCAGAAAAACGTATTATGGTTTGTTCTTCCTTGAATAAATCACTTGATATTTTCTTCTTGGTGTTCTGAGAACAATTTTATGTAAGAGCAACGGTACTTCTCAACCGTTTGGTGTATTTTGCTCCTTTAAGAAAACAAAATGACAGACTGTTACGGAACCTTTAACGTTAATCAGAGATAGATATTTAAAAGCAGCGGAGAGTGACATGTTACGGCTGTATATCTTAGCCATTGTCCAGTTATTGGTTGCCACAAATTTAATCAAATTTAGTTGAAACAATCGCCCCTTACTTTTCTGTATTGACAGTTGTCTTCGTGGCTGGGGAACTTGAGGATGAAAGCAAAGAGATTGACAAAAAGAGATAGAGAGATGGATAACAAAAGTCAGGATGAGCCAAACAATATTGAAACTCAAGTCAAGCAGGTAAGTACCTTGAAAAGAACAAAGAAAACAGTTCTCTGGAATATTTTTAAAACCAAAATCAAAGTAGTCATCTCAACAGATACGTACAAGCCAATAACCGTATCAGATCTCGAACCAAATACATGTAACCGGAGTCATTAGTGCTGGAGAATAGGTGTAAGCTAGCAATTACAATAGCTTTTGGTATTGCTTCTGATTAGTTGAAAAAGTGGCGAAATATTAATTTTGTTTAGCCAATCACAGAGCACGGTAATGCAAAACCAAACTAATCGCAATATTGCTTTCGACACGATTGAAAATCATTCGAAACTTTAAATTGTTACAGGATATTTTCACCGGCCTTACGATGTAAAATGAACGTAATCTTGGTGTTGATCATTCTCTCCCAAACTGTCCTTCAAACACCACAGCGTAAACAACCAACGCTGGTTTTCTATGACTGTTACTATTCCCGCGTTTGTCGTTTCAACCACGAGCCACAAGACATTTTCATTTTGTTTGAGCTAGGTGAAGTGGATATTTTACCCATAAAATAAAGATTGCTTACATTAAAATAGTCCTTAGTCAAAAGGTTAAGTGTATGATGTTTTTACTGATTCGGAAGAAAATACCAATATCACCAGAACAAATCAACTTCACCGTAAATGATTTCTTTAATGGAGTCAAAATTCACGTGTCCTATAGCTCACCATTAAACCTGGAGCGAGGAATGAACAGTGGGATCATTTAGTACCTTTCTCAACAAAAAGGAAATTATGACAACTGAGACAAAGTAAGCGTTCTGCTCTCCAAACTATGCAGAGTACTGCATTTTCCTTTGACTTGCTTTAATCTGTTAAACTTTTTGTTTTGAGAGACGAAGTTGACAACGTTCTATTTTTTTTTATTTTTTGGTCAAGTTTAAAAGGTAATGACAAAAGCTTGGCTATCAAAAATACCCCTATTTACAAAACACGCCGGTTCACGAGGCTACAGTTGTAGGTTTCAAATAAACACATGGGACCTAGTCCAGGAGCTAGGGTTTCAAAACTGACGCTTCGCACAACCCAGAGTACCAAAAAGGTTTGACGACGGATTTCAATAGATTAAAGCCTCCTCGTTTTAGATAGGTAGTTTGTGGTTTCGAATTGTGGTATACGTTTTGAGTTATATCTATGTTTTAGGAGAGCAGGGGTGGTGTAGTGGTGAGAGCACTCGCCTCCCACCAATGTGGCCCGGGTTCGTTTTCCGTCCCCGGCGTCATATGTGGGTCAAGTTTGTTTTTGGATTTCTCCTTGCTCCGAGAGGTTTTCTCGGGGTACTGCGGTTTTCTCCTCTCCTCAAAAATCAACATTTCTAAATTCTAATTTGATTCTGAAATCCAAGGGCCACAGTTTTATTACTCTTATGACTATTAAGTGTTACCCTCGTTAAACAAAGACGATTTATTTTTATTCAAATTATTTTAAGTCAGCGAGAGTCAAACTGAGTTCAACATGAGAACGAGGCTGAAAATTGCGACTTAATATCTTCAGAGAACTTTCATCATTAAGAAAACAAATTAGCCCGGACATCTTGTAAGACTCTGTGAACGTCAATTTTGACAAAAACACGACTGCTTTGTAAAGACATCACGTGACCTATACCCTCATCTTATGTGACGTGTCACAATATCTTCGTTCATCGCCGCCACCCCTTAGGTTTTTCTCCCATTTTTTCAAGACAATTTACTGTTAGCTCAAGCCGTTTACAGTAGCCGTTCACTTATCCTTGAGAAGCATTTCGGTAAAGTTTGGTGACAATCGGTTGCCATGGTAACGAGATGTGACGCCATAAGTAGCATGAGGTCAAGCCATTTTTTTTAGTAAAAATGCATATTTTTCATTTGTTGGCAGCCATTTTGGATTACGTCAAGGAACCTCAGCAATGCTATAACTCATAATATTTACCTTCCAAAATATTGTAACACCGCAAAAACCAAGGTAGGGGTTGCAAACACCCCCTTCCCCCTCTCCTCCCTTGTACCACGGTGGGGGTATATTGTACTTATGTGGGTTAAACCTCCGTCACGAACGCTGATATAATTCGCTACCATATCGACGATTCGTGTGGTCAAAGGTATGCGTTCACAAGATTAACAGTCAGGGGACATTTCATCTTGTTCTAAGGAATCTAGCCGACAATATTGTGGATCGACCATATTTTCCGAACATATTTTAAACCCAGGCCTTAAACTGCTTGTGTACATATGCCATTTGCCTCAACTGCCCTAAGCTTTGTTGTTGTCTTATGTTTTCCGTTAAACTTTCCGAGCATTTCGTTTACAGAGCTGTCTCCCAAATCTTGCAGCATATTTATGCATCTGAATACATCTTAGGTGAACCCAGTTCGGAAGCACAACTCTTGACAACCAATTTCTTCATAATACACAGAGGAAGAGTTCACCAGTATCTGCCGACTGAATACTGCATAGACAAAGACAAGCTTTTCGTTTTTAAATCCTAACAATGTCAAGGTTCTTGTGTCTAGGAACTTGTTCCAGGATTAAGATAGGAATTAAGGAGACAAGGTTAGCCTTGTTTCGCGGGTTGGAAATGTATTTATTCCACTGCTTTCAGTTCTTTTTTTTCGTTCTCCACTATAACTATTTGATGGATACTGGCCAATACTGGAGAGGTGACAATTTCAAAGTACGTTGAGAATCTGAGAAAAGGGTACCACATGTTGCTTCTCTGCAAAATTTTGTAGTTTGCGTCAGTGCCATACCGTCAATTAAATGTTCAAATGGTCATTTTCTGGCTGTATCGGAAGCCTTGGTTCCACGACTTCGTCAGCTTCTAAGAGCGAAAGGTGGACACTTTTGAAAGTCTCACGTAGTGCCATCAGGGCGCGCGAGGAAGATAAGGACGACACTTTACCTACGAACAAAATATGTAAAGACAAGTATATGTTTTCGACGATCGTGAACATCTTCTCACCCTTTGCTATAACGAACAATAACAACAATATTTTTATTCAACTCACACGATCTTTACAGAAGAGGAAAAAAAGAAAATAATTTAAAAATAAAACTAGATTACAGATATAGAAAAGAAAAACCAAAGGAAAAAAACAGATAACGGTGACTTTCTTCATTGATAGTTGAATGTTTTAATCTTAAGGGTTGGAATTGGCTTCCAGAAATTAATCTCACTGCGATTTAAACACCTCTGAATGAATTTATTCATGCGCGCACGATGCTGTGCGTTTCACTAAACATTCAGAGATATCAATTGGCAAGACAACACCACTTGCAATGTTGAACATTTTGTCGAAGATGGATTTGTGATCAATCCATAATCAAAATATCTAACGAGTTTTACTTATATCCTCTTGCCTATACATCAGTATCTCTTGAAAGGCTTGTAGATTCTGACATATTCAAGTGATAACGTCTTTGGATTTTAAATCAAGATTTACGTATACCAGTGAAAACGTTGGAGAACGGATGGTGTGAACGGCTCAAAGAATGATTTCCATCCATAAATCCGATAAACGCTTGTAAACATGATTCCATCAATTTAGTCGTACAGACCTGGAGATTCAAGCAATATGGAATCCCACAATCGAGTCAAAATATCCTTTACCACATCACTGGAAAAGTTGAAAATTTACATACTATGTAAATAACATGTAAATAACATGTAAATCACTGAAAATAGACTGTAAACGATAATTTACAGACTATTTGGACATTTACATGTTATCAATAATCATGTAAATAACATGTAAATATTAGAGCTGAAACATGTAAATTATAGTGAATAGGCTGTAAATTTTGAAGGTATAGGAACAGAGTCCATGTAAATAACATGTAAATTGGAAAAGGCGACTTTGTACACAGCATGTAAATTTAAAAAGAGAGACTGTAAATAACATGTAAATTAGGAAACGGAGGTTATGAAGACCCTGTAAATAACATGTAAATTGAAAAAGGGGAGCTATCAAGACCATGTAAATAACATGTAAATTGAAAAAGGGGGGCTGTCAAGACCATGTAAATAACATGGAAATTGAAAAAGGGGGGCTATCAAGACCCTGTAAATAACATGTAAATGGAAAAAGGGGGGCTATCAAGACCATGTAAATAACATGTAAATTGAAAAAGGGGGGCTGTCCAGACCATGTAAATAACATGTAAATTGAAAAAGGGGGGCTATCAAGACCATGTAAATAACATGTAAATTGAAAAAGGGGGGCTATCAAGACCATGTAAATAACATGTAAATTGAAAAAGGGGGGCTATCAAGACCCTGTAAATAACATGTAAATTGGAAAAGGGGGGCTGTCAAGACCATGTAAATAACATGTAAATTGAAAAAGGGGGGCTATCAAGACCATGTAAATTGAAAAAGGGGGGCTATCAATACCCTGTAAATAACATGTAAATTGAAAAAGGGGGGCTGTCAAGACCATGTAAATAACATGTTAATTGAAAAAGGGGGGCTATCAAGACCCTGTAAATAACATGTAAATTGAAAAAGGGGGGCTGTCAAGACCATGTAAATAACATGTAAATTGAAAAAAGGGGGCTGTCAAGACCATGTAAATAACATGTTAATTGAAAAAAGGGGGGCTATCAAGACCCTGTAAATAACATGTAAATTGAAAAAGGGGGGCTGTCAAGACCATGTAAATAACATGTAAATTGAAAAAGGGGGGCTATCAATACCCTGTAAATTGAAAAAGGGGGCTATCAAGACCATGTAAATAACATGTAAATTGAAAAAGGGGGGCTATCGAGACCCTGTAAATAACATGTAAATTCAATGCTGTGTCTTCAACTGAAAAGCATTTTTGCAACACCATACCATAATTTACTGTTTAGAGAAGTACAACTGTCAGTCTAGCAATGCAATTTGTTTCAATTTAATGCTGGTTCCTTTTGTCACATAAAATATTCCATGCCACAAACATGACTACAACTTTACAGTTTTAACCGGAACTTGCAAGGCAAGGCAAGTCACTTTAAATGCATACATGATAATGATAATAATAATCTTTATTGAGGATGCCAACGTCACCAGTAGTGGTCCTCTCCTAAGACTATAAATTATGTTAATTATCTTTCACTTGTTGAAAAAAACATCATGAACATCTGTAGCCCTGGCCAAATGGAAAGACAAGTCGACATAAAAAATAAGTTGCATCAATACCTTTTGTCCAATTCAATCAAGCATAGATTCTAGTTGACGCAAGCTTTTAATAGGTAACTTAAGATCCACGACGACAACATGGACGACGACCAGAAGTGAGATTCACGCAATTTTCCCACGAATTCTGTCGTCGTCCTCTCGTCTACAACGACCAAGCCAAGAATAGAAGAATTTAATCACTTGTACTCTGGAATTGACGTCTCTGTAATATGTAAAAATATATTGAACCTTCAGCAGTGAACCGTTTCATTTTGTTACTTTTTTGCAGATGTGATTATTTAGACTCACAGCCAAATACATTGTTTTTGCCAACTCTTGTAATTAATTGTGTATTGTGTTTATTTTTGGGGGACCAAACTTTGTATGCAATTCCGAACATGATATACTAATGTGCCGGGAACTCGGCAAAACACTCAGACTCGGCCATTTCATACAGCATGAACTTTCAATATTCTCCATGGGGAAAAATCAAGATTTTTGGACTCAAACAGGTCAAATAAAACTGGAAATTATTCGTTGTTAATAAAGTTTAATCCATGGCTAATCTCATCTTGGGCGAGACGTTTTCAATAAGCCAAGTCAAAATAAGTTGTCGTCTACCTGCCGGCCACATCTTAAGATTTCATTTTCCCACCAAAACCGATGTCCTCGGACCAGTCCTCCTGCGGTCTATAGACGTTGTCGTTGTCTCATTCATTGTAGATCTTAAGTTCTCTAATATCACTTAGTCAACCACTGCAAGTTATCATGTACATTGAAATGGCTTGTTTACAATTTGGAACAACTTGCATCTAGACATATACTTGCCAGTCAGTTTGGCCAGAACATAAGTGTGTATTTTTCTGCCCATGACTAAATAATATTCAAGCAAGTTTTCAGAAGAATTTGTCAAAATATATTTTCATTGAATTTTGTCATTTCCACACCAATAAGGTCAGGATTTACATGCAAACACAATGGCAGCTGATTATGGCATAGTCTTTTGTCATAAAAACTGGCATTTTATGCCTGACTATATAAATCATATCCTATTTTTAGTAGATCCTATATGGCACAGTAACTGATCATTTTTTAGAATTATTTGTTTCTGTTTTGCATTGTTCCTTTCAAAAAGCTACATGTACACTGTACAGTGTACCATTGACTACAGCTTTGGTATGTTTTCTGCCAGAGTTTGGCCATGGGGATGCTCTTGCTCTTGAAGCCTGCGAAACAAAACAAAAAAACAGCTGCAGTGAGCAGAAGTCTGTCTTGTAGTAGTCTGCCTGATAACTAAGGCAACTGCCCTTCGCATCCATTTTTTTATCAAAAGAAAAGTGGGCAGCACACAGCAGCTAGACCGGTTTCGTGATACAAATTTGTAAGAGTTTAATGGATGGTAAGCACAAAATGTTGCGATACTATACTGTCCAATTATTTCAGTCAGTTTATGTTCTTGATGTAAAGAATTGTTTTGGAGATGTGGAAGCTTACATTCAGAAGGGGTTATAACTCGAAGAATTTTGTGGGCCTATAACTGGGTGGGCTTAGGCTATGTTCCCACTTGGTGCCCGAGCACTAGTGCCTGGGTACCCGCACAAAATGGTGCTGTGTTCAGACACTGGGTACCCAAGATATTAACATGTTCACATTCTGAGTGTACAAGGGAATTGTGGGTATGCAAAGCAGTGGTTTGTGGGTGTAGTGCCTCGCAACTAAAGTAAAACACGTGCACACTGGGAACCAGTACCCACTTTAGTGCCTGAGTCCCGTGCCCGAATTCTGGCTTGGGTACTCGAAAAAAAAGTGTGTTCACATTAGTGCCCAGCGATAATCTTCCTTGGGCACCGTGCTCGGGCACCAAGTGTGAACATAGCCTTACATTGTATAACCGGGATTTTTAAGGTATGTATGGAAAATCCTGACCAGTAACAAGAAATGGACTTTGGTCTTGGATCAAAGGTATCCTATTAACACAGTGATCACAATACAATTTTCCCAGAGAATATCAATAAAACACAGTCATGAGTTTCTGAGAATTAGGAACTGATAAAAAAAATCAGTCACCAAGGGACAATGAATAAAATGCTGGTCCCTGAATAAACACCTGGTTCAAATTGTTCTGGGTTAACAAGACCAAGTTTTAAACAAAGACCATGTTCAACATTAACTCAAGAAAATACACAATGTGCCATACAATTAGCTGCAGTTTATCAGATTATACCACAAATGTTTGGCAGGGTAAATTAATCATGTCTAGGTCAAAAAGAAAAAAAACAAAACAAAACCAAGTTATGTTATTCCATACAGTAGTCAACTAAATTGCTGATTTTAGATCAGACCTAAGGTTCCCATTTGAATAATGTTTGGTGCTGCAGCAAAATATTAACAAATTATAAAATATTAAGACAAATATTAACATGTTGGTGCCCATGTCAGTTACTTGGGTGCCTAATTGCTACCAGGCTCCTGTTAGAAAACAGCCTTAACATGTACATGGACATATAACATCAATTATTCTCTCACCATAAAAAGCTCTTCTTGAATCTCTTTGAATGATGCCATTTCTAATGTGAAAAAAAAATGAGAAAATATGAAGCATACTCCCATATCACTGCTGCATTAAATTGTATATTATCCTCATATTACCAGTGAATAAGATGGGTATGGTTGATGTAAATAATATACATGAACATCGTCTTAAGAATGAAAACTGACTTGTAACTACTAAACGTTATGACATGGGTTTAGATGGGCATTGGCACATGGGATAAGTCTCTGCAGTTACCATATGGTAATAAGGCAAAATTTTGACCCAATTTTGTCTGCACTCTCGTACATGTAAGCGACCACCTCCCGTAAGCGACCACCTAGGCTTGACATTTTGGGTGGCCGCTTACGGGAGGTTCGACTGTATTCAAAAGAAATGTTAACCTATTTATTCTGTTTACCTTTACAGAATATTTTTAAAGGCTGGTTAAATTTCAAAACAATGCTGGCTTAATTAGAAGAAATATCTGTATATTTGCTTGCTTTGACTTATTGAACCTAACACTGGTGAACAGAGCCGGTGAAATAATTTCAGCTAGTAAAAATATAAAACAACAGCTACTCAGCTCAACTACTCAGCACACAACTGTCCTGCTGTGTTTGTTTATGGTTATGTTCTTTTTAGTTCAAAATCAATCTTCGTTTTTCTCACAATTTTCTGAATTTTCTATGGTATGAGCATGAATCATTCAGTTTTATTCCATCTCACTGTATATTTTGCTGTGACCAACAAAAGCAGAAGTCATTCACCTGAATTTTATCCAAAGCATGCTAGGAAGACAGTAATATCCTCCTTTCAGTGTACATGTACATTGTAGTTTGAAGACAGAACACTGTAAAGCATAAATTTTGCTTTTGTCTTGATGCATATTCACACTCTAAAATACCATGAACAACAATACATATAATACAGTGAAAAGAGAATTTCTTTGAATCCTACATTACCTAGCTTGCACTTCATATTGATACTAAAAATTTCAAGTCACAATGTAACCTACACCGCCGTACATGTATAAGAAAAACACCCTCACCTCTCTGTACAGTTACATTTACAGCTGTATATTTGGTTATTTATTACTTAACCTTTTTTGTTTTAACTGAATTAGAATATTTGATTTCACATTGGGAGTTTGAAAAGAATGATACAATCCATTCACAATTACAGTGTATAAACATTCATTTTGAATAATGTGCAGAGAGGCGACCAATAATTTGTAACTTTAATACTCCATAGTACGATGTACAACTCAAGTCAATCCCACTCTGACTCATCAAGACCAACCGGTTATTTTTATGTAAGATTACTGTCTTTAGGTGATCAACCAAGTTACAATCTTGGATGTTTTAAAATTCAGACTGCAGATTACAGACTGGCATAAGTGCATATTAGGTACATTTGTATCAAGTGCAGTGGGTATAAAATGCAGACTGAGACCAAAACTGTCACTTGATCCTAATTTATGACTTAATCTTTCAAGCAATCTGCTGTAAAACTGTCCTACTACAGATGCAAGCCTTCAAGTAGATGTATTCTATTTTTCACAATCACACAGGATAACTGTGAACATATTTAATCTGTAATCATAGCTGCTCACCGCTGTAGGCACTAAAAAATAGTTTTGGTCTTACAACTGTATATTAATATAGTCAGCATTTTATACTCAGTCTGGAGTCCAAAATCTTAAGTCTATAATGACTTTGATTTATAACACAACATAGCATTTGATGGCAAGAATTAGCAGCAAAACAAGTCAAATATGCCAAGTTATTATTTGACATAGCATTCAGAGTGCAAATACACATCAAATTGAGTTCAAATATGACACGTTATTACACTCTTCTGACCATGCGTTAGGTAAAGCAGTTTCAAAAACTTAGTTTTAGGGGGTTACTGTTGTATAATAAGTAAGTAACTGTTATTTAAAGTGCCCCTGCGATCAAATTTTATAATTGTTTTTATTTCATTTTTTGAAAGAAAATATTGTAATTACTGCCCAGTCCAAACCGTTTTTCAATCTGATCGCGGGAAAGCAGTTTTATTCGATTGTACTTTACTCATTTTCACGGCCGCCATTACATTTGCATGTTCCAGTAGTTTCAAGAGAAGCCAGAGAAAGTGACGTCAAAGACTCGCTGGCTTAAAATTGCAGTGTGTGAATACAGCTTATTCAGTATGCGGCACGGGAATTTTGAGCTTTCAGATTGCCAAACTCGTGTTTTGCATACTAAAGAAGCTGTATTCACACGCTGCAATTTTAAGCCAGCGAGTCTTTGACGTCACTTTCTCTGGCTTCTTTTGAAACTACTGGAACATGCAAATGTAATGGCGGCCGTAAAAACGAGAAAAGTACAGTCATAAAAAACCGCTTTCCCATGATCAGATTGAAAAACTGTTTGGACTGGTCAGTAATTACAATATTTCCTTTCGAAAAATGAAATAAAAAACAATTATAAAATTTGATCGCAGGGCACTTTAAGCACGATGGGTATTAAAGCTAGAAAGCTCGTGGGGTCGTGCACTATATTACATTACGAACTATTTGCATCTATTTATTACATTACGAACTATTTACATCTAAAAATAATGAACTTATTCAGCAAAAAGTTGAGTAACAGCTGGGTATTTTTACTTGTCAGTTTTGATTTTTTTAAGCCTTGTAAAAATACTCAGCCATATTACACAGCTTCACGCTGAATAACCTTTATTTATTACACTTGTCTGACCATAGGCTAGGGTAAACAGTAATTTTTTTTCAAACTTAGATTTTGGAAAAGATGATTGCTGCATAGTAGTAATAATCTGTAAACTATATAATAACATGTACATGTATAACAAACAATTTAATCAGCAGAAAGTTGTGTAATGGGGCTGGGCATTTTAACTTGTCAGCTTTTATTTTTTCTCACCTGACATGTAAAAATACAAAGCATATTACACAACTTTTCGCTGAATAACCTATATTATCATTTGACCCGTACAGCCCTGCGAACCTTTCCTTTGCAAAACCATTGATGAAAGTCCCGTATGAGGGCTGTACGCATTTGCGCGAGCGAGGCCGGAAAAAGGCGTACGGCCCTACTACAAAAGCGGACGTCCGCGCGCATTAAAATTTCAAGTAATTTTGTCTCCAAATTGGTCATATGATAAAATGCTTATTGACTAAGTTAGGTCGGGCCGGATGGGAAAATATTAGGCTCTCGGTCATGGCGCACGGACCTCGCACGCCATGACCTTGAGCCAAATATTTTCCCATCCGGCCCTCCCACTTAGTCAATAAGTACATACTTATACTGACCAGTCACAATACAATCTGCACATTTAAGCTTAATTTAAACTTAATGTTGTTGTTTTAATGATTTAAATATTTTATCAGTTATACATGTACATATAAGCTTACAAACAGCTTGAAGCATTCAAGGTATTTCCAAGTAAAGGCAACCGCCATGAGAACAAGCCCCCTTCATGTTTTGTAAAGCTTTGCAGGTATAAACTTATTGTAAATATCAACGAGCGTTCATGTATTGACATGTGTTCTTGTAACCCTCTATAAAATGTACCATGTGTATTTCTCAGATCTGTTTCGATTTATTTTCTATCAAGTTGTGACAGTTTAAAGTGAAATATCCCACCAATTTTATGAAACTAGACTGATTTGAGCATTTAGCATTTCGAAAATCAATTGAATCTGAACAAACATTGTGCACATTTGAGTTACAAGCAGAATCATGCCAGAAATGCACGCATGGTTGACTGTACAAATTAAATCGAAACGCTACCCAGCGGTAAAACATACCTGCAAAGATGCGTGGGTTCTTCTTCATTCTTTTACGGCGTTTTGTATTGAGATTTCCACTGAATAAAACCGTTTTAAGGCCCGAAGCCTCGCCAGAAGTCAAATTCGACCGCCATTGACCGTTGAAATATCCCGCCTTCGCTGCCTTCGGGTCAGCGGCCTTATATTAATCCGAGGTAGATGCGTCATGTATAAGGACATAGATTGTACCCTTTCATACGCCCTAAAGATTTTGAAGAATTAACTTCCCCGTTTTCAAGGAGTCGGCTGAGGAGAATCTTGCTTCTGCTTATGGAATTGCGCTCCTAGAATAACTGAAAAACCCCAGGATCGATCAGGATCCTCGTAAAGGGTAAACGTTTTCAGGTGCTGACGACATATCAGCCATTTACTCAACCCACTGAACCTGAACATTTGGAATAGAATACGCAACTTTTCAGACTTCTACGAATCAATCACTCTTCGCAATTTAAAGTTGGCCTATTTTATTATTTTAGTTTTTACTTTATCAGTGCTGGAACAATTTCAATAAGGGAACCGCCTTGTTTTCCATGAGAATTCTGTCGCGTGTCACGCGTCACGCGTCACATGCGCGACATCATTTTCAAATAAATTATTCGTACTTTTATTATTCATTAAGCTATTCTACCAATACCGAACGCTAAGTAATCTTGACGTTGGCTCTGTCTGTTGTTGCAGTTTTATTTCCCGAATGACGCCGGCAATCAACAATATGCCGGCCCGAGTGCACGCTCAAGCGCTTCTTTTACAGGGATTTATCCCATGTGTTTATCAATCTGCTCCTGGTCTCGCTATTTTCATTTACACGACTTTTAAAGGGTTACATGATTCATTGTTACACAGTTTCTAGCGTCTCCCTTTTACAATTACATGGTTTTTACATATATGGATTCCATAAATATGTAGTTCTCAATAAGTGCATTTTAAGCTATAGATAGTAAAGAAGTTACCATCGATAAAAGTTGGAAGTTTCGATGAAATCCGATTGTATGGCTTTTAGGGGAGCAGGGGTGGTGTAGTGGTGAGAGAACTCGCCTCCCACCAATGTGGCCCGGATTCGATCCTCGGTCCCGGCGTCATATGTGGGTTGAGTTTGTTGCTGGTTCTCTCCCTGCTCCGAGAGGTACTACGGTTTTCCCCTGTCCTAAAAAACCAACATTCTAAATTCCAATTCGATCTGGAAAGAGGACCTGCATGGACCTTCAAGTTATTGGGGATAACGAATAATTACAATAGAGTGAAGCAGGGGAAACAGCCTTTAGTTCTAGTTATCCAGAAGTTCGATACTGAGACTCCACAGTACACAGTTTCAATAGCCCTCCTTTCCTCACTTACTTAAATCACTATTTACGGTACATTTACATGATCCAATAAAACATGTAAATTTAATTTACAGGGTTTCAACAGCCCCATTTGTGGTAAAGACATTTACATGTTATTTACAGGATAATTCCAAACATTTACATGTTATTTACAAACGAAGATACTGTAAATCTACCTAAAAAAATTTACATGTTATTTACATGTTCTTCAAATTATAATCCCAGAAAACGACCCTGTAAATCACTATTTACAGTACATTTACATGATCTATTGAAACATGTAAATAACATGTAAATTGTTTTTTACAAATCCTTAATATGTTAATTACAATTTACAAATCATGTAAATCCAGATTTACATTTTGTAAATTGGATTTACATGTCCATGTAAATTTTCAACTTTTCCAGTGCATGGTGTAAAGACAACTGAATTTGCTTTGCTTTTGACACACATGGCTAAATCAAACGTGACGACTGCGCCTTTTTGCGAATGATTTCAGACGTTTCTGAACTTTTTGCAGCGTGGTGTAAATGATGCTGAGTTCTGTTGACAGAGGACCACGGGGCTTCAGGAAATACTAACGCATTGAAACCTCTCCAACTTGGAAAACAGTGCCTTTTTAACAGCTTCCTCAGCTCAGCTCTCACAGTAAGGATCGGCGCATTCATGTAAAAGCGCAACACTGAACCGAAGAAAACCTTTATGGAAAGAAAACAAAGCACGCGACCACCTTAGCTTAGTTCCAAAGGAAGCCAGCCAATGTAGACGGGAAACTAAGTCGGTAAATTTTGTAATAAGTTATTAATGTTTGCAGACACGTTCGTGTTCGCTCGCAGTGTTTTCTATGCACATAATACTGTTTCAAAATGATGGTAATATTATGTCAAAATTGTCTAAAAAATTGTGCATCAGGTTAAAATTGTGCCTTTGTTAAAATTACTTTAGTAGTCTCACGAGATACCTGGGCTAATTTGTTTTCTTACTGAAGAAAATTCTGTGAAGATATGAGCCGCAATCATTCAGCCTTGTTCCCATGATGAACTCAGTTTGACTCTTGTCGACTCGCAAAACATAGCTATAACTCAAAACGTATACCATAATTCGAAACCACAAACTACATAGCAAAAAAGAGGAGGTTTAAAACTATTAAAATCCGTCATCAAACCTTTTCAGTACTCTGGGTTGTGGAAAACCTCAGTTAAAACGGCACCATCTGTGTATGTAAAACTTCAATACTAGGTCAACTGTAAACTGCTTTTTGATTCAGATTGGGGAAGAAAAAAAACAGAGAACACAAGAAGATCCAGTTAGTCACCAAATTGTTAGCCACCGTGAAAATGCAACTAGTCAGCCTGTCATTCCTGAATTGAAGATCGATGCTGCTTTACCTACAGAAGAATTCACAGATCTTCTTGTCCGGCATTTAAAAGGTTTAAAATTGCAAACTGATGCAGCAACAGTTGAACATCACATGACTCTAGATCTGTGGGACTTTGCCGGACAGCATGTATATTACGCTAGCTATCCAGTATTCTTATCATTGCGAGCAGTTTATCTGTTGGTATACAACCTCGGTAAGGGATTAAAGGACATTGCACAGCCCTGTGTCAGACAAGGAATTCATGACATTCTTCTCAAGAACCCAAATCACGAAACCAATTTGGAAAATCTGTTGTCGTGGCTGGTTACAGTTAGCACTATGTGTTCAACGAAATCAGAAATGGATGAAAGCAAAGCGACAGCTCAAGATCTGCCTTACCTTCGTCCTCCAATATTTATCGTAGGAACACATGCAGATGAACCATATCAGAACATAAAGGAGATGGAATTGCAAATTCAGAGGGAGATTTTTGGAAAGGACTACGAAGGTCACGTAATCCGTCCTTTCTTTTCAGTTGATAATACATCAAGATCATCTGGCGAGGGGGTTGCTGCACTTCAAAAACGAATGATTGAAGTGTTAAAGCAAGAGCCATACATGGGGGAAGAGGTACCACTTCGGTAAGTTCATTGTACAAGAAAACTAAAAAAGAATAAATGCTTGCTTCTTATTTCAGTTATTTATTGTAATTTTAAAGAGTAATAATCTAAGGACAGCCGCGACTCTCCGGTTCTTAACAAACAAAAATGTCAGGAATTTGAGCAACTGAAGGTGGTCGCTCACCAGAATCCTCTTATACGCGTGTACAAATTCACTCTGCAACACTACCGTTAAAAACTTGCTTGGTAATCTTGCCTAGTCTGCAAACTAAGCCTTACGGGGATACCATGACGAGGCAGGGTTACCGAGCTCGGTTCATTGAATTTTTGGATCTTTTCACGTATAATCAATACAGAGAAACACTCCTGGCTTAAATTTACACCTTCAAGATTTTAAAATCTCTTGGTTTTTAAAACAACTTTGGTATTTGCTTTTTAGGTGGTTCAACTTTGAGAAGATTGTCCAAGCTTTGGTTGCCGAGAAAGTGTATTATTTGAACCTTGAACAACTTCAAGGCATTATCCAGAAAGTGTGTTTCATTGAAAAGGAAAATGAGGCTGCCACTATGTTGGATTTCTATCATGATCTTGGCATGATTGTCAAACACCGCAACACAGTTGTACTTCAGGCTCAATGGCTCATTGGCGTCTTCAAACAACTTATCACCATTCGTTCTTTTAGTGACATGGTAAGAAACAAAAACGACAAATGCGTAAAGTGCATAATTACAGTTAGTTAAAGAGATGACTTGTAGCACATCGTATGTTTTGTTCGTATGGGCCCTGGTGAGATTACTCTAGTAACTTAAATCGGTGGTATAAGTTGTCGCATACACCATCTCTTCAGTTTTACCTTTCGAGGTCCGATTGACACCATTTCGCCTGCCTCTGTAACTTAACTAATTTTTTTTAGTTTAAATGTTTTAATGTCTTTGTTTCTGTGTTGTGTCAGGGCTCCATTTAAACTAGCTCCGCTAAATTGGATGCCCCTGGATAAATAAATAAATATTGTTTGACTAGTTTTAACCTGACTGGTCTAGCTTATACCGGTATCCCTTCTAATGGCGTGATTTGATCCGGACGCGTTTCCATCGCACCAGTCTCTGATTTGAACTGGTCTCATGTTATCACCACTTATGCTCACCAGTATAACAACAACAACAACAATACTTTATTTTACTCATTATTTTTTACAACTATATTTTAAAATATCTACACACATTTTGAACTAAGTACTAATAATTTGTAACGTCATATTTAACTGCCAATATGTATTTCTAGTATTGTATTGTAATGTATGATTGAATGTGCCCCCTTACCTCTTAGTTTAACAAGTAAAGTGACTTGAGTAGGCGCACCATACAGATTGATTATACCGAGCAGTTTATCTCTGGAACATTCTTGAATGCCATACATCCAACTATGAAACCAATTTCTATTTTAATGTTGGCTTCTGTCGTGAACATTCTGGTTCCCGCAAAAGGCGTTTAAATTCTTCATTTGTTTTGTTCAGTAGCAGAACCTCAATAAAAATAGCTAAGAACAGACGTTACACACTTGTAAAATGCTTTTGTAGATAGTTGTAGTGATATAATTCTAATAAATAGTGTAGAGGCGTTTTCTTTATTTGTTCTATTTCGCTCTTTATGAGGAACCAAGACATTCCACGTTGTGGAAGGAAATGGAGGCAACAGGTGTCCTTAATCTGGAACTTGTTGACCATGTGTTTTCAAAGTTTTCCCATCACGGCCTTATCAAGAACGACATCCTGGACATGATGGAGCAGTTCGGATTGATCGTCAAGTTTGCCACCTCGCCAACAGATGGGATGTACTTTGTGCCCTGTCAACTGAAGACACCGCCTGAACCCCTTTGTAAAATTGAGCCATCGCCTTCAGATCCATGTCCATTGTATCTTCACTTTCTCGGGGGTTTTGTGCCTCATGGTCTCTTTTCACAGCTCGTGTCACGATGCACACAATGGTGCCCTATGAGTGGATTTAAACAGCCGCCTAACTTGTTTGATGGTGCATGCCGGTTTTTCATTGAAAAGAAGCTCACTCATCAGATGATTCTTCTTTGCAAGAAAAGGTTCATCAAAATCGTCTTGAAGCAAACACAACCAGTCCATGGTGCGTCATTCCCTGAAAGAAAAGAAGTGGCAATTCTTGTGCGAACGTTTTTCGACGAAACAATACAAAACTTAACACGTGAGTTGCCCTGGTTGAATAACTTGAAGTTTAACTTGTGCGTCGCATGTCCTAATTGTTCGGGGAAGGAAAACATGTGTTCTAACCACGGCCAGGTCTCCTGTACCCACGAGGAGTGTCTGTGTCTTCTTAAAATTCTGGAGGGCGGACAACTGAGCCACTGCCCAAACAGCTTCTGTGCTGAACAGCCAATGGTTCTCGGACTTGAAAAATGGTTCTCAATCAAAGGTGAGATCATTTGTACGAAAAATCGTACAAAGGTGAGGAAGACGGACAAGTTTCTAGTGATAACAATGAATTCTGTATACGTCTTTAAGTAACATTTGTTAAATGTTTTCGTAGCAAACAATGTTTTTACGGAGTAAAACCTTTTCCCAAGTTAAATCCGAGCCTGAGTCAAATTTCCTAGCCTCTGGTTAGTTATTTTGCAAACCAAGATTGAACATCTCAAACGCCGCTTCCATTACTAGTCGCAAAATGCCGATATATGACTAAGTGTTCAGAACGTGGCTTTTCAAAGTATGTTGCCAGATAATTGTCTTTTTTCATCAAATCTAGTTTTCGATAAGTCACAATCAGTTGCAGCTATGTGGAATTTTATTAACGATCCCCAGAGCCGTATGGATTATTTTTATATTCCGTCCGTCGTTTGTGAGTTGGCTTTTAGTATAATTATATTCAGTACGTAAGGAACAGTAGTGTTATAGTCTAGTTATAGCCGCTGGAAAGTGTATGTTAATATGCTGCGATTTAAGCCCAGTTTATACCTAGCGTTTTGGAACGGCTCGACGTGTTAAAAGCGTTTACACTTTACTTTTATTGCTTTATTCGTAGTAGGTTGGCACGGGTAATTTTAATCTTGTTATTAGTGACAGTGTAAATGCACGGCATGCGCAAACTGCTTACAAGTCTGATTTTCTGCAAGCTCAGAAGTGCGCTCTTACTGAATAAGTTCATAATGGCGGCGACTAGGAGAAACCCCCAGCCATTTGCACCATCAATTAAAAGCTGTCAATTATCAATTATTAGTATATAAGTTTATTTAGCTCTGCTTCTTCCATGCAGCTGTCCACCCTGGTCATCATCTTGGCACAGACGATGTATACAACATGACTGCCCGCCCAAGAGGAATAACGCTGATTATAAATAACAAACTGTTTGATGTTCGACTTCTTGAACACATGGCGATCGACGATCCAACTCGCCACGGGTCGGAAGAAGATGTCCGTCAGGTAAAAGCGTTGTTTGATGCCCTCGGTTTTGACGTACACACGAAAGAGAACCTTACAAGACTACAGCTCTTGAACGAACTGGATTTGTTTGCCTGCCAGGATCACAGTGGGTATGATTGCTTCGTGCTGTGGCTTATGAGTCATGGCAAGAGTGGTGAAGTGTTCTGCTCTGACGGTGTCACAGTACCTATCCAGACAGCACAGGATATGTTCAGCAAGTGTGCCACGCTTAGTGGAAAACCAAAGCTCTTTTTTATACAAGCGTGCAGAGGTTATGAAAAAGACGAGGGGGTTACTGTGCAGGTTGATATTTCCACTCCCATTCCTCTTTCTTCAAGCCATGTTGATTCTCCAATTGATACAGTTAACCCATCTGCTTCCAAAGTTCCTACACATGCAGATTTCCTGTATTCATTTTCCACAGTCGATGAGCATGTGTCGTACAGACACAAAGCCCTGGGAAGCTACTATGTTCGCGCCCTTGTGGACGTCTTCCGAGAACGTGCTGTATTTGACCACCTTCTCGACATCTTAACGGCAGTCAACCAGAAAGTCAGCGACATGGAAGCGACCCTGTCATCGGTTGAGAACCGAACTGACATCAAAACCTATAAACAAATGCCTGAGGTTAAGCACACTTTGCGGAAAAAGGTTCGTTTTTAGACACAATACTTTGAATTCTAAATTTGTCCTGAGTATTGTAAGCTATAACCCAAGAGTATTCCATAAGCGCTTTCATTTGAATCATCAAACTTAAATATTTCATCTACAGACTCCAATGATACGGGAACCACCTTGTACCAAATAATTATATAGCAGCAGCACAACAAAGAACAGAACTGACATCAAAATCTTTAAACAAATTGCCTGAGGTTTGGCACACTTTGCGAAAAAAGATTCATTTTTAGACACAATACTTTGAATTCTAAATTTGTCTTAGCTGAGTATTGTGAGCTAACCCTATACCGCCGGCAAGAGTACTTCATAGGCGCTTTCATTTGAATATTCACACTTAAATATTTCATCTACAACTCCAATGGTACGAGAACTACCTTGTACCGAATAATTATATAGCAGCAGCACAAAAAATACTACTCATGGGCTTTCCTTTGAATGATCATACTGTAGAATCACCGTGCACAACATAATAAAAAGCATCACAGGGCACGCTTAGCGCATTTTTCATTGAAAGGGACACTGTCCCGGCTGAAATATCGTGCTTTCATGATTGTGGATTATTGTGTAGAATCAATTTTTTTAGATTAGAATGTTTTTAATGTTATTTCATATTTATATTTTATCTTATTCAAACATGCTCGTCGCTGGTACAGTCTTAACTGTTTTAGCAGAAACTTATTGAAGATTACAGATAGCCAGAAGCTCACTTTATTATCTTAAAATAATAAGTAAAAAATCTAAAACTAAAAAGACAAAGTAACGACTCAAAACTCAAAATTCCGCCAGAATGAAGACTTTGATTTCTTGACCGCCTGTCATCGACGGATCAGGATATCAAAATTGATGAACTGTGATCCACTTCCATCCTTACAATCCTGCTGACTTTTTCTCCAACCTTAAGGTGGTTCGTACGGTGGCCCAGAAGGCACATGTCTGTTTTTTTCATCGCGACATAAAAACTAGCTTTCGTGATATTTATCAAGGACATTGCTGCTGTCTGTTTAACTTATTAACCGCTACTTATAACTCGCGATCGCCACTTATAACTCGCGATCGCTACTTATAACTCGCGATCGCCACTTATAACTCGCGATCGCTACTTATAACTCGCGATCGCCACCTATAACTTGCGATCGCCACTTATAACTCGCGATCGCCACTTATAACTCGCGATCGCCACTTATAACTCGCGATCGCCACTTATAGCTCGCGATCGCTACTTATAACTCGCGATCGCCACTTATAACTCGCGATCGCCACTTATAACTCGCGATCGCTACTTATAACTCGCGATCGCCACTTATAACTCGCGATCGCCACTTACTGACTCGCAACCGCTGCGTAAAGTGGCGATAGCAAGATGTTGATGGTGCGCATGTGTATACTAAACTGGGCACACGATCTGGGCACACGATCTGGGCACACGATCTGCGACGGGAATCGTTCGAAAGATGAAGGTTAGGCGCTATTCTCTGATTTTGACGATTCTTGACACCCTTCTTTTATTTCTAATGGGCGAATCTCTTCCAAATTACATTCCTCATTTGCGAAGAACCATTGGAAGGCGAAATTCCTTGATAGAGGAATATTTTCGTCTTGGTTTTAACTACTCGGAAGTGTTATCGTTCTTGCTTGTATATCATGGAGTTTGATTAAGTTTAAGACACTTCAAAAGGATTCCCAGAAAACGTGGATTACGTCGAAGAAATCCTCATTCCAATGTAGACAGGGCGGTAGATGCGGTAGACCAAGAGTTACAGTGGAGTGGGAGTTGCATTGGGTATCGGCAAATGCATCAGCGTTTGCTTCATGATCATGGGATTGCTATTGATCGCGAAACTGTTCGACGCATAATCAAAGGTCTGGATCCGGAGGGTGTCGAGATGCGAACAAAGAGACGGTTCAGAAGAAGGAGATATGTAGCTGCTGGACCTAGCTTCATACGGCATCTTGACGGGTACGATAAGTGAAAACCTTATGGCTTATGCATTCATGGTGCCATAGATGGATACAGTCGGCGAATTTTGTGGCTCGAGATAGGTCCCACAAATAACGACCCAATGGTGACTATGCAGTATTTCATTGACTGTGTTCGACAGTTATGTGGTGTTCCTCGAGTTGTGAGAGGTGACTGTGGTACTGAGAACATACACATTGCTGCAGCTCAGCGCTTTTTGAGAAGAAATTGTCAAGATAACATAGCAGGGGAAAAGAGCTTTCTCTATCGAAAGTCAGTCGCTAACCAGAGAATTGAAGCTTGGTGGGCTTTCTTAAGAAAACGTAACACTGATTGGTAGATGCGATTTTTTAAAGATTTAACAGACTTGAGGCAGTTCAATAACACTAATGTTGTGCATGTGGAATGCTTAAGGTTTTGCTTTACGTGCTTAATTCAAAAGGAATTAGATAAAGTGGCAAAGAATTGGAACTTACACATGATACGACCTTGTACTGAAGGAGATACACCATCTGGAAGACCTGATACATTGTTTTTCCTCCCAGAGAATAGAGGAGCTTTAGATTATAAGACGGATGTCGACGAGAGTGATCTTTCAGTCGCAGAAAACCTTTGCCATCCTCTTGGCTGTTCCCGATCGTTTGTAGCATTAGCGGAACTCATAATGGAGGATAATAGTTTGCATTTGCCCAGGAACCCAGATGAGGCAACATCTTTATATTTAGAACTGCTTTATCACATGAATAACTTGTAGAACTTGTTTTATATACAAATAGCATTTTACCCAGTTATTTGTTCTTCCTTTTCAAAAGTCACATTTAGGTGGTGGAGGGGAGCGGGTGTTACTTGGGTTTAAAAGTCACGGGGAGCTGAGAAGGACATTTTGGGATTTTAAATTCGTGATTCGGAGGATTTGGAGGTTTCAAACCGGCTCTGCTCAGTACTTTTGGATATTGAGATTCTGGCAGGGAGTTTATCGCATTTAAATAACTTCAACACCGTTTATAATTTAACTGTTACAAAATTACTCAGGACATTATTGGCTACTACTTTATGATTTGTGAAAAAATGGCATATGCTTAAAGCTTTTGACAACACAGGCAGCTCAGGCTCACAACAGGACTTCGTGATGGCAAAATATAAGGATTTGTATGTGATTTTATCGTTAAGTTTAAGAAAATGTTAAATTTTAGAAAAGTAACCATTAGAGGCCATAATTTAGTTAAAAAACAACGAACAGACCATATTTGATGAGGTATGTACACTTTAATGGTTATTTTTTGCAATTTCAACATTTTATCTAAAGTAACGATAGAATCCTATACAACTCCTTATATTTTTCCATCACGGAGTCCTGTTGTGAGCCTGGGCTGCCTGTGGTGACATGTTTCAAGAAACGGGACTTTCGGGGGTTTAAGTTGGTCCATTGTCTTCATTTGTACTCAGTTCTCCATCACTTTCCAACCCGAGTAGCTCCTGGGATCGACGTGTTGAATCAAGTAGAAATTGAAGTGACTCCTTGAAACGTTCTTCAGTATGAAGTTATTGTTCCTCTTCGCCGACCTTTGACCAAAGTTGACGTTATTTTGTAGGATTTCGTTATTATAGATGAGACATGCTGTTCTACATTCAGTTCAGAAAATGTTAATAAATGTTGTTGCAGTTTAACACACACTGTACAATCAATTTTACATCAATTTTTTTCTCGCTGTTATTTGCGAACAAACTTTGGAAGTCGCGTTGCTTGGGGAAAGAGACATGGTCTATAATGGGCTTTTACAGTCAAACCGGATGTTCTTTTGATGGCAACATTGCAAACTTCCGCCACAACATTGGTATTTTGATTGACAGTTTGCTTCGAGCAAGTTGGAAGTTGTGCGAGCAAGTTGCAACTTTCGCGAGCAAGTTCCTATTTCAATCTTGCTGTGAGTTGCCGGATTTCTGAATTGAAAGTACTTGGTTTGGTTACCTTGCAGTATTCCACAAACTCTATGATGTCAGGAGTAGAAACTGTTCGTTCCTCTCAGCCAGGTTTACCGGGAAAATACGTCTCGTGTTGTAAAAATCTGTTATTGGATACAGTTTGCCTTGATAATCCAACAATGCAGACAACCAATGCGTGCGATTTGTTCTTGTTTTACACCAGACGACCATTATTCTCTCTCTTTTCTCAACCGAGGTGGTATTATTGGATGTACGTGAACCATAACTGAAGAAGGACGTGTTTTCACAAAATTCGCAATTTGCAACTGACAACAAGTTTGAAATAGCAACTTGCTCGTGAAAGTTGCAACTTGCTCGCGTAACTTCCAACTTGCTCGAAGCAAACTGTCAATCAAAATACCAATGTTGCGGCGGAAGTTTTCAAAGTTGCCATCAAAAGAACATCCAGTTTGACTGTAACATGCATGTACTCAATGTTTTGTGCGGTCTGAAAGATCACTTTATCAGAATGGACTTCATAGCGTTTAAATTTTACGCATATTTTACTTGTGTTCTATACTTTTTGTACAGTGTATAGTCAATATATCTTCACAGCTGAAAGAAACGAAGCAGCATTTTTATTAAGGTTCATCTGTCTTTAATAATGCATTGAATTTAAAAGCCTGACAAAATGTTGTGGTAGACTGAATTCCGGGTAATGATGTGTAGTCCTTTAATTGGATTCACCTGCGTTTTCTTGTTAGGTTATTAGACTCTCGGTACATGTAATTGTTCATGTGGTGCAACATATTTTTTTACTAATATTGTAACTGACATTGCTTGCCATGGTAAAATACCGAAACCTTATAAAGCGTGAAATAAAGGTTTGTTGTAGCAAATTCGTCGCCTCGAAGGCTCGGCACCTTTACGAAGCCAAACAAATATATTGCAAGATGGAAGTGAATAAGATTGCGGGCAAGATACCTGCTACAGGGTCGACCGATCTGCACTTACAGCTTTTTATGGTTGGCTTTGACAATTGCTGCCACATTTATGAATAATGCCTACCTACAACCAGTACAAAGTTCCCCCAATCATCCACTGTATTCTCTCCTCCTCTTTGAATCCGACTCTGACGTTGCTGGATTACAGAGTCGGACGTCTGCTCAGCCCTTTAAATCTAAACCCTCACAAAGCGTCGGTTCCAGATGGCGTGCTAATTACAACTGGCGTTTGAATGAATCTGCCGACGTCCTGGCTCTGCCTGTTGCTCAGTGCCCTAGATTGCGTAGCAAGCGCTTCCGTACGAAAGAGACGAACGAAAAGCTCCGAAGAATTTTTTCCACATTCTGGCCGCGCGAAAATTGGGGCGAGAGGGGTAGGAGAATGCGGCCAGAATGTGGAAACAACTCTTTGGAGCTCTTCGTTCGTCTCGTTTGTACGGGAACGTTTGCTACGCAGGCTATTCCTTACCCGGACGCGGCCAAACATTTCAGACCGATTTCTTTTACCCCGTCTTCTCTTAACTCTATTCCGGCAAAGCGGGCCTTTTTCGGTCTTCTATGAACGGGGGAATTCCGAACCTCGAGCTCGCCATAGCGGGCATCAATCGCGGGGTAAGTGTTAATCAGAGCTCATTTGGACACATGTATGACGGTCAGCCATTAAAACACCAACTAAACATTCTTTTATTGAGAGGATACACTAAAGTTGCTATTTCCGTAATTATACAGTACTATCCAAAAAAGAACTTTTTTCCAACATGAAGACTTTCAATTGTCTTTTATAAGTAATTTAATAATCATGCTTTCAACTAACCTGTTTTAAACTAAACTTTAATGTTCACTCAACTACGTTGCTTACCATTGCAACAATAGACAGAACGTTGCATGTGTCAACCAGCGCTATTGGCATAACCCAGTCGCTAACGATTTGCAAACTTGTAGTCTACCGACTTTGCAAAAATCTTGCTTCGATCGCAAGCCCTTGGCTCGCGCAAGTGATTTTCATGCATTCATCCAAAAAGTTTTAAACAAAACATCTATAAAACAGTTGTATCGATAGTTTACGTCAAGGAAATCATTGAGGTATTGGGTTACGCCAGAGTACGCGAACTATCGAATTCTATCGGTAGTAACCACGAACGAACTTATCTATTAACATCAACGGGGGGGGGGGGGGGGGGCTCTAGGTTGTGCCGAAATTAAGGTAATTCAATTATAACGCCTTGGCCTCAGATCAGCTCTTGAAAAGAGAAACCAAATATACATCAGCAAAAATATATCAAGCATACCAGTCTGTTGGTGACTAATCAGCACACTGGTGGTGACTAATCTGCAAAAACTTTAAAAAAATGGGAGAGGAAAAAAAATTGTTTCAGTTGAAGGGGTTTTTAAATAGATTAACTACCATGGACTCAACAATTCGCGAACAAAACAAAGTCGCAGCTCCCCACTAAAGTAAAATGGGAATGGAGTAGACTGGTTCAGACCATGTATCAACAAAGCTCAGTTACATTATATCATTTTGCCACTTCGTCTTGGCAAGAATATTGTTGAACTCTTCTCGTAATTCTGGAAACGTATTGTACGTTGATGGGAGCTCCAGAACAGAACCACAGGTATGTGCGATGGGCCGTCTTGCTAACCCTTCCAAGGTTGAAAACTGCACTGAAATACATGGTACACAGAGAACATCCGCACCTGTTACATATCTCAAGAAAGATTTAAGTTGAGCCTGATCCGTTCCTCGCAGAAAGCGTTTGAGGAAATCAACTGCCGCTCTCTCGGAGTTGTTTTGTGGATCTGCCTGTATCATGCTCAGCACCCTCCGGTTAGTGGGCTCAACTGTCTGGTACAGATAACACAGACCTTTCATTGTAGCCATTTCGTCTTTACTTTTCAGCATCATTAGGGCCTCCCGCCATGCATCAGCCACATATTGGGGCTTCTGTACTATTTCTTTATGAGCAACTTCGAGAATGAGATCTCTGGAATTTTCTTGTGTTGTGACCTTCCTGCAGCCAAACCTGTCAAGCACGTCAATCAACTCATTGACATCCAAATTTCCTTTGAGCGCCTCGACAACAACGTCTTCTTCATCCCTGGCGATATAATTCTGAAACGACTTAAGGAGGGTCTCCTCAGGAACTGCGTTCTCGCCGAATATAACACTTACAATGAACGCTTGGCTGAGCATATAAGGAAAATAGCCTAGATCCAAGTAACCCTTTGTGAGAATTCTTCCAATTGCTGACCACTCACTGGATTGGAAGTCATGTCTAAGGGTTGGAACTCTTTCTCTTTCACCAAGGGTTGATGAATCATTAAATTCCTGCCAGAAGCAGGAAATGGCATCGCGATAAACACCACCGACGTCAACTCCACGTTCGTCATTTCCTCTTGCGTCGACCATCACAATTTTCAGTTCAGAAGTCATGATATTCTCTGCTTGGAACGCCTCTATCATGTCGCGATATACGCGAGCTCCTCGTATCCTCAAGATACTGAAAAGAACAACACCTGGTGTCAGGGCCTTATACCATGCAACATGCTCATAGCCTCTTAATTTGCTTCAGATTGAACAAGGTAATTTTAGCGAAGCACTTGCCAGGCCGAAGGCCTGGCTGCGCAGCTCCATACTCATAGAACCATGCCCGTCATTTTTCATGGTCATGGCTAGCGGAATGTTTCGCGGGCGCGCGTGTGCCCGCCGTCCGCCGCCGCCGTCGCGCAGGACTAGCTTGCCTTCGCGCAGGACTAGCTCGCGGGCGCGTATGACGTCGCAAAACATGCGCGTACGACGTCATAATGAAACCAAAGCAAGGCTTTGTTTTTCGCGCGGTTACACGGCCGAATGTAACGTCAGCTAGAATTTGCTGTGAATTTACTAAGCGGAGAAAACCGCGTTGAAATTAAAGGCGTTATTTCCCTTAATATTTCGCATTTGATACTCAAGACAAGGATACTAATTAAGAGATACTCAGAAGCCGCTTTAGTGGAAAAAGACGAGCTTTCAGGGATGAAATCTTGCTTCGAGGAACGTCATGTATTACGTTTTTATCAATGCGGGAGATATTTGTTTTCTACGGATTTCAGAACCAAGCAAGCGAGGGACTTAAAGGTAAAACAGATTAAGTTTTCGATGAGAATTTATGTTGATATCAATCTGTGAGTGACTTTTTATTGGTGTTATTGTTAGTTTTGGAAAATTGATTTTAAAACGTGCTTAAATTCAGTTGTATCAATCTCTTGAATTTCATCGAAGAAAGCTTGAACTCGATGAGCTATAATTCAATGGTACGCGTTTTGCTTTTAAACGTAAACTAATGGAGATTTAAATAAATTTTTTCGAAATAAGATTGTGTTGTCCATTTTTATGTGCTTGTTCATTCATTAGATAATTTGAAAAGCGATTTTATGTAAACAAAACAAGACTTTGATTTTATAGTACAGTTCTAACTTCACTCGCATCGCCTTATGCAAATATGTTTGTGTATTTTTGCAATTTTTGATTTTCAAATCAGTTTCTCGGGCAATTTTTGACAAACAAAAACTGTATTTTATTCGGAAACTAGTGGTACTAGTTATTCTAGACAGAGAAAAGTTGTTTTTGTGAACTTTTGTACGGTCTATAAAAATGTACTGTGCAGACGGTCGCGTAATACTGTTTTTGAGAATTGCTAAAATTGAAAATAACTCGTTCGTCAATCTTAATTCTTGTGCTTCCAACCTTTCACCTTCGTTAAGTTTCACCTTAGTTAAGTTTCACCTTAATTTAGCTTGTTCAAAGTGCCACGCTGTTAGGCTTGGGTTATCTATATATATTATGGACTGTAGATGCAGTGAACGTATTCAGGTTAAATGACGGGTAGCTTTTTTGCTGTTTCACTTTCCCTTTACCTTAGAGTATAAACACCATTACAATTTTGTCACCAGGCATAATTGTCTTCTCTCCACTCGCATAGACATTTAATATGACAGGTGCCTGAGTTTTTTACATTTGTGTGCACTTGTGTGGACATGCGTAGTGGTTTCCAGCTCGGTTGCAACCATTATCAGCTATGTGAGCAGTTTTATACCTCAAAGAAAAGGACTCAGTACCAGCCTTTCAAGGGTTCTTTATGCAACCGACCAGTAGAAACATTTGGGCGCACACGTTAAACAAAACAATGTGCAGGGTCACGGTTCGTTCAAAGCAAAGCAGCTTTGTACACTCTTTTTGAAATTTGTTGAGCTTCAAAATCAGTTTGTTCTATTAACTATGACTGTAGCTTCTCTGTTCTAAACTTCCCTACTATTTCGTCTTCGACGTTTCTGTTCTTCAGAAAATTGACAACCTGTAAATAGCACATGCAAGAACTATTAAAAACTGTTAACTGCATTCACTATGCATATCAACGGTACATCTACAACAATCGAGGGTAAAATAGGTCAGTATATCGTACCGCTCGTCCATTTCTCTTTTCACAAAACTACAAATAATTATTATTAACTTAGAAAGATTAATAAAAACGGTCCATACGCCCAGAAATACGGTAATCCTAAGGAGAACAGACATTATTCCTTACCTCCTCCACTTCGTCCGCCATCTTGGTATAACTTCAATACCACGTGCAATGGACCTCGTTCCCAGAGCACCGCAGTCATTTTGTGATCACGAATCGATCGCGAGTCAGGAAGTGGCGATCGCGAGTCAGGAAGTGGCGATCGCGAGTTATAAGTGGCGATCGCGAGTTATTAGTGGCGATCGCGAGTTATAAGTGGCGATCGCGAGTTATAAGTGGCGATCGCGAGTTATAAGTGGCGAGCGCGAGTTATATGTGGCGATCGCGAGTCATAAGTGGCGATCGCGAGTTATAAGTAGCGATCGCGAGTTATAAGTAGCGATCGCGAGTTATAAGTAGCGATCGCGAGTTATAAGTGGCGATCGCGAGTTATAGGTGGCGATCGCGAGTTATAAGTGGCGATCGCGAGTTATAAGTGGCGATCGCGAGTTATAAGTGGCGATCGCGAGTTATAAGTGGCGATCGCGAGTTATAAGTGGCGATCGCGAGTTATAAGTAGCGATCGCGAGTTATAAGTAGCGGTTAATAAGTTAAACAGACAGCAGCAATGTCCTTGATAAATATCACGAAAGCTAGTTTTTATGACGCGATGAAAAAAACAGACATGTGCCTTCTGGGCCACCGTAGGTTCGATACAGTTTTCTGGAGACCATACCTACATTTTTCGATCAGCTTTTAAGCGATCTTCTCCAAGTCAGATCAACGTGAAATTTTCACCACTAACTAGCTTTGAATTAAAATTTGGCAAGATGTATTGTCTGGTAAAATCGATATTACCATGACGACGATAAACAAGAATAGAAATCAGTAAAAGTGAAATTTAGCGGGTGGAGAGGCAGTCCGTGTAAATTTGGACCACTCGATTTGGATCGATATTCCGATTTACTTCAAACTTTCTACACGAAACAAGGTTGATATAGAATAAACGAAAATACCTTTATTTTGTTTCAAGACTTCATAAGACTTGAGATTTTGAGGCCAATGTCATTGCCACCCGAAGCCCTAGAAATGGACCTTTCCTCAAACTGAAAATACCCCATATTGGAATATTTGGTGCCGAGCGTATATTTATCCGTAGACGCTTAGATTTTTACCAGCAGAGGATGCATCCTATTACTTCTCAAAAATGGTAAATGAAAGTCAAACTATTTAGAATTGATTATCTAATAACAACTCAAACAGATCAAAGTCAACAGCCAGTGCATGAAGACGGCCAAGTCGGGCAGCAAAAATCAAAATTTCTCAGAATTCTGACTTGCTCTGAAAATCAC